>JAJAGP010001028.1:0-74725 GCA_025084515.1 Ancistrus triradiatus
GCTCCTTCCTCCATCTCAACATCACTCAAAGGCCGGATTCGCAAAGCCACCTGAACAGCAAAAAAATAAAGACTATCAGATCAGTGTGAAAAAAAATATAAAGTATGGACTGTTTTCAGAAATCCAGGCAACTGAATAACTCCTAGATCAGGAATGGGAAACGTTGTGCAAAAGTGACTGCATTTCAAATTTCAAGCAAGCAAGCAGCTCCAGCAGACCTCAGACTCCACCTGTGGAGTTTTCATGTCCTCCCAGTGTCCGTGTGGGTTTACTCCAGGTACTCCAGTTTCCTCCCACATTCCTGCATGTTTCTAACTGGTAACTGGTGTCTCTAAAGTGCCCTTAGTGTGTTAGTGTGTGTGCCCTACCATGGCTGGTGCCCTGTCAAGGATTGTTCCTGCCTTGTGCCCTGTGCCGCAAACTAGACACCAGGTTTCCCACGAACCTGACCAGGATTAAGCGGATTAGTTGGAACGTCTTAGTTGGAACGAAAACCAGCCCTGCAGGAGTTATTTCGACAGAAAAATCCAGACATATACTTACTGAAATAATTTTGAATATTGGTAGCCCGGGTTGAGTAGGTTCGTTCTGGGTTGTTCTACGAGCTTGGCAATTGTACTGCAAACGTTTTGTCAGCAATCGAGGAGACATCATCAGTGCGGTTGTAGGTGCTGTTTCTTCTGAACACTTGTGTTTATATAGACCATTGGCATCGTAGGGTGTTTTGATACAACATTTGTGTCATGGAAGCAGCTGATTGGATAGCTGATCAAAATATAGTGCGTCATGGTCTGAATTGGACGATTGTGATTGGTTGAGGGGAATGTTCTGCGTTGTGGTCTGAATTGGGCGATTGTGATTTCCTGATGGTGTTAAAACCAGCTATAGTGCATTTATTTAATGATTACTGTAGCTAATTAATACTACACCTACACCTTCCCTAACCCTAACCCTAATCTCAGTAACCTAATGGAGATATTTTGACTCTTTTGGTTTTTAAAAAGAAAGTTGCCTCCATGTGCAAATGTTTGAGCACCTTTACCAAGTGATCCACTAGTGTTTGGTCTCACAACTTTACAAAAAACAGATACTGCAGAGGTTTTTTTTTTTATTTTTTTGCTTTTTTTTAAAACAATAAAAGCATTGTTATTTAACCAAATTCACATTTAGTCATTTAGCAGACACTGTTATCCAGAACGACTTACAACTCATACCGTTTTAGAAAACAAAGTAATTCTGGATTAAGGACCCACCAGTGGCAGCTTGGCTGAGTATGGGGGTTTGATCCCTGGATCTTTTGGTCCACAGTCTAGTACTTTAACCACTAAAGCACCACAGCCCCCAACTCACAATAAGAACTACATGTAACAAAAAGCGTTCAAACTTTTGTCCATGACTGTAACTGCTGGTATCATGGTTTACATTTCACAAATGCATTTCAATTATTGGTATCATTTGCTAACAGATCAAAAAGAAAAACAGTGGTATTGCTCAACCCTAGGATCCCACTGGTAGGTTTTTGGTGGTCCCTTGACATTGATGGATCGGGTAGAGAGGCTGACAAATTGCGTACAACAACAGATGGGCTACAGCCAGTAACTGTACACCAAAGTGCACCTGTTTGGTAGATGTGCCTGATTACTGATATGGGCAATAAAGATAGAAAGGTGCACCTAATGTACTTTAACGTGCATTTCTCATTGTGTCCTGATGGGAATACCCAACGACCAATAATTAGAAGACATAAAAATGCACCCGCTTGTGAGATGCTGGAGGTGATGACAGCCTTGCCCTCAGCAGTACTTACTGTGAGTTGGTGGTCTTTGGACTCTCCTGTATCTTTCATGATGATATAAGCTCAGAACTGGTCACGATCAGCGGCTGTAGTTCTCAGATGAAGGATGGAGGAATCAGGCTCGGTGATGGCACCATGTTTCTGTAGCTCCTGAAGCGCCCGAACGCAACGCGGGCAGGAATTCACCTGCTCCTGAGCGATTCCGCTTTTATTACCGTTGCGGCAGAATTAGTGTTCCTCTCCTTACCCACAGTCACACACGCACACGCACACGCACAGTATGACAGCTAATGCACTGTTCCTACAAAACAGTCTGTCTCCGTCTGAGTCCGAAACGAGCTGGACTGAGGTCTGCACTGTGCGCTCCGAACAGTGTTGTTTGTCCCCTTAGAGATGAGAAGCGAAGCTTCATATATCCACCACCACTGCGCCGCTCCAGTTCCTCTCTCACTGCGCCTGTTTACTGCGCCCCCTACTGCCTTGCTAGAGTTAATGCTTATTTATTCATATGACCATAGTTATACAGAGCTTGAAAATGCCTCATACTTCTTCTTATAAATTTTCTTCTTATCGTTCTTATCCCTTCCACACATTTCAAACACCGTTGAGTAGATAGTCGCGCTCTGTGGTGTGCTATGTATTTTTGGAGTCCAATTTATCATTTTAATAGATTTAGGGGTTTTTTGTTTGTTTTAAACATTTTATAGAAATGCGTTGATGGATTGTTAAGATTCAAATGTCAACAACAAATTTTCTATTTTCAACCGACAAATATTTAAATTTATACAAATTTTCTGAAGATTCAGAGCAACTGTGCAGTTCACACATGGCCTAAAGTGTTGGGACACAAACCCACATGTGGACAAAAATATTGGGACATAAACCCACATGTGACCAAAAGTACTCGGACACACACATGTGGCCTAAAGTAGTGGGAGACAACCCCACATGTCGCCTAAAGTATTGAGACATAACCTCACATTTGCCCAAAAGTATTGGGACACACAACCACAGGCGGACAAAAGTATTGGGACATAAACCCACATCTGGCCAAAAGTGTTGGGACACAAACCCACATGTGGACAAAAGTATTGGGACATAAACCCACATGTGGCCAAAAGTACTGGGACACACACATGTGGCCTAAAGTAGTGGGAGACAACCTCACATGTCGCCTAAAGTATTGGGACACAACCTCACATTTGCCCAAAAGTATTGGGACACACAACCACAGGTGGCCAAAAGTATTGGGACACAAAGCCATATGTGGCCAAAAGTATTGGGACACAAGCTCACATGTGGCCAAAAGTACTGAGACACAAACCTACATGTGGTCAAAAGTACTGAGACACAAACCCACATGTGGCCAAAAGTATTGCGACACAATCTCACATGTGGCAAAAAGTATTGGGACACATTCCCACATGTTTCTAAAAGTATTGGGACAAAACCCACATATCCAGAATTATTGGGACACATTCCCACACGTGGACAAAAATATTAGAACACAAAGTCACATGTGGCCAAAAATATTGCGACATAATCTCACATGTGACCAAAAGTATTGGGACACGAAGCAACATTTCAAATACTGTTGTAGTTCCTTCAGGAAATACAGATATAGTCTATCATAGTACCAGGGGTGTTTCTAGACTACTTGTTGCACTGGAGCACACACAGAATTTAGAGGGGCAGAACTGTACCCCTCTGCTTGCCAATCAGTCATAGGAGCACACCTGTGCTTAAAAATAAGCCTGTTAAACACTAAATAGATTAAGTGATATAACACTAAAGTGGGTGGATGAGAAGTAAGGAGTAAATTAACACTTAACAATTTTTTATTAATCACATTTTTATGCTAACATAACTGATGCCTTTGTTAGTTTAATGAATGCCTTTGCATTAGTGGCGTAATATGTGCTTTTGGTAGTTTATATGGTTATAAGTGTCTTATCAAAACATATACCCATGCCCCAGCAAAGTGGGTCTGATGACGCCCCTGTGATATATTGTATTATATGACCTGATGACACTTCTTCAGCTCTCTAAAATGTAACTAAACACTTTAGAGAGCTGATGAAGTGTCATCAGGTCATGGCTAATATGATAAAATGGCTGCGGGGGTCTAGACATGCTGAAACAGGAACAAGCTGGGTGCACACAGTTCTCTGCAATAAAGATGTTACCTTAAGATGTTATGATGTAGGCTAAAGAAGAACAACCAGTAACACCATGCAAGTTTGATGTTTATAGGTGGTTTATGTTGGTTAGTGCTGGTTGGATGCTGGTTTAGTTGGTGAGCTCACACAGTCCTACTGATAAAGCTGGTTAACCAGCATATCAGTGTCCAAAACACAACATACGCTGGTGATTTCTCAACAGGGCATCCTAAAGTCCATGGACTGGAGTTCTGATTCATCACAAATGTGTTGGATGGGGTTAAGGATCTGTGCAGATCAATCAAGTTCTTCCATGCTTAATTTAACAAGGACCCAGCATGAGACAGAGTTAGATCCTGGCTCTGCTAGGCTTCCACTGTTAGACCCTTTACCAAGTCACCCTGAATAAAGGTTCCCTATATGCTGTAAATGTCAATAAAACATTACCTAATGAATCTTGTATTGTTCCTCTGGACCTGTTCAGGTGAAACAGGAAAGACTTTCCCCAGACTGATTCCACCATGTTAGATCCGAACAACTGGAACATCATTGAGATTTCCCTTTTATCAGTACGCAGTATGAAAAAGAATTCTGGTTAACACTTTACTGTGAAGGCCACAAACATCATGAACTCATGAAGAAGTAATGCTTCAGTAATGCTTACCATACATGTTCTAACTTAATGTAGCCATGATATATTACGTGTATGAATTAATGATAACTCACTCATGAAATACTGCATGAATTAATGCTATTTCATGTTCCCTTATAATAAAGTGTTACCAAATTCTGAAATAGATGTTTATTCTTAGGTTATTGTGGGAGAATGACGTAATGTCTACTAAGAAGAATACAAAGCACTTCTCTAAGTCGCACTGGGAAAAAAATAAATATAGACAATTACATTCAGTTTTGCGTCAATGAGTTTTCCATTCTTTTTTCAAAACAGGACACGTTGGGTATGTATCAAACTTAAAATACATTTGAAAAACTCACAATAAGTAAGTATTACATTTAGAATACCTTAGTAGTCATGTTAGAAAAGCTGTTTATTGAAAAGACACATGCTTGCCTTGTCTAAATGACCAATGATCCCTGCATTTTCTGCCTAGAATAAAAGGCACTCAATTCAAGCATTCTGTTGTTACTCAATGATATCCTTAACGATATGTGTGTCTCTTTAGTTACCTGGCAAACAGCATTTAGTGCACCTTTAAAGTGAGCTCTGTACAGAGTTTCTTTAAAAACAACTTAACCCACTAGTGTTAAGCACTAAAAAGATGCTTAACACTAGTGCACCCACTAGAGCACTAAAAGATAATTGAAAAGGCAAACGTACACAGCGCTGACCAAGCCTTTGAGGATGCCAGTCAATTCTTCTGGACATTATGAACACCAACATTGCAAGGGAACCGACAAACCTGGGCTTTAGACAGAGCCTTGAGCGTCCTCGACACCTGGCCTGCATTTAAAAAGCCAAGAACCGAGATGCAACTTTGTAACCAACAGACCTCACCTTGGCAGAGGCAGGATATGAACCAGAGTAGCTCAGTAGGTACAGCACTGGGTACCAAAGCTGGCTATCGGTTCCCAACACCACTGGTGTTCATAAAGTCCATGTCCAGGGTAATTACCTGGCACTCTTACAAATTCAGTCATGAATGCTCATTGAGGCTGAATCATGTAACACCAACCAGTGGTGCCCCCACACTACACATAATATGAAGTGATTTCAATTTTTAATCAGTTTACAATTGTACATAATCAATAAATCAATGTAGTTCCTCAGTTCCTGGAAGCTCAACCCTGAAATGAGAATTGCAGCACAAACCAGAAACAATAGGCTCCTCAACCTTGCATCAAAAAACAGTCTGAGCTGCAGAGATAACAGCATTGATTTTAAGCTAGAGATAAAACAGGCGAGTGCTTTCAACTATACAATGTTTCTTCCCTTCAACGTCACGAGAATGGTGTGGCTGAATGGAGATGATACTGGTGATGCTTCATCATCATATTATTGATCCTTCTCTTCACAAATGTTCTCCTGGTGAGGTAAACAAATGAGCGACTCAGAAAGGATTTCCCAACTACATTCAGCAGGTGATCACGTCAATAAAGCATCACTGAGGTTACTGTACAAAACTGGATATACAGAGGGAATACCAGTTCACATGTAAAACAGTTTAAATAAAGCATGGGAAACAAGGAACCAATGGGATGTAGTGATTTTTCCTGCTTCTGTCTGTAGACAATGGCTTTATGTTCCTCATAGTGCTATAAACACAGGGAATGGATGGCTTATCTTAATGGAACAGAGCATGAAACAGACACAGACTGTTGAAGAGCCACGAATCAGGGCACTTACAGTCGAAGGTTACTATAAGAGAAAAAGCGTCATTAGCAGGTGACAAACCTCTATTGTCCTCCCTTTTAAAACAGTTAACCATATATAGGCCATTACAGCCTGAACACATGTGATTTATTCGGACAGCTTGAATATAATGACAACATCTTCCACAGCAAATGTGATTTTTTCGGACGGCGAAAATGCAACGTTATTTTATTCACCCTCTCCTCGATTTTTACGAACATTCTCAGACGACAAAAACTCACTGACCAATCACCGTTGCTTCTGGTGTTGGCATAGCAGTTTGACAACATGAGATAGCAGCTTGCTTATGCGATTTCTAATAAAAAGTACCTAATGGTTGGATGATCATTTATTTATTTAACATCACATTAACATTAAGGGCTATTTGTGATGGGAGCAAAGCTACAGCGATATTGAAAGGGCCTAATGAAAACTTGTGTTTATTTATTGATTTATGAAATTATTTAAAATGCTTTCTGCTTAAGCTTATACTGTTTATTCATGTGGCATGCCTTTAAAAAAAATCCTGAATGTCATAATTGAGCAAGCAAAAATTTTAGGACCCAATTGCAATTAGCTCCGAATGGAAATGGTGAACCAATATATAAATAAATAAAAGAAAATAAATAAAACAACAAAGAGGAAACAAAAGCAGTGGCTGAGGATCGAACCCTGGGCGAAAGCGTCGATTACCGCTGTGTAAACCGAACGCGCCACTCAACCACTGAAGACAGCGAAACAAAAACCTCAACAAAAACAAACGCCCCTCAGGTGAGCTAAGCCTACGACGTGGCTCCGCTACGCCAATGGCGTAAGCGGGTCCGCACCTGCGCAGAGCGACAGGACCAGAGTGAGACTCCCGCGGCTGTGGTTCGGACGCGGAAGGGAAAAGGACGAGGCTGAGTCAGCAGCATGGCATCCTTTTCAAGCGCGATCACATGGGGAGCGCGAAGAGGAGGGGAGAGCTAAAGCCCAAACAAGGCTGTAGGCAATTGAGGGAGAAGGCGGGGGCTCATGTCGCAGCAGCAAGCGAGCCAAAGCCGCTGTGGAAACGTTGGGTCCGTGGAGGACGGCGTGGGCAGCTATTAGTGGGCACTTTCCCTCGTCTAAGTCCTTACCTCGGGTCTCCGAACCGTACAGTTACTGGCGATCTTCGAACATCCAGCAACCTCTTTCCCTATCACAAAAAACAGACGCGATATAATGCTCGGAAGACGGGCGAGGTCTCAGGATAAGTTTAGGATGCGACAGCTGACAGGGCCAGAGCGTGCACTTAAATACTCTGGCCCGCAGGGGTCGCCAATGAGCGCTGCTGCATGCCTGGGCCAGAACAAGAGTCGATGCTGCCCTCTAGTGTCACAAGACAGGATCAGCGTGACTCATGATAAATACTTCGCATTTTCGAGTCACGTTTTCGTGGCGTATTCGGTGTGTAATGGCCTTAACGGCCATAATGTTGTATTTGCTGCCATGGATGCATATTGTGAGTAAACTCCCACATGGTTACGATTCCTACTTAAGACACGTGGCACGTGGTATGTGAATCCATTGGTTAGGTCATGCCTATCATACCACCTGGCCAAATGTACCTGGAAACCACTTGTAATTATTATTATTCCAGTCACACCATCTTTGGTGTTTGTAGTCTGGATAAAGTCATAAAGTCTTATGCTAGTCAGCTGGCAGAAACCATGGTTATGATCGAGGAAAATCCCAAATTAGCCACAACTGACCAGAGGGTTGAAAGGTGCTTATAAGTAAACTTCAATTACTCTGTTTATTATTATATTATTTACAGATCCTGACCTTGTCTTCCTCCATTTTGTCCTCCCTTTTCTCCCTTTTCTTCATCTCTGCTTCCACTAGTTCATAGAACTCTTTCTCTGCACGGGCCACCAGATCCTCAGCACTCTCCTCTCCCTCTTTGGATTCCCCCTCTTTGCTCTGTTCCGAACGACTGCGTTCTTTCAGGCGCATCTCCCTGTAACGAGCCTCCAGGATTTTCTCCCGCTTTGTCTCCCGTTCGAACATCTGCCAGCAGACACAGATACCACATGGGTTGTACACTGCTTAAGTATTTACTCCTGCTAAATATATCAGTAACATACATATTCCAAGCATTTATTACTTGAAATGACACAATTATAGTAATCTGAAGAGCTAAAACCTCCACAGTATTGCTGGTACAGAATCCTGTGGTCCTGGTTTCCTGACCACATTATCATTGCAATCTAGTCTCCCACAACTAAAATATATACATTCCCCGACCAATTTATTAGGTACACCTTGCTAGTACTCGGTTGGACCAATTTTGCCTTTGCAAGTTTTTTGTCCATATTGCCTTTATGGCATTGGTTGCTGCAGATTTGTCGGCTGCACATCCATGATGCAACCACATCTCAGAGGTGTTCTGTCAGATTGAGATCTGGTGACTATGGAGGCCATTTGAGTACAAACTCAGTGCTATGTTCAAGAATTTGAGCTTTTGAGAATTTGAGAATGATTTGAGCTTTGTGACATGGAGGGTTATATTGCTGAAAGTAGCCATCAGCTACACTGTGGTCATATAGCCATGGCGACGGTCAGCAACAATACTCCGGTAGGCTGTGGCATTTAAACAATGCTCAATTTGTACTAAATGTGCCAAGAATTGGTGGTATAATAGTGTTTATCCTATACACTATTATACCAGCACCACCCTGAATCGTTGATACAAGGCAGGATGCTTTCATGGCGTTTACACCAAATTCGCCAGAAATTGAAGACTCATCAGGACAGGCAATGTTTTTCCAATCTTTTACTGTCCAATTTTTGGTCTCCCATGCAAACTGATGTTTCAGTTGCCTGTTCTGAGTGATAGGAGTGGCAACCATTGTGGTCTTCTACTTCAAGGGTTCAAGGTTGGAACAAGGATCAGTGTTCAGGTGCTCTGCATACCCTGGTTGTAGCAAGTTGTCAGAGTTACTGTTGTCTTTCTGTCAAGCTGTCCAACCATTCTTCTCTGACCTCTGGCATCAACAAGGCATTTTGATCCAGAGAACTGCCACTTACTGAATATTATCTCTTTTTTAGACCATTCTCTGTAAACCCTAGAGATGGCTATGTGTGAAAATCCCAGTAGATCAGCAATTTCTGAAAAACTCAGGCCGGCCCGTCTAGCACCAACAACCATTCCAAGTCACTTAAATCACATTTTTTCCCTATTCTGATACTTGGTTTGAACTTCAGCAGGTCATCTTGACCATGTCTATATGCATTAACAAGCAGCTGAACAGTAAAGTGGCCAGGGAGTGCATATAACCAGAAGCATGCCTAATTCATTTACCGGATTAGTCAGATTTCCGAGCACACAGTGCTTTTCTAAATGTCTCCTAAATCAGCATAACTGCTTCATTTCTTATTATACTCAGCACAGGACCTGTAACTTGCTGCTGGAAACAGTAATTCCAAAGGATCTGGGTTCAAACATGAAGGTCAGATGGGGCATCATCCCACCCATGGTGCACTTTCACACCATTCCAATATAATTCCAATATAGGCTCCTGACTAGACTAAGTGTGGTCAAAATGGGAACAACTACTTCTTTTCGCTTAAAACACTACACTTATCTAATTAGCCCAATTATAATGATTAGTACTTTTGGAGATTATTAAACTCTTTTAAAACTCTAAATAGGGAGGCATCAATACCTATACTGTAAACTGTCTGTATTTATACGCATGGCTTACCGCTGTGGCCAGAGCTTTCTCATTTTTCTGCAGCGTGCATAGGCCTGAGGAGATCTCGAGTAGAGTGGCAGTGCCCATCTGTGAGCCACAACCCAGAAAACGCCCATTCTCCTGCACCCGCAGGCTGTACAGACCCTCATCACACACCTAGAATAAGCAGGGTATCACTTATATACATCGGTTTATACAGTCATAATACAAAGTTGGTATATAAAAGTTATTTAATATACCAGTATTTAACAGTTTTGGAAACAACATGACAGTCATGGGTATTTGAAGTATTGTATAGTAAACCAGTTTAATCAAATTAAGTAGAAAGGGAGCTGTTTTGTGTACGTTTGGTTTACAGATGTCAGAGGTGGGCCTAAGGTTGGAAAATTGGGAGACAAAATTCGAAAGGGAAGACTGAGATGGTTTGGACATGTGCAGAGGAGAGATAGTGGATATATTGGTAGGAGGATGTTGGAGATGGAGCTGCCAGGCAAGAGACGGAGAGGAAGACCAAAGAGGAGTTATATGGTTGTGGTAAATGAAGATATGCAGGGAGTTGGGGTGAGAGTAGAGGATGCGGAGGACAGGTTGAGGTGGAAAAGTTTAACTCGCTGTGGCGACCCCTGATGAAGGGAGAAGCCGAAAGAAAGAAGAAGAAGAAGAAGAAGAAGAAGAAGAGGTGGGCCTAATGTAACCTACTTTAAGACTGAGCGTGGGGTCATTTTGCTTAAACAGGAAGTCCCACACATCTAAAGTCCCATCCATTCTAACAGTAAAGAAGACTGAAGGTCTGACAGGGCTCCAACATCCATCTGAAAGGTAGGCCATGTGGTACCTGTAATGCAGGAGACCATTCTTGATTGGAGAGAGCTGCGCAAACTACACTGCCATATGTAACTATCTATAAATCTAATAAATCTCCATACTAATTCTACACACAGTACACTGGGAGCAAAACTATCCATATAGAGTATATGGCATATTGGATATAACAGTGTACCATATAAACACTATAATCAAGAAATTCTTTTAAAAGACAGTTTTCAACAACGGTTCTTTACTATTGCACCATAATGACAAGTAGTGTAGTATATTTAGCACTAGCAACAGATCCTTACTTAGTCCACATAATGGAGGATTCTCTAATGTCCTCAGACCAAATGCGGGCGGTCCAGTCAGCCACAGTCAAGAAGTTCTTAGGAAAGAAAGGGTTCCTCTGAAGGGCATAAATGGGTCCATGATGGCCACTATACGTGCATACGATCTTCTCTGCTGGAGTTTTTGCTTTGCGGTTACACGAAACCACCAGCCCCTGTTCCGTTCCAACCATAAACTTTGTGGGCTGATAAAGAAAAGTGCAAGAATTATCATTGCATGTTGACAGTCCAGGAAAATCTTACGTTACAAGTCTCACCATGGTGGTTTCAAACTCCAGTGAGATGGCACCCAGTGCGTTTTCCAGGTTCCCCTTCTTACTGAGGTCCAGCACCAGCTTTTCAGTGGGCTCACTCATCTTACGAATGTCCCACCACAGCACCTGATGGAACACACATATGGGAATGTATATGTACACATGCGAGGGAAAATGAGCAGTCCTTCATCCTGTGACAATGCACGGACCTGACCATCGGTCGAAGCTGAGAAGCAGTCTGTGCCTGTCTTTGACTGAAGCCAGATGACCTTATAGACTGGGTCTCTGTGGCTGTGCTCGATGGTGGACATCTCAGCTGGCTGGCTGCCTTTCCGTGTGTCCCAGTAGGCTGCACAGAGGTCGGTCACTCAGCTCAGCGTTACAATCACAAACATATTCGTATTTAATAATGCGCCACAATTAACCGAAAACAACAAAATGAATTAAGCTGACGAAGGAAGGCTCAATCTAGAAGCAAAAGAGAATCAAGGTAACAGTGATAAGAGGTGCAGTATGGCACACTGCATATTATAAAAGCACTAATACTCATTCCTAGGGGTAACGATACACTCTACTTGCGTTTCAATTCGACATGGTGCATCGTTACAGCCCTACTTCATTTAACTACAGCATAAAGAGATAAATTCGGTGACAATAAACTAGAGTTCCCACCAATCTGTCCATTGTAGCTTCCCCCGACTAGGATGTGTGAGTCTTTGGGGTTATACTCCAGACAAACAAGAGGAGAGACAGGTTTCAGGGTCATCTCAGGTTTACTGGGATTCTCTGTATAAAATGATACACATCAGAATATAGTGTAATGTTGATTTCTTAAGACAGGACACACAGCAATAGGTATGCTTGAAATAATTTGAATGAATGGTTACATTATGCTTTGCATACTCAACATCCTTCCACATATACACAATGTCAGTGAAAATGTTTGGAGCACCTACAGTTTTTGCATCTTGCTCTATAATAGGATGGTATAACGGATGCAGGGATGTTTCTGACATACCAATATCCCAGATGTAGGAGTCATAACTCATGTTGCTGGTTACTTTCTGGAATTCCAGAGACGAGTATGCCACAGCCAGCTTACGGCTGCCATCAGGGTGCCATGACAGGCCTGTGGCAGTGCGTTTCACCTCATTAGGGTCTCTGAGAACAGCGGACAACAGGCAGATTCATACATCTGTCGTGACATATCTTTGCAGTTATGAAGTTTCTCATATTTCTCAGCTGGATCACCTGAACACATTGATGATTTTGGCTGAAGGCTGCTCTTCTTTTTCTTCTACTACCTCCTCATCCTCAAAATACTCCTGATATATATCAATTGCATTGTTTTGTCTGATACAGTGTTCCATGTGCTGCAGACAAGAGAAACGTTTGAAACTGTTGAGAGCTAATAAAACTCTCTGAAATTAGGTGTACACCTACATTAGTGTGTGCCTATGCCACGGTCTTTGGGACACTTACATTTCCCAGCTGCATGAGGGTGTTCACATAGTTCTCATCTTTCTCCACTTTCTTTCTGTAGCGAATGGTCTGTTCCATTTCTAAGGGATTGACATCTTTTGGCCACCCACCCTCCACGTGGTTTATTCCACGTGTCTCAGAGTCAAAACGCTCTGTGTTCACCTGCAGAGGTAAAGCTTAACCGTGGTTAGAAACAGAAGTACCAGTGTACTGATGTAGCATCTGCTTTGATAAAAATTGGAAGCCTTTACAACTACAAAAGCAAGAAGCATGATGCTCTGGATGGACTGACCTCATGCTCAGACATGTCCTGTGAACCCTGTATGGCTGCATCACAGAGGTCTGGGTGTATGAAGTTGGAAGCAAGCGAGGCATCAGGCAGGATGTCCACAAGTAGCTCAGCAGCCCTGTCTGAGAAGTTACACTGACGTCCAAACTCACTGCGCTTCTTGGTGTACACGTACACAATCTCCATTTTAAGTCCTACAAGTCAGTAACACGAAACAATTCACCGAATTACATTCATAACAATCAAATCATACCCCATTATCGGATCTTCAATTATCCAAATTCACACTATAGTGTGCAATATCTCCATCCCCTAACCCCCTATCCATTATCCACTATAATGGATAACCCCCTATAATGAATGGTGATCAGGAAAATAGAAGAAGCAGATGCTGTTCTGAATGGCTTAACTATATGTACACATTCCATTTTCACTTTATTCAATGGTTAATTATGAGTTAATGGATGTTTATTTTTCTAATGTGGTGCTTAGTGCTGCAAGTGTATTTTCGAGGCAATGTCCCACCCAATCCATACACAACAGGCATCCGGTAAGACCCATCAAACCGTCCCCTGTGCCATGTTACTCTGACATCACAGAAAGTAGGTCCGGTTTCAAATATACAGGAACCAGGCTGGGATTTCCCCATAGCAAATAATGTAAATAAGACTCCTTTACATTCAAATAATATTTTCAGGTTATTTGACTCCATATACTTGGATCAAGTTCAGTCTATTGTTTAAGGGGCTTGGCTGATTTAACAATATTTCATGAAGCGAACATTATTCCCACGGTGGTGCAGTGGTGCAGTAGTAGGCCCTCCAGCTCCAGAAATCCCACATTCAGTTCCCTGTGTGAAATGTGCATGTCCCGTGTCTGCGTCCAGTTTCCTTCTACATTGCATAAACATGCACTATTACAGGCTGGTGTCTTTAAGGTGTATGATCTGGGGCTGCTGCAGTTTGTCAGGTCTAGGTTCCCAAAGAATGAGGTCAGCTGATACCTGAATATACTGAACGACCAGGTTATTCCATCAGATTTTTGCTTCCCCGATGGCACGGGCATATTCCAAGATGACAATGCCAGGATTCATCGGACTCAAATTGTGAAAGAGTGGTTCAGGGAGCATGAGACATCATTTTCACACATGGATTGCCCACCACAAAGTCCAGACCTGAACCCCACTGAGAGTCTCTGAAAAATACCTCGTATTTCTTATTGCATCAGTTCCACTTACCATATAGAAGTACTTTGTAGTTCTGCAATTACAGACTGTAGTCCATCTGTTTCTCGACATACTTTGTTAGTCCCCTTCACTCTGTTCTCTAATGGTCAGGAGCCTCACAGGACCAGCACAGATCAGGTACTATTTGGGAGGTGAATCATTCTCAGCACTGTAATGACACTGATGTGGTGGTGGTGTGTTAGTGTGTGCTTTGTTGAGTAGCTGAGACACAGCAGTGCTTCTGGAGTTTTTAAACATTGTGTTCACTCACTGTGCTCTCTATTAGACACATCTAACTTAATGCTCCAGGTTGTAGATTTAGAGACATTAGCTCATGTTATCACATAGTTTGTGTTAGTCATCCTCTAATAATTCATCAGTGCTCACAGGATGCTGGTGGCTGGACATTTTTGGTTGGTGAGCTTCAGTCCAGCATTGACACTTGGGTGTTCAGAAACTACAGCAATACTTCTGTCTCCTATTGTACCAGCTCAACACACACTAACACACCACCACAACACCAGTGTCACTGCAGTGCTGAGAATGATCCACCACCCAATTAGTACCTGATCTGTGGGGGTCCTATGGGGGCCCCGATCATTAGAGAACAGAACAAAGGGGACTAGCAAGGTATGTAGAGAAACAGATGGATTACAGCCTGTAATTGCAGAACTTCAATGTGCTTCTATATGGTAACTGGAGCTGATAAAATGGTGTAGAAATAAGGAGGTGTACCTAATAAAGTGAGAGTAACGAAAACACCCATAACAACACCAACAACAATAATGGATACAACAATAATTGATATGAATGCCTGTATTTGTACAGGTGTTTCACATTAAAGCTGGTTATTTTTATTATTTGGTCGTGATCTCCTGATTTCAGTCAGAGATTAGGACATGTTGAGATTTTTACACTGATAAAAATAGATTTCACGAAATAGCAATTAAAAATGTTCTCATTTTCTCTATTTTCAGAGCTCACACGTGATTTAGCTTAAACGCAACTAGTTTAGTTAACGACATAACAATTACAAATATAAGTTAATGGTTTCTCTGGCAAGGCTTTTTTTTATCATAAGATATTATTCTCCACAGTTTTAGCTGCTGAATTCGTTGTAACCGGAAAAGGCGCGTTATATAGTATAGATACTATAATTATAAATTATAGTAAATTATAGTAATTATAATTACATAGTTCATTAGACGCATTTATAAACTGTCATTTAAAGCAGGAAACTCGTGATATTGTTACACTGATACTTTCTTATTCTTCATGCATTACCATTACAGATCTGTATTGTACATTAGAATGACTTTACTAGCATAGAGTTCTAATGCTGTATGTAACTTGTACGCTTAATTAAAACCTTAATGCATTCCGAGTATTCACCAGTGCTCTACCGTGTACTCATCACTGAAAGTCTACGTTTAGCTCAATGAGACTTACCTGTAGTACCAATGCAAGAAAAACACTTAATTCTGTTTTTACTGCATTGCGTGCATCTCGAGCTCTCGGTGCTCTCTTATAAAACAGCATGAAAGTTTACTGTATCCTAGCAACAATAGCCCCCTCTAAACCGGAAGCTCCTACTTTATTTACCCTCTGGGAACCCGCTTATGCTACAATTCTAATAAACTTACTTTACTATTATTATTATTATTAGTAGTAGTAGTAGTAGTAGTAGTAGTAGTAGTAGTAGTTATTTGTTCTGGGCATTTATTTATTTATTTATTCGTTTTGGGCCCAAATTAAAACTTTAACCACGTCATGTATAATCTACCTCATTTTATATATAAAGCAACTAAATCCATTCCTTCGTTCATTTTCATTCCTGCTTAATCCAATTCAGGGTCACAACTGGGAGCACGAGGCACAAAGCACTCACTCAAAACGCTTAAAAATTATATGAGCGTACCTCCTTCCAGGACATGGTGTCAATAATGAAGACTGGAATAACAGTAGTCTTGTTTTCATTATTTCCTGTGGTGAAATCTCAAACTACGTCCTGTATATTTTAACCCCAGTTACCTTGCTAATACTGTCTGAGTAACAAAGTAACATGGCATAAAATGGGATGGTTTAGAGACACCAATGGGTGTAGCACGTGTCTTT
Organism: Ancistrus triradiatus; assembly: GCA_025084515.1. Classification (NCBI taxonomy): domain Eukaryota; kingdom Metazoa; phylum Chordata; class Actinopteri; order Siluriformes; family Loricariidae; genus Ancistrus; species Ancistrus triradiatus. The sequence continues at coordinate 16,567 of JAJAGP010001028.1, forward strand.
CCAATGTTGGATGAAACTGGAGTACCCAGAGGAAGACTGAGACGTGAAGGAGAGATATGAGGAGACATCACTAACCACTGTGGCCACCCACAAATTCAATTATTAAGAAATATTGTGAAGTCTGTAGCGTTCTTCAGACTGTGAACCCAGGCAGCCGATCTTGGCAGTTCTGTGTGTTCCATGAGACTAAGCCAACTAAAATTGTTTTGTTTGTATAGCTCATAACTCTGTAGGTAGACCAAGGTAGGAAGTTTTGGTTCAAGACTGGATAAATCCAATATAAATGTGATTACTATTAAACAGTGACCTGGAAACACAAGGCACTGATAGTAGAGAGCTAGGGTTGGACTTAATTACATCAGCTCTATTTGCACTTATAAACTATTCAATTTCAATTAAATTACATCGTCTTACATGATACAGACCCTCAGGGTTTTCTCAGCTCAGCTCTGACAGCTTCAATGTTTGTGAAATCTCTTGCTCATACATCTCAATAAATCAGCTTTCTTCACACATTTATGTGTTAAATATGAAGACTACCACCATCCAGATAGTGTCTGCTGACAAGTTGTTTTTTTTCCTTGACTACAGCAATAAGAGCTACAAACCGTTGGAAGCAAGCAATCTGCCATATTTCACAATGTAAAATCTTCTCAAATAGCTTTTCGTCAAGCATCACAGGAGTCTTTCTGTTTTGCTGCAAAGGGAGGTTTCACAAAGTGATGAATTGGATTGAAGTTTAATAACTGTGGAGTATGTGTACATATATTTTGTTATTTTTGATGAGGCTTTATTGTGCAATATATATATTTTTTATATTTCCAGCATGACATTACCACAGACATCTTTTGTCTGTTTAAAGCCAAAATTTTTCAAGGTTCACAGTATCCCATGGTCACTTTTATACTTTCAAATCAGTCTATATTATTTTTAATTGTACCTGGCACTAAATTATTAGTCATAACATTGAAGTGAATGAGCACATGGGCAAAAGCTGTACTATTATTCCAAGCTGTACTACTGTTTAACCCTGCTTAGCGCTTAATTCCCCTCAGTGCCATCTGGTGCAGTCTGCCAACTACAAGTCAAGTGACCATCAATGTCCTGGATTACTGACACACACAGTGATTTACTGGTAGGCTACTAAGAAAGTTGAGAAATGTAGAAAAACATTAAATATCAGCGAAAGTTTAGGGTAGAATGTATGATTCCTGTGCACAATGATTTTAGACTATGATTATTCTGTTTCTGAAAAAAGACATGTGCTGTACACTCGATAGTGACTTTAATTTAAAAGTGCAATTTTATGTTATCTGGACTTTAGGTGTGTGGGGTTTTTTTCTTGACAGTCATAAAGGAGAAGACAGACAGGGACAAGCTGAAATATGACATGTTTCCCTCAATCTTAAAAGGCTAAATCTTAAAACATTAAACAGAAAATTTAGGCACCTTTCCAGATAATTTACTAATGTTTTTGTTTGTTTTTGCAAATCGGCTAAACAATGGATGGATGGGTCGTTGAGTGGCTAGGTCAGTGGGTGGAAGGTGGATGTATGTTTGGCTAGTTGGATGGATTGATAGATGGATGGATGAATACATAGATAGACAGACAGACAGGTTGGTAGATGCTTATTTATCTTCACCAGAAGTGGTACTTATTTCATAACAAAATCTCCCAGGACTACACGACTTGGGTCAGTCCTAAAACTCTGTTTAATACGTGCACGGATTGCAGGTTGAGGAGGAGGTCAGCTGTTTACCATTGGCTTAAGAGCCATACATGTCACATGTCTGCTAAGGGACTGGTAACATCCTCCAAGCTTATCAGAGCATCCTGTAGAGCTTTAGAGAAAATCTGAGTTTGACATCAAGTGGAGCACCTGTAAATGAACATGAGTTTTAGTATAGAGGAGAGGGGACAACCCAACACACAGGACTATAGAGTCTACTTTAGTAAGTAAGCTCATATTTTATCAGCTCTTCCACTTTCACGCACCTAACATTCTCCTGATGTTTTTGGATCTATTTAAATCTATTGACTCCAGGACCTTCACCTGTATATTTCCTTTTTATATGTTGTAAGTATCATTTGTGTAGATAATGGCACTGTAGCTAAGAGCAGTGTGCTATAATGGCAGTGCTACTGTGATAGTGACGTTACTCAAGTTAAAAAGGAAACAGCAGTTTGTGACAGTAGCAGTATAAAGGAGGTCACAGCACCAAGTTAAAGAAGTTTTTGCCTCACCAAAGCAGACTTTAAAGAAAGAAAACATAATGTGGTACACAGAACTATATATCTAACAATGTTTTTAACAAGAGATTTTTATATTAAATTGTTTCAAAATGCATTTCTTATTTGAAGTGTAAACTACTACTGATAGGCAATGCTTATTGTAGGACAACCTGATGGTACCAAATCTTTCCACAGAAACTTCAGATGGAAAGTACCTATCTCCATTCCATGACATTCCCCTCTATGCAGATGAGGCCAATGTACGTATGATTTGAGTTTCTTCTTCACATACACAGTTTTGAGCAAAAGTCATATGCACAGCTGATCAAGTTACATATTTGCTGATTTTGATTTTGTCATAGATGTCCATCTTTACAGTCAACAAACTTTAACAATGCATCTCTTCAAATTGTAATGCATACATGTTAAACATATTGGAAAAAATGAAAGATATTCCAAGATGTTTCCTGCGAAGGTGAATGTCATTTTACATCTAAGGTACTCTGCTGATACAGTGACAATTCACTAGTCCACCACAGTGGTGACCCAAGTTCAAATCCCAGCAGTGCCTTCAAGCCAGGCCGGGCATTGCACAGGTGCAACTGGCTGCTGGGGGTGGGAAGGCCGTGTATCAGGACCATCTCCCGATCATAAGTGACCTGTGCCAAACCCCTGGGATGAACCGGTATCAACTGGTATCCAGGGTGCACTTACTTTTGCCCCGCACTAATATGTAATATTGGATCAGTTTCCTCAATAAATAAATGACCAAGTATAATATTTTTGTCTCATTTGTTTAACTGGGTTCTCTTTATCTACTTTTAGGACTTGTGTGAAAATCTGATGATGTTTTAGGTTATATTTATGCAGAAATATAGAAAATTCTAAAGGGTTCACAAACTTTCAGGCATTACTGTATGACATCAATTAACAATCTTTTCCTAATTTTCAACAGAATATTTTCCATGCAGTTGTTGAAGTACCCAGATGGACGAATGCAAAAATGGAGGTAGGAATCACTTATTGCCAGTCGATAGCCCTCACAGGTGATGTGAGCTATATATATTATGTGACAGAATATATTATATTTCTGAAACAAAGCCGTTAGTCCCTTTGTTTCAATAGTTTACATTTTAACATTTATATAAAAATGGGATCAGTCATCCTAAGTAGTGCATTGTTAAACAAGACGCTCAGTAATCTGAGTCAGCTGCTGGAAACAGCAGTTTCTGAGGGTCTGGGTTCAAATCCAGGGTACACTGTGAAGGTTGGATGGTGTGTTTACATACATAAAACCAGTGAACTGACGTCAGTCAAATCCAGGTTATCCACTAGACTGTACCCAATGACCCGACCAGACAAGTGGGGGGTTAAACAGGATGCCAAACTTAACATGTCAGTTATGCTCCACCATTTTTCCAGATTGCAACCAAAGATCCTCTGAACCCCTTGAAGCAGGACATTAAGAAGGGGAACCTGCGTTATGTGTGTAACGTATTTCCACATAAAGGCTACATATGGAACTACGGAGCTCTACCTCAGGTCTGATTGTTAACCATTGTGCAAGTTTACATTCAACATGTTTAAGCCTACATTCAATGAAGACAGTCAAGGCACGTTGAAGGCCAGTTGCTGGAACTATTGTTGTGGACACAATAAAGTAATTAAAGCATTAATTTAAAACATTACAGTACACAGATTAATAAGAGGGCCTAAAAATAAAAAGAGAACCCAAGTAAACAAATGAGACAACAATATTATACTTGGTCATTTATTTATTGTGGAACATAATATACACTGCTCAAAAAAATAGAGAGAACACTTAAACAACACATAACTCCAAGTAAATCAAACTTCTGTGAAATCAAACTGTCCACTTAGGAAGCAACACTGATTGACAATCAATTTCACATGCTGTTGTACAAATGGAAGAGACAACAGGTGGAAATTATTGGCAATTAGCAAGACACACTCAATAAAATAGTGGTTCTGCAGGTGGGGACCACAGACCACTTCTCAGTACCTATGCTTTCTGGTTGATGTTTTGGTCACTTTTGAATGTTGGTGGTGCTTTCACACTCGTGGTAGCATGAGACAGACTCTACAACCCACACAAGTGGCTCAGGTAGTGCAGCTCATCCATGATGGCACATCAATGCGAGCTGTGGCAAGAAGGTTTGCTTTATTTGCTTTGTTTTATCCTATATTTTCCCATAAATTCTTAACCAGGTGATTTCTCTCCCCTTTGTTAGACATGGGAGGATCCAGGACACAAAGATGGAGACACAGGATGTTGTGGGGACAATGACCCAATCGATATGTGTGACATTGGAAACAAGGTAGGGTAAATAAATAAATAAACAAACAATTAATAAAGTATTGCACTCTGCTTGTTAGACTGTTAAATGACCAGTAATTTCCAAACATACATCAGACACACTATTGGTGCAGCAGTAATTTGCTAGCCCACCAAAACATGGTTCGAGTGCCGGCAGTGCCTTATGGCAGGGCCTAAGACAAAAAATGGCCAGATCTGAGGTTATGGGGGAGCTGCCTCCTCCAAGCCCTGAGTGATGGACTAAAATTTTCATAAGGTACCATGCACATGAGCAATTCTGACTGTCTTATCTCTTTAAATGCTTATCACTAATTCCTACAGGTCTGCTCCTGGGGAGAAATCATTTGTGTGAAAGTGTTAGGAATACTGGCAATGATAGATGAAGGAGAAACAGACTGGAAAGTCATCGTCATTAATACTGAGGATCCCGAGGCTAAAGACTATAATGGTAAAGTTATTAAAAAAACATGAATGTTGAGTTTTAAATAGTTTAAAATAAGCAAGAACTCAAGGTTCCAGGTCACTACAGACCATTTTGTAATTTTTACAGATATTGATGATGTAAGGAGGCTAAAGCCAGGCTACCTGGAAGCTACATTGGATTGGTTCAGAATGTATAAGGTACCAGATGGGAAGCCAGAGAACCAGTTTGCTTTCAATGGTGAATTCAAGAACAGGGTAAATCATTTTATGATGACTCACTTACCACATGGGGGCACCTCTGGTCAGGCTATCCTGGCCCAGCCTTGCAACCCGAAGAAATCTGACAAAAGGAGAAATCCCTTTGCAAGGCAAGAAGAGACAGACTTAGAACTGAGGTGCCAGGAATAAAACAAGAAACAAAGAAAGCCAGGACAAAACCTGGATTAAAGGAAAGCTACTACAAATCTCACTACGGATGCCACACTATGCAACTGCAAATGGACAACTCGCCCTCATACCCATATCAGTTTGTCCTCATCACACCGCTCAAAACCAACAGACAAACCTCACATCGCCAAATGTGGGATGTGAACCAAGCAGGCAAAGTGGTTCAAGTTGGTAGAGCAATCGTTTCTAGTGCTGAATCCCTCTGGTTTGTATTTCACCTCAGGTGATGTAATCATGTATGCCTGACCAGGGGTGCCCCGTGTGATAGTATGCACCTATATAGAAATGAGATAATAAAAACAATGTTTTAAGTAAGTTTTTAAAAAATGTTCTTTTTTTTATTTCTCTATTCAGGACTTTGCTATTAAGACCATAAAAGACACCCATGCATTCTGGAAGTCACTGATATGTAAAAAGTCTGGAGCAGGTCAACTCAGTTGGTATGGCTGTCAACAAGTGCATCAGTTTCTATTAAAACCATGTGCCTCTTTACGAACAGTATTTATGACTATGAATTTGAAGGAATCTAATGTAAAATTAACTCTGTTTTCAAATTAATTAATTCAAGGCAGGAAAAACCCTACACCAATCCAACGTACAGCACACACATTGGCACACTCATACACACACTCACACGCTAGGGCTACTTTAGCTTAATCAGTTAACTGAAAGCATGTCTTCGGGCTGTGGGAGGAAACCAGAGCGCCGGGAGTAAACCCACACAGACAAGGGAAGAACATGCAGACTCCACACATAAAGGACCCAGACCACCCCAGCTGGAATCCAACCCAGGACCCTCTCCTTTTTAAAATGTTGACTAAAAAAACTTTTATTATAACATACAGTTGCTTTGTTACTTTGATTTAAGTGCATCTGATTCATTTCTCCTGTTTTGCTGCCAGCTTGAACACCTGTGTTAAGGACAGCCCATATATCTGCTCCAGCACAGACGCCAAAGCCATTGTGGACTCAGTAAGTGCCCTCAGCAGCCACTGTCATTTTATATATAACAAGGAAAGGTTGAGAAAGTCATGATTAAACAGATATTAAAGTACTAAATATATTATAAACCATTAAATTGATGCCCAATAACGAATGGCAAAAATGATGGCATAGTAACATGCCACCATGTTCATCTTCATTAACGTCAAATAATCTCTGGAGGTTCTAGACCATAGGTAAGTGGTTCGGGGAACAGGCTGGGACTTTTGGAGTTACTATATTAGAGGGGACAATTACAGCCCCATATCAGAAAAAGGGACGATATGGAAAAAAAAAACGCAGTATTTCTTACATTTACTAGGACTTTTATTTCATATCCTCATTTATGAGGTATTCAGGGGGGTACCGATGTCACATCAGCATCGTCTCTCTATTTTGTTATTACAAAAATCTAACGTAAAGATATAAACCTGATCATTGTTGGTCGCTGTGTGAATGTGTGGCTAATTAACTTTCCAGGTAACTTGGCTATGATAGCTAACGTTAATGATGGTTGATTTTTTTTTTTTTTTTTTTTTTTTAACACTTGCAAATTGGTCCGTTTTCACAAGTAATTAATTAACTTAAATGTTTCTGTATTTTTTATTTTTATCTTGTTGTCTGGTGTCACTTAGTGGAGCTTGGGTTCCTAATTTGAGCTGGGTTCCTCTCAAAGTTTCTTCCTTATTGTTCTCTGGGAGTTTTCCTTGCCACATTCACTTCTGTCTTGCTCATTTTGGCTCTAGATTCCACTTTTGTAAAGCTGCTTTGAGACTTTGTAAAATTGTAAAAGTGCTGTACAAACAAATTGATTTTTTTTAAGTGAACTTGAGGTCAGTTAGCTAACTGCTAACAGATTTGCCCACAAGTGTACGGGAGTCTTGTCTTTCTGTAAAAACTTAAAGATTGCTAATTTGATTGAATTTGACAATCTGTATTAGTTTAACTGATCAATAGAATCACAATCCAAGTTACAAGTTAAGCTTGTAAATCACGTATTTGTTTTTGTCATATGGGAACTCCCCAGGTTGAGCTTGCACAACTGACCCAGCCCATGTCTTAAGGCCATGTTACACAAATACAGGAGGTCACTACACCCTCAGTCCCGTACAAGGAAGGCCTCACTATGCTAATTGACACTGATAGACAAAATTCACCTCACCAAAGTGGGTCAGCACCGAACCACTCTGCTTCATATCCACTCTCTGGCCAGGTGGGAGTTGTCTTGTTTTCAAGCAGCACAATGAGAACCCACTCAAGAGGACATGTGGGCAAATTGCCGCTTCGTGGCCGAGTAGCACAGACCACCTTTCGACTTGGAGATTTTATAGTAACTTTCCTGGATTCCAGGTTCCATGCCAACACCTGTTTCGCACAAGGTTCGCCTTACCACCCTTGTTTTGAGCAAGAGTTCAGAGTTCTTGCAGTTGCAAGGGCCAAGTCAACAGCATGCACCTAACCAGGGGTGCCCCCTGCGTGACGGTTTTTAGGACTTAAACCTATTAAAAGATACAAATTTGTTCATTGTGAACACAGAGATTTGACTATTCTGTATTATGCTAAAATAAAAGATCCTTTATTGGGCTCTGGATTACTAATATGTTCATTCCTTTCCTCAGGCAAGTGTATATGGTGAAGCAGCACCTATTCCTAGCTCAGGTAGGTAATACTGATGATAGTCCACAACTCATAGCACTCATTTCTTCTTCCCACAGAGTAAACCTAGAACTACATCTGCATTTGTGCTATGCCAAGTGTTAAATCATCTCAAGGCATTATTTAACTGATAAACAGTGTTTCACCAAGACTGATGCTTTTTACTTTTCATTTTAACATTTCCTTCTTCCTTCCCAGCTGACAAATGGTATTATTACAGCAAGTGAGCATCGTGGGAACGAAGATGACAGATTACTGACTGGGCTAGGCAATGCTTGGCTAATACAGCCTAATATAATATTTATGCGACTTGTAATTAGAGTTTTCCCTTTTTTCTCATTAGAAGAGATTTACAGATGTGTACACATGCAGTTGTCTGCATTGTAGTTTGTACAGAACAAAGTGAAGAGACAATTGATCTATGTGTATGTAGTGTATTTGGAGTTATATTCAGTTTGAATAAAGTTTTTCTGTGTTACAAAGATATAAAGAGTTACGTATTTCTTTATGACAAACAATTTAGTTATAACAAATTATTTTTTTCTCAATCAAACACTCATCGAACTCATTTGTCATGGGAGAGCCGGGGCCTAACCAGTCCATCACATGGCACACACACCTACTCACACTGGAAGAGATGGCAATGTATTTATACATGGCATTTGGATTCAGTGGAGGAAACTGTTTTTTACAGTTACTTACATTAATTAGCTATATGTGTAATGTCCTGGGGACGGAAAAGGCACCTATTCAGGGGAATGCCTCTTATAGTTATAGGTGAGAAAGAGAATATATAGGTCGTGGGGGGACAAACAAAGGAGTACTCCTTACAACAGGACATGCACATACACTCACGAAGCCATTTACAGCTTGGTACAAATAAAAAGTCACACACATAAACATGAGTAACATACACAAAAAGTCTCTAAACACATCAGCCATTTTAGAACAGTCTCTAGTCCAACCGGGAGATAACCAGCTTGACCGGTAAGGTAGTGAGCTTTTGAGTGAATGACTGACTTCTGCTCTTAAACTCTATCTCCCGTCTCTGCTCATGGACATACATCAGCAATTAATATAGAAATCTCTAATAATTATTGAGTAAAATTTGGTCATTAGAGTTCAGAAACTTACCAACTCTGCTAGCATGTGTTGAGTTTTGGATGCTGGTAAACTGGTCAATCAGTAGGACTATACTATAAAATTGGTTAATGCTGGTTAGTGCTTTTGTCTGGTGATGGTTTAGCTGGTGAACTTGAATGGACTTGCTGCTCTTTCTGGAAAACCTTTGTTCAAAACACATCATTCTGTTTTTTAGCTGGGTGGGAAGAAAATTAATGTTAACTAAGAGCCTTCTTAGCTAACATCAGCATGTCACTTCTCTAATACTCTCAGTCATTTTCCACAATCTATTGTAAGTTTAACCAGGGTTGGAATTATGGACAGACTATAGATAGTTTTTGAAGTCCTTCATACGCCTCACAGTGGTTTGGTCCACTCCCATCACCGAACCCACACACATTGTCGTTTATATTGTTAAAATTGATATACTGTAAAGTATTGTGCATTGCCCTGCATTTGGTGGCATAATTGTCTATAGCTTGTTTTTAAAGACTAGGATAAGTCAATATTTCCGTACTTAAAGCTCAAAATATGTTTTTGTAACACTAAAGCAGACTGCAACACGTATTTAATTTCGGTGGACTACGCTGGTTCACTTCGGTGTGCCACTACAGGCCATTCGTGGTACTACTGGTTGAACTAAAAACCTGTAGCATGTACCATTAACACAACAGTATTATTTAGCAGCATCTTTGGTGTCCCCCTCAGGAATTGCTGTCTAAGATTTTACTGTTCATCGCTCCCCTCTCCCCCAGCACTGAAATGAAATTTACGCCCTTCAATTTGACTTATAAAACAATGAAGCGATCAATTCCATATCAACGTTACATAGCTTACATAAGCTTTTGGCCCAGAAGATGGCGGTGGAGAGTAAAACAGCTTTCCTGGTCCCACTTCACGCCACGGAAGAAGAGCAGTCGCTCTGTCTGTCTATGGTTACCGCTGACGCTGCTCACTATTAGCCACCGAGCTAACAGGTTATTTTCAGAATCCGCCATTAATTTCAGCAGATTCTATTCGTCGCGGTTCTTCTAGACAGAAAAGGGGGTAAGTACGCGGAAAACATTTGCTGTTGAAAGTTTCGTGTCGGCGGATAGTATGGTAGGGGTCAGTATCGTAAACGGCATTCTGCCGTACTACGTAGTATGTAAGAAGAGTACGGATGTAGTAGGGCTTAGAATGTATTGACACACTAGTTAGTATGATAGTATGCGAGGCCTCGGAGTAGAACATGTAGCCACGTAGCTGGATCCATTCATGGGAACCTGTTTGTTTAGAAATCGGGTCGTTTTGATCAATTCGGCCTGAAAATGTGATTATAAAACGCAAATACACAGACAAGTAGCTAAAACGATCGACAGCGAATACGCAGAGTTCTATGTTACACAGCTGTGAGAGTGGATGTGGGTTTGGACACGTCAGCTAGATTTGCAGATTGCACCATAAATGAGGATCTGATTAACCTCATCGGTGCAGGCTGATTAGGTTAGTGTGGAACATGAGCTGAAAATGACCATAACTATTCTTGTGTCAATACTGATCACAATTCGTGACAGTTGTTCAGGTAGATTAGGGACACGTGTCAACGTTGTAATCATATTCGTAAGCAACAAACTTTTGTACATTATTGGCCTTACGTTCCTTAACAAGTACAAGGGTCAGTGGCATGGCTTGTATTTTTGTGTCCACATTTTATATCCTCTCTTTAAAGTAACGACACGTAAATACATTACGTGTCTGACATGAGTCAGCCATGCTATACCTCATCTGTGAGAAATCCTTATTCTTTTTAAACAAACTTTTTCTCATTCCAAAGTCCGAAACATTCAGGTGATGTAACTGCCTGATGAGCCATGTAGATAAAAGACTGGAGCAGGTCATTTAATGAAATGCAGATTGAAATAGTTTGGCATTTTTCAATGACAGACCTATTTTGTTTCATGTTAAGTTCTATATAAGTTATACAGGCAATTCAGGAATGTTATGCCACTGTTTTTAAGCCTATCCTGGAAGTCATTTGGCGCTTTCACACCAAACAGTTCTAGGAACTAATTTGGTTGCTGTACCACCTGAGGACAAATCATTTTTAAAAACAGAATCTATATCGTACAGGCTATGTTCCTTCACGTGTGTACGGGTCATGACTTGTGTTCTTTGTGTCCAGTTGCATTTTAAATGACAATATAAAAATACTGGACTTTAAATTAGATACAAAATAAGATAATAGTCCTGTACAATAGAAAATGAGGCACTTTGGTGGTGCAGTGGACTACCGCTTGGGCTTGGGTCCTGTTTTTGCCTTCTGGATGCGTCCGTGTCTCATGTAGGCACAATTAGCGGAGTCTGAGGGAGGGGAGGTCTGTCAGCAAGTCATCCCCTGGGACTGCAACAGAGACCTCACCCCACCCTGCCCTGCAGTGGACTGGCATCATGTCCAGGGCACATTTGCACCAGAGCCTGCACCACCCAGACCAAGCGGTATAAACGTGAAAAAGACTTAACTGCTATGATATTATGTTAGAAAATTTGGAAATCATTGCATGTTGTAATCCAGGGCCAACTTCACTCATGACTTCATTTAATATGGCAAGAAAATGTTTTTTCTGCCTTGTACATTTTCAACATCTGTTCCTTTTACATGTAAAAGAATCAAGGACCTGACACGTGTGTTTCCAGTTTTGTTATTCTTTAAAATAACTATAAACAAAGTACAGGTATGTGTTTAACGTGTGCATTACATTCTGTGAGACAGGATGCTGACCGAAATGGTCGTTGACCAGACTTTAGCATAGTTACATAGTCTGTGTAAGCTATGGTAATGTAAATATAAAGGGTATTTTCGGTTTTATTTACAACAGGACTTGCGCACAGCATTTACAGCTTGTTATACAAAGGTCTCTAAACACATCAACCGAGTTAGAACAGTCTCTAGTCCTAATGTCAGCTAACGAGCACATGACCGGTGAGGTAGTGAACTTTCGAGTGAATGACAGACTTCTGGCCTTAAACCGTAACTCCTGTCTCTGCTCGTGGATCTGTAACACTGATTGGCTGTTCAACACGATCCAGTGGTGGTTGTCCTGCCAAGCCTCTGCACAGAACCGCGATCTATTGGGAACCAACTGCAGAGAATGATAGGAGGAGAGCAGAAGAAGCAACAGTACAGAAATAAGCAGTTAACATAAGAATCTGTTATAATTATTCAATAAAATATGGTAATCAGTGTTCAGTGCTGGACTGGTGACTGCACCATCATATGTCGGGCAGCACTGTACAGTGTCTGTTCACAGCTGCAACATCTGGACTTACATGACAGAGACAGGATTCACAAGTGTCTCAAGAAAAAAATCTTAAATGTGTGTTCACTTCATTTTTAAGAAAAAAAAGGTGACAAATTATTATTCAAATAACTTCTACGGAGATGTCTTATTGTTTATTTAAAGACTATTTTCTTAAGAACAATTCTAAGAATGGGTGGTATTCTTAAACTTTATGTTCTTTAAATTGTTCCTTAAACCATTTAAGAACATAAAGCCTCACACTTGTCTTCGGCTCTAAGAGTTCACAAGGTAAGCATCTAAATTGGCCAAACTTTAGATATTGGAAATAGCTGTCCCCCAAAAATGTCCATACTTTCCAGGGAGGATTTTTTTGTTTCTTAAATTGTCAGCTCTGTGCTTGGCTTGAAGTTTTTTCTCCATTTTGCTGTCCTCTGGGCAGATTCACATATATAAAGGAAATGACGGTGAATAAAAATTCAGTGTGTCTCGTGCCATATATTGTAAGCTGTAAAATGCAACATGGCCTACATAAGAGAACAATGAAGATTTTAATGAGCGATATTTGAGAAAATATTGGAGAACGTACGTTTGTACATTCGTATGACCTTCTTAGTGTTTGTCTTAAGAAAGCTTTCTTGAATTCAGCCCCAGATTTGTATTTCCTAATATCTTTTATATAATAGGACCTCGGCCATTAAAGCAAACGGACGTTAGATGGTGCATATCTGTACATAAAATACATCACATTGTTCTACCATACCTCCATAAACTTTATATGGAGATAGTGTTAAATATCATTAGTCATTTAGGACTGACAACTGTGAAATAATAACGTTACTGCTGCTGATGTTCTCTCTCTCTACGAATTTAAGATTATAGGCTCGACAGTCTGAAATTACAGTTTGAAAGTCATTGTCTATGAGAAAGCTTTCCACTGTTATAACCATGCCACATAGCAAGCTGGAAACACTTTCAAAGAGAACAGTACCATGTAATACAGACGTCTAAACCATGTGTATTTACCTTTATTTACATTCGGTGTTTAATCTGACTCAATCCTGTGTAACAAGCGTTGCACTCCAATCAATCAGCAAAACAGGTTTTTGGAGCTGAACCAACACGCTGGACTGGATTCACGAAAGCTTTCTTATGAAAAAGGTTGTAAAGGTTCTTAAGACAAACACACAAGCAACATTCATTCCAGATGCAGTTCTTGGGAAAAAAAACCTAAGAAATTCCCAAATATTATCTCAAAAAAAGCTTAATTATTTCCTTAAGATTTTATTAAGAAAAACTTCATTGTTTTCTTATGTAGGCTTTGTTGCATTTTATAGCTTACACAAAACTTCCATCTAAAACACTGATTCAAGCGACAGCTTGCCATATACTTCCCTATGTTGACAACTTTTGTGTTTTAAGGATGACATTCACTCAGGGCTTTTACACTTTGGAATTGAAAGTAGTTGGGCCTTATTTCCAGTGACTAAACTGGTAATTTTAGAGGCTTACCTTGTCAGCTCTTCCAGCCTAAGACAATAGTAAGGTTAACATAAGGTTTAGAAAACATTTAAGGACATGCTTTCAAAAAATACCCCTAGTTCTTAGAAATGTTCTTAAGAAAATGGTTAAGAAAAATAACACGATCATTCTTAAGAAGTTATTATTCTATAGGCTTCCTGTATTAAAATATAGTGAGTTTTCAGTTTTGCTGCCACTTTTTCTGACACGCAGGGAATTTGTTATTCAGATACTGACAGCTTGACCATTTTATCCCAGTTTTCTCTCTGACAAATCTCACCCAAGCATGCTTCTGAAAACATGTGTGAAACCGGCACTGCCTCTTGACAAGCTCATGCATCGCCATTTAGCAGCTCAAATGATGCTGCTTTGGAGTCCAGGACACACAGGACTATGGCATCGTTTGGGATTCAATCAGCAATCTCATTTATATTAACGTTTGCAGTATTTAGCAGGCATCCATAGCAAGTTAGAACTGCGTATTGCAGTCCAAGCAATTGTGGTTTTAGGGACTTTGCTCAAGGGCTCAACAGTGGCAGCTTAGCAGTGCTGGGGTTTTAACCATGATCTTTCTGGTTAGTGGTTCAGAACCTTAACCTCTGCTCCACCACAGGAACCACAGCCATAGTATGGCAACTGACAGTAGGGCAAACGCTTCTCTGCTCCGTCTCTCTCAATTCCAACATGTTAAATATTTAACAGAGAACTCAATAACCTGTGCAGTACCCAAATACCTGGTCCATTCCCTTCTTTTGTAAATAATGTTGGAAAAACCTGTGTCAGCTTAGCTTCCTCTCACTGTTTGTTGGTACTTGTATAGCCAGTTGTCAGCAAAATGATATATGCATTTACATTTAGTCACTATGCAGACTCACTTCTCCAGAATGGCTGACAGCTGATAGAGGTTTATCAAATCTAATCTAAGCACTTGTGGGCTGAGTGCCTTGCTCAGAGCCCAATAGTGTCAGCTAGGCACAGGTGGGGTGAACCCTGGACTTTTTTAGTCCACAGTCCAGTATATGAAACTCCGCACCACCAACTATATAGTTATGTAGTTTTTTTCCAGATTGTCCACCACTAAAAATAGAATTATCTGATGACTAATAACAAAGATCTTGATATTTTTAGGAAAAGCTCACCAATGTAGGGCACCATTTCTTCTTGTTTAATTGGAGTAAGCCACAGGCTATTATTGTGTATAAAACTAGGGCTGTCAAAGTTAATTTAGTTAGGCTTTTTTAGCTGTAATTGAATTGTTGTTTCGAGAGCCTGTGAAGAACCTATAGTTATTGGTTTATTTGAACTGCTCTCCTAGTCACTATTTCCTATGTTCTACATACTATTAGGGGGTGTACCGGTGGCACAAATGGTTAGAACGGTTGCCTCACAGCTCCAGAGGTTCCCGGTTCAAGCACATGCGTTGGGTTAATAGGACACACTAAATTGGCCCAGTATGAATGTGTCTGACTAGTATCGATGTGATCTTGCTCCTGTCGTGAATGGCCATTGATGCTGATGCGACATTAAATAAACAAATAAACAAAACATATTATATACTGAATTATTAATCTATAGAGAAGAGGGTGCTCCAGTTTCCCCCATAGTTCGTAGATATGGATTATGTTAATTGATTGTCCTGATCGGAGTATGTATGAATAGTTTGTGTATTCTTGTGTCTGTCATTAAATAGCCAGTGATGAATCGTTGTATTACTGTACAATTTAGGGGAAAAAAGGTCTGTACATGTGAACGAGCAAGGTGCGAACAATCCTCAAACAGCGAGTGCTGGAGAAAGACTGAGGATCTTAAATGATGGGAGGCTACTGCATGTTATACCTATTTGCCACTTCATTCGTTTCAGTGTAGTGCTTGGCAAAAGCAAGTTTTGCTTCTTTAAATCGTCCACAGATGCTCTAGTGTCCACTCGTATGTCTGTGTGGTGCTACTGTTTCTTTAGGGTCAAATGGGGCCAAATAAATTGACTCATTGTGAATAACACGTTAGACCTTGTGCGATTAATGCCTGCCTGTTATTCTTTTTTTCCAGGTTACCCTTGACAGCAGTAGTGCTATATTTCGTGTTGCCGGTCCCCTCTGAACACATCCAGAATGTCATTTATATTTGACTGGATCTACAAAGGGTTTAGTGGTGTGCTACAGTTTCTCGGTAGGTTTATATATTTAACCTGTTATGATGAAATCAAATTTATCAGGCAGTTGGTCACAGCAGCGAGGCTTTGTCCTAACTGAATGCTCTCTTGTTGTCATTCTAATGGCAGGTTTATATAAGAAATCTGGGAAACTAGTTTTCCTAGGGTTGGACAATGCCGGGAAGACGACACTGCTTCATATGCTGAAGGATGACAGGCTGGGACAGCATGTGCCTACACTACATCCTAGTAAGTCCCATAAATCAACATGCTTCACTTCATTTTTATACGGTTAAAGCTCATTTCTGTGTCACATTGGTGGATGGTGGTTCCAGTGATCTGTTAGAACTCTTATAATGGAATTAGTCAAGAATCAGGGCTTGTATGTCCTATCCATAGTAATCACACATTGCCTGTAGACGTGGTGGATAGATATTTTATGGCTGCTGCAGTAGATGTGAAGATCACAAATATAGCACCACTGATCCAAATCTGTTTTTCTCAGCCTCAGAGGAGCTGGACCATTGCTGGAATGACTTTCACGACGTTTGATCTTGGTGGTCACGCACAAGGTCGGTTGTCCTTTTTTTTCCTCCTCCCTTTTCCTCTTTGTGCCATCTCCCAGACATTACCATAGTGACATATCGGTTCAGTTCATTCCCTTCATTATCCTTGATTCGTGTTGGAGCCAGGTATACTATACATCTATCAACAAAAAACACACCATCAGCAACCACATCAAAAACACAATTAAATCATTCCTATGTTACATGTAATAAATACATATCAGTGGCAGCCTGGCACTGCTGGGATTTGAACAGTGCCATCCAGCCTCTGCTTTCTGACACACACAGAAAGGGTCGTCTTAGGTGTGTCTTCAGATGTAGGTACAGTTCGGTGCATGCAGCCATATTAATACACAACGTGATTCCCAAGTGTTCCATCCAGAAACCTTAGCCGAATCCCATTTCGGGGGCTGTATCCTTCGGAGGATGTGTTTGAAGATCGATTGCATCATAGCGCTGCGCCTAGGCTGTCCCATTTCGAAGTCTCCTTCGTATGCAGCCGACAAATGCGCCCTTCTTTTCCCTGAAAACGACGGATACATCTGATGTATCCTTTGCATCCCAACATATCCTGAGGTGCATTGCGCGTGAGGGGAACTTGGGGACATTGGAACGGTTGGCTCAGGAATATGCGTTATTTAAATGTACGGATTTTTAAACTCGAAGAGCTAAATGTTAAAAAGCAAAAGCGCAATGTTTTTTTTTTTGTTTTGCTTTAGAGAACAAGGAGGAAACGGAGACCTTTATTAAACTGCGGGGGGGAGATGAATGCCAGCGCCTGCGGTTAAGCGTCTCCTCCTCCGATAATTGAAAAACCATAAAGAGCATAAAAATTTCTGGCTCCATTTTGTAAAGCTTATAGCTGTTTTGTGATACAATACAGGCGGGAACAGTGGTTCTGTGACCCAAACAGGAAATCCAAGGCAGAGTAGAGTGTCTCATTTCGGTTCGGCCTTCCAAGGAGACACCTTCGTAGACCGCGTCCTTCGAAAGATGCAGCCCCTGAAATGGGATTCAGCCCTTGAGCTGTAATCCATTGGCAAGTTAGCGGCATAGAATGCTAAGCTTGGCGCAAGCTGATTGGCCTCTGTCTGTTCAAAATGATTGAAAAGCTGTTGCTTTTTTTCCTCATGGTACTGAACTCATCCCGAGCCATCATGGTGTGAACCGAACCGTGCCTTCTGTGTTCCGTTACAGCTACACTGTAATAAAGCAGGCATGTTCGTTAGTGAAGGAAGATGATGATGAGTGTGTATGTGTATGGAACACCAGTCACATTATTTTATTCTTTCTCCAGCCAGGAGAGTGTGGAAGAACTACCTCCCAGCTGTGAACGGAGTGGTGTTTCTGGTCGATTGTGCAGATTTACAACGGATTGCCGAGTCCAAAGTCGAGCTCGATGTGAGCCAAACAGCCATTGGTTCATTTTTTTATAGTACTCTTGTATAAGCATTTGTGCCTGACCTGTGGGTTTTGTGTGTCCAGGCACTGCTCTCTGATGAGACTATATCTAATGTGCCAGTCTTGGTGCTGGGGAATAAGATCGACCGTCCAGAGGCACTGAGTGAAGTGAGGCTACGACAGTACTTTGGTCTCGATGGACAGACCACTGGCAAGGTCAGAAGGCCACAAAATGCACACAATACTCACAGAGAATCTTATTTCACTCTTGGCAGCTTTGAATTGGATATCACTCTAAAACTAGCATGTCATTTTAGAGGGGTGGACAGGTAATCAGATGAAACTGTTTTGTACTATGAGGCCCATCCACTTTAAGCCGGTACAGTGATCTGTGTAGAATGAGTGAATGAGTGAATGGCTGAGTGAGTGGCAGGGAGGGTGGGTGAGTGAGAGTGAGCGAGCAATTGGCAGTGTGGGTGAGTGAGAGTTGTTAATAATGTCATGGTGAATGTAGCCAGGTTTGAATAGCCTGATACTGTGTGTGTTGGGCGAGTTTGATTTTCACAGCGAGCGCTCTGTTTTCAGGGAATCGTGTCATTAAAGGAGCTGAACGTGCGGCCACTGGAGGTCTTCATGTGCAGCGTGCTAAAGAAACAGGGCTACGGAGAAGGCTTCCGCTGGCTCTCGCAGTACATTGACTGAGTTGGAGGATGTTTCTGATTGAAAGGACTCCTACCTCTGAGTTCTGATGAGCCATGGAGAAAAAGAGCGAGAGCATCATGATTAAAAGGACTGGAGCGAACATTATTACCTTGATAGATCATTTTAAAGACACGGAACATTCCATCCAGCTGGACCATTCCAATCTCGGAATGACGCGTACGATTTTAAATTAGGCTGTTTTAAACCATTTACAGAATTAAAAAGTATTTAACACGTCAGCTTGGGCCTTTCAGCCGTTCATGTCACACGTATGTTACTCTGCTTACGGATCTATTGCTGTGTTGCCAGTTCATTAGGTATTACGTTGTATCTGCTCTCTGATGACCCGGCACCCTGACCAGGACCCTGCTTCGCACGGTGTTCTCGGGATAGGTTCCTGATTTAGAGTAATGGTGGTTGTTACTGAATGTAAATGACCTACACTCTATTTTATTAGGTACACCTGGCACAATGTCGCTGTCTAAATCACTGCCTGGAGCCCATCTGTTATAGGCATGCCTGATCATTGTATGCACAGCAGTGACACTGGCATGGTAGCATACTTGTACCATGGATTGGTTCAGGTCCCACCACTGCCAAGCTACCCCTGTTGGGTCCTTGAGCAAGGCCCTTACTCGTCAATTATTTGCATTGTACATGTAAAGATTTATCAAAGCGTTTGGGTGATGTAGCGGTCTAAAACGGCTCAGTGGAACATCGAGGCCCGGCATTGAGACAGCCCTGCGATGAACTAGCACCCTGTCCAGGGTTATGCTCACACTCGCACCCTGCATTCCAGGAAAAGTGGAATTTAAACATTTAAAGACCCAACGTAAGCGTATGGTCCACTAAGTCTACCATGGTCCAAGCTCTGTATGTCTATAATCCCATAGCTATTCAATGTTTTCTGATTACAGGATCTCTGTGGGCTGGCTATTTTTGTAGACTAGTCTCATTTCAGAAAAGACAACAAGACCAAAGACACACTACCATATCATTGTCACTGCCGTGCTAAGAATGGTTCCATTCCATCGACGGACGCAGTACTGGGCGGCGGATGGCTACAGTTGCAGGCCTTACATGGTAGGTATCCCTAATAAAATGTCCAGATACAAGAGGCATAAACTCAATGGCCCCGAGTTGAAAAGCATCAGCCTACATAATAGCTCAGTAGTAGCATCCTAGTCGAAGTTCAACTTCAGACTATCTACTCCAATTAGTAGCAAAAAGGCGTCAAAAGTCTCCCGAGCGTCCCTGTCATTTTGCGTCAATACAGTATATGCAGTTAAAGCCATAACTATTTAGTTCTACAAGTAGAGTCTGAGATGGCAAGGTAGATAATTAGATCTCTTTCACATCAGAAACAGTCCTTAATCTCCGTGTCTCCGTACTGAACCATAGTGTGGGGTGTAATCATGACCTGGTATCTTCTCGATTGCATTCTTAATCCGAGCATTTAATTTCTTTGCGATGTTATGAGGTATGGTATTCAGATTCGTCTGTGGCTGTACGTGCATCTAATCTTACACTGTATGGTCAAAGGTTTGTGAAAACCCCTTTATCACACATTCATAATATAAAGCGTACGTTTCTGCATTCCTCATAGACGAACAGTGGCAGGAGAATTCGTTGTACTGATGCCTAGTGACTATCAACATGACACTTTTATAGGTTTCCGCTTCCAACAAGTCAGTTCAACGTTCTGCCCTGCTGTCCTTGAACAAAGTCCATAGGGATTGGTCTGCCAGCTTTGATTGAGACCTTGGCTGGCTTGCATCGTGACCTCGACTCAATCGGACGCCTAGAACATGCACTGCAATGCCGAACGTGATCCAGGGCTTATTGTCCAACACCAGACGTTGATCGCACAGTCATGGTCCAAAGTCTAGATGAAAGTCACCTCGATGAACAAAGGCCAGCGAAATGTTTTCAGTGTTCTTTTTGGGTGTCCACAAACTTTTGGCCGTATGGTGTGTGTATAGGTTCTAGGTATTTGTGCTAGATGACAGACCTTCCTGTGCTGCAGACATTTTATGAGTGTCGGGTGTAAACCACTGATAGAAGAGTGTTTGCAGCGATAAGTAGAGTATGAAAGCAACTCTGTCATTTATCAGTGTTCACATTTTTACACATGTAATTACTGTACATTTTGGCTCCATATGTTTACACAGTTCATAACCTTGAACTGACTCAGCAGGTATTTAAAAGAATTACTATAAAAATCATCTATAAAAATGTCCATCTGTGCTTCTGTGGTCTGATTCCATAGCTTTTAGCTCTGGTTGGCAAACTGAACTGGCGTGATGAAGAAAGATCTTAAGGGTACGCCTTCATTACAGGGTTAATCTTATCAAGTAAGGATCCCAGCAGCATCGGTGATTCAGGGGTAAGAGCCAGCCGCTGGACATGGCAGTTCCTGATGGCCTGGGTTCAAACACTGGATGGTGCATTTATGGAACCCAGCATAGCTCTGTCTTCGCCCAGCCAATTACAGGTTAGGTTCCAGACCCTACCCTTGACCTGGAGCAGGAGAAGCATGGGTATGATGGAATTTCCAGGTAAACATTCCTACAGAGGTTTTAAATTCAATTTTGTTCACTCTGCTTTGGGGGCTGTATTGGCCTGGTGGTTAGCTGCCACTGTTGGGTCCTTAACCCACAACTGTGTGGAATGTAAGACTGCATCAGTTGTAAGTCGCTCTGGATGAGGGCATCTGCTAAATAAAGTAAATGCAAGTGCATATTAACTGGATGAGTCCCAACTTTGGTGACTTGCTTCTCTTACTATGACTTATTTTTACCCATTTTACACAACAGTCTCTGCTACTGAGTTCTGCTCCTCACAACACTGTATTTGTCCTGGTGTGTAAACTATAGACACTGAAAAATAGGGTGCAGCTCTGGGTGGATGAGAAAGTTTGTTGGATCCAGATTTACCTTCTTTAATCTTTGCTGAATGTTTACAGGTAAAAATAAAGTATTTTGCTTTAAACCTAATGTTAAGTGCAACAAGTGAAAGCATAATTTAACTCCTAACACAAACAGTTTGGTCGGAATCTGTTGGTTCACCTGCTAAGGTAAAAGTATTTCACTGCTGAATTTCTTAAAGTTGTTTTTGTCTATGTAATGAGTCAGCTCTTTAGTCGAGTCCATACCATATCAAAGTTAGATCCAATTCCAAAGTCCCTAAAATCTTACGCAAATCGAAATCAAGCTCTGAGTAATACTCAGGCCGATCCCACTACTGCGATTGACCGAGCAGATGAAGAGAAATGAAACTTTTACATCAACAAGTCTGGATCAAAAGTAGGGAAAGAACTCTTTGCTGTGCACATAATAAAGCATTCCAGTATCTTATAACTGTAGCAAAATGGTTTTGTTTTTTAAGCAAGGTAGTGGAAATTTCACGTTAAGCTTGTGAATTAAGTGCAGTATAACCATATGCATACATGGTAATTGAAAATATAAAACAAAAAGAATTGGGAAGGTGTCTCATCCTGACAGGAGCAACATTTGACACAACTTTTGCCACATCTGTTCGAGCATGTGAAACCTTTAGTCTCACAATCTCAAGGCCATGTAAAGGTTGTAAATATTGATAAGTCAAAGTAACTGGTCATGTGTTTGTGAGATCACAGCTGTAAGTCCCAAGTACTCAATCACAGCATTAAACCTAAATTAGGTTTCCCCTTTGCTACACTGATTAAATATTAGAACTGTCAGGTACCCTTGCTTTGGAACAGGGATTATAGTGAAAATACTTATTTTGCATTTATTATCACAGAATAATTAGTGAATCTGACCTAAAGTCCATAGTACAAAACAGTCAAGTAACAAGATAATCTTTGGAATACTGTGAAATCATGTTGGGAGAACATGGATCAGCATACTAATACATTCTACAACTTGGTGATAGAATGATGGTAGTAGAAAGTCTGGATGCCAGAGGCGTCAAGCTAAGGGTAGTCAAACACTTACATTTACAGCATTTAGCAGATGCCCTTATCCAGAGTGGCTTACATTCTTACAATCCAAGCAATTGTGGGTTAAGGGTCTTGCTCAAGGACCCAACAGTGGCAGCTTGGCAGAGGTGGGATTTGAACTCTAGTCCTTCTGGTCCTTAGTCCAGTACCTTACCCACTAGGCTACCACAGTCCAACAGGTCCCAACAGGTCCAAACAGGTTTACCCTCCTCTGAGAAGCTCCCGCTGGATAGCCTCTTCGAAGATTTCTGGTTGTAGGAGATTCTACACCTTTAGGCACACCAGCAGCTAACGTTAACTGTATCTTGGGAGCCAGGTCACCAGATGTTAGAGGGAGCCTTAGGCCGCTCCATATTCATACATTCTTTTCATGTCAGTACTAATGATATATACCTTTGCCAATTAGTGTTGGTGATGTCCGTTTGTAGTTTACTTACTATTTGAATGGTACGTGGTTAGCATGTTCATCTTGCAGCAACAGAGGTCCCTGGTTTGATCCCAATCTTGGACTCTCCCCATGTTCGCATGGGTTTACTCCCACATTCCAAAGACAGTTGCTCAAAACTGGCCCGGTATGAATGTCTGACTACTGTAGCTTTCATTTAAACTTTTAACTGATAAGGCTTTAATTATAGGATCATCTGATATTCACCTTGATTCAATTTCCAATTTGAGAACATTTTATAATACATGGATACCACTCAGAATTGGATTGGAACTGACCTACCACTCTCACCGTACCTTAGATCTAATATTACCATTAACTCTGATCACTATTTCTCAGTATATGAGCTACCTGTAACTAATAATGTGCCAGTCACCAAGAACCCTCTGTCCTGGGTTCAATCCCCAGAGGGTTTCCTGCCACAGTCCAAAGCATACGTGTCTCTACAGCGGCCCTAGTGTGTGCTCCCTATGATGGATTGGCACCCTGTCTAGGGTTGTTCCTGCCTTGCACCCTATGCTGCTGATTAGGCACCAGCTCTCCCGCAATCCAGAAAAGGATTAAGCGGATAAGAAAGTGAATGAATGAATGATATTCTCGGGGTGGTGTAAACGCTTGTTGGGTAGCACCATTGCCTTACAGCTAGAAGGTCCTGGGTTCGATCCCATTTGGAGCAGCCAGGTGCTCCGGTTTCCTCTGACAATCTAATGATATGTAAGTTAGGTGAATTGGAGATACTAAATTTGATATTGAACTTGCACTGATTGGGAATATAGCCATTCCTTAATATTATTTTCTCAGTTTTATCTATCCTATTTTCTTTATTATATCCCCAAATTTCATTATTCAATTTAAATTCTGTGTAGTTAAACTTCTCTAATAAATGTATTATTTAGGTAACTTAATTTAGTCCTCATATAACACCTAGGGTTCTCTAGAGTAAGTCCTCCTGATTTTAGCTACTGCACTCTTCATGAGCTGTTTCAGGTGTTTGTACCAGTGAACTGTGCAGAGGAATGAAGCTGAGAAGACTGAATTCCAGGTGTATTTTTGTCTTTAGCATCGTTTTAATAGTTTTATTGTTATATAGTGTCGTGGCATGGCTCAAAATTCTACATACCACAAAACACTTATCGGTATTCACTGAATTTCAGCAGCATATCTGAATCTCCACACAACATTTTTTTTTTTACAGCAAATCTAATCTGTGTTCATCATATGGTGTATTAAATACAATTGTCTCTGATCAGTTGCCTGGTTGTATGAAACATCAGAACCAGATACATTTCTCCGATGATACCTGGGATGGATGTAGTTCCCCTTCCCGCCACAGGGGGCAGCCGAAGACCACGGAAGGCATCCCACCCTGGGATGGGATCGAAACAATATGGATGTAATCCTATTATGCAAATCCCTTGGATGTGGTTTATCAAACTCAAACCAGACTTCTGTAATGTTTCCTCGCTCTGAACAGGGATGTTGAAAAGCAGACGACGAAACACACGGTTAAACTAATGCACACCCAACACACACAATGGTTCCAGTGCTGGTTTATTATCAAATATCAAACACAGTGGAAAACGAGTCACTGAGCTAAGCAGCAATGAATACACAGTAGCAGTTCAGTGTATGCAAAGTGAGGCGACAGAAGATGATTTACACTGCATGAATGGCAAAACCACAACTTTCAAATGTGCAGTGCTTTATGACAACAATATGTCCAGACGACTGCAATATATGAGACTATGAGTTTATTTCCATAAGCATTACGATCTGAATGCAGAGTATGCAGTATCTCAGAGCAGCTGCAAACTCCATTTTTTTATTCAAAGCATATGAAGGAGATCACTCATTTCTCTCTCGGTACATTTCAACAAGCAATTCCAGCGGCGCTGTACATCGCACGATCCCTTTTAAATGTTGATGACGCTAGCATGATTATCATAAACTGCAGGTAGCTATGCTGGTACGCTAGAAGGATGTTTGTGTTTATCTCGGACTTGTGAAAGGAAAGAGGGCAGTAGGCTTGCTAGTATTTGACAAGAGAAAGTTTTCCTCACATCGAACACACTGCCCATGAGGTGTTTATCACAATTCTTAGCATTCCTGTTTTAATATGGCATCTATTCGCCCTGTTCACGTACAATACACCTTCTGACTCTGAGATACGTCGTCTATGAAGTTTCCAATGGGTATTTCCTTTAAAACCGCACACGTTATACGTTACATGTTTTCCATATATTAAAGACACTGATAACAATCTAAAGATGACCCAGTAATATTCACATTTCAAATCAAACCATCATCCTTTTGCCTGACACTGTTATAACTGTAAACCTGACCTCCCATCGCAAAATCCCATCACTCACGAGATGGTGAGTAAAATTACCTCACCAAAAGCTCCTAACATTCAGTGTTCAGTCTGTCAGTGTACATTCTGAACAAACATGCAAATAAAAAAACATCCTTTTCATTTATCTCACAAAAGACCATATTGATATCTTTGAGAAAAAGGTTTCAAGTACTGTATCAAGAAAGCATGAAGAAAATAAACACATTCAAGCCATGAAACACAGAAAGCACATTCATCTTTAGGAGGTGAGACTCCTAATGAGACATTGTTAAAGGTTGGCGTGTAATTACTGTCAACAGTACTTGTTCTTTGTGTCGTCATTCTCATTACTGACCTACCGAAGTTTAAATCAAGTCGTTTGAAAGTTAGGCTGAGGACAGACCTCATTGCAGACTGGGATAGTGGCAAGATCCAGTAATGTAAAGTCTGTTGAAGCAGTCTCATGTTAATGCATGTCTACTATGGAAAGGTAATTGCAATAAATCAGATCAACACAGGAAAAGAAAGACTAGAAGTAAGTACTCCTACACTTTTTGTGTAGACACAGCATTGTACGTATATATTATAGAAGCAAAAATTACACAGACTGCAATCAGGACAAAACGTACCCATGTTCATTTAGATCCACATCCATCGGTTAGTGCAGTTCTGCAGTTTTTAAGAAGCTCGTCAGTAGGTTAAACATGCAGCGTGTAAGAGCACTAGTTCTGCTTTTTAACAGCAGTAAACAGATCCGTCCAGGTTTTTTATTACTGTGGAATATCATACTCGACCAGTTACTAACAATAAGCCATAAACAGCAAACCAGTGTTTCAGACGGAGTATTATATTTGTGCACTAGATCAAACTGAAATAATATGGTTTACTGGACTGTTTGCTTTTGAGACGTTAAAACCATGTTAAATATTTGGAATATTTGTCCGTTTAGCCTTTCCAGAAGCTTCCATAAAGCTATATGTTAATACAACGAATTAAGACTGATAACAAATAAGCTAAGAGGAGCGAAGTCGCAATGATGAGCACATTTTCTACCAGATATAGCCACCATCATCAGTCTCATCTGGTTCTGGCTCCTCTTCCTCCTCAGCCTCCTCTGCGTTCTCCTCGGTCTCTTTCTCTTCTTCGTCCTCCCATCCCACGCCGCTGCCAAAGTCTCCAGAGTACCCCACTAACTCATCTGAGCCAGGGACACAAAGAGGACTGGATAGATGACTACTGTCTAATCTTTAACAATTATTTAATACAACCTCAAATTCTTAACTTCTTAAAGCGCTGTCATCTCATGAAAAAAGAATGTTTGGACAGTGTGACTAGAAACAAGGAGGCATACCTGATAAAATGACTGAGTGTATATACAATATGGTACTGTCCACTTTTTTAGGTGCACCTGCTCAATGGCTCATTAACACAGATATCCAATAGGCCAATCACATGGCAGCAACTCAGTGCATATAGGTATGGTCAAGACGACCTGCTGAAGTTCAAACCAAGCATCATGATGGGGAATAAAGGTGTTTAAAGTAACTTTGAACGTGCCATGGTTGTTTTTGCTTGACAGCCTGGTCTGACTCTCAGAAATTGCTGCTCTACTGGGATTTTCAAACGGAACAGAGAAGAGGTCACAGAATCTCTGAAGGCACAGCATGTCAAACCTTGAAGCTGATAGGCTACAGCAGCAGAAGACCACACCATGAGCCACTCCTGTCAGCTAAGAACAAGTAACTTGGGCAACAATTTGCACAGTCTCACTAAAATTGGACAATAAAAAATTGGAAAAACGTTGCCTTGTCTGATGAGTCCCTATTTCTACATTTGGATGGTAGGGTCCGATTTTGACAGTCACCTCAACTCAATCCAATAGAACTCCCTTGGGATGTGGTGGAATCGGAGATTTGCATCATGGATGTACAGCCGACAAATCTGTAGTAACTGCATGATGCTATCATGCCAATATGGACCAAGATCTCTGAGGAATGTTTCCATCACCTTGTTGAATTTGTGCCACGAAGAATTAAGGCAGTTCAACCCGGTGTCCCTAAAAAGGTGAGTGTTTTTCATTACAATGACAAAATCATACATTAGATGGTTTAGTACTTGGAAAAAGACAACCACTAACACAGCTGTTAGACATGGGGTTGCTTTATGCTTTCTGCAGACTCTGTTCTCCCAGCAGGAAACATAATAGCCATTCATGTAAGATAAAGAGCATGTCCCACTCCTCCCACTCGCATTTTGATTGACAGGCAGCCCACTGGCAGAGAAAATGCTCGTTCAAACAGTACTTCAGTTGGATTTGAATGTTGGCAAGGTTGGAGCGTGCCAATCACAGTGATTGGTATTGGTTTTTTGTTATGACAGAATCAGATCTGTTAATACAGTGAAAATTGAATTTGCTTCTGTATTTGAATTTTGGCAGTCATTAGGCACTGCTTACACACTATAACTAAAAGTATGCACACACACAGGAAACGCGACCACAAATACACTCACCGGCCATTTTTATTAGATACACCTCGATAATACCCCCTTTTGCTTTCAGAACTGCCTTAATTCTTCCTGGCATAGATTCAACAAGGTGCTCGCTGCAGGTTTGTCGGCTGCACATCCATGATGCGAATCTCCCATTCCACCACATCCCAAAGGCGCTCTATTGGATTGAGATCTGGTGAGTGTGGAGGCCATTTGAGTACAGAGACTTAGAACTCAAATGCAATACACTTATATACAAGTAGCCATCGGAAGATGGTACACTGTGGCATGGGCATGGTCAGTAACTATTCAGGCCAGCTGTGGCATTAAAACAATGCTCATTTGTTATTAAGGGGCCCAAAGTGTGCCAAGAAAATATCCCCCACACCATTACACCACCACCGGCCTGAGCTCTTGTTACAGCTCAAGATGGATCCATGCTTTCATGTTGTTCTGACCCTACCATCTGAATGTCGCAGCACAAAACGAAACTCATCAGACCAGGCACCATTTTTCCAGTCTTTTATTGTCCAGTTTTGGTGAGCCTATCCAAATTGTAGCCTCAGCTGCCTGTTCTTGACATAAGTGGCACCCGGTGTGGTCTTTTGCTGCTGGAGCCCATCTGCTTCAAGGTTTGAAGTGTTGAACATTCAGAGATGCTCTTGTGCATACCTTGGCTGTAACGAATGGTTATTTGAGTTACTGTCGCCTTTCTATCAGTTTGAACCAATCTGGCAATTCTATTATCTCTATTATATATTCCAACAAACAATTAAACAGATGTACCCAATAAAGGGGCCTGAGAGTATATATATACAGTATAAGAACAAGAATTTCCTACTTAGCAGTCGAATTTAAATGCAGGATAGGCTGGAACCCACTCAGACCATAACCAGTACTAGGAATTCTTATGTACGTATGTAAGACCACATTCACTATGTATGGTTTCTTTCCTTTTTTAACCTTGGTTTTCCTGCTCAGAGTCACGGGTGATGCAGTGCCTATCCCAGGATAGCATGCCCAGGATAGGACACCAGAACATCTCAGGGCCAGCAGGCACTGCTGTGACCGCACCTGACCCCTGTCAGGTTTCCTCTCCTATGCATAGACATTAGTTTCTGTGGATTGTTTGTTTTTTGGTTTATTTAACGTCACTATCAACATCAAAATGGCCACTTTAATGACAGACACAAGGTTCTATCGATACACAAGGTTACTTCAAAGCTAGTCATACACACTGCCTGGCCAAAAAAAGGTCACCTCCTGGATAACTAAGCAAATAGTTTAAATAGTTAAAAAAGAGCCTCCCATCAGATAATGACTGCATTGGTGATTATGGTTCAGCTGGCAACAAGTTATTGAACCCTAACTTATGCAGTGAGGAGCTTTTCATTTGTTAAACAACCATGTCCATTGACACATCCTGTGGACGTGGAAAAGATGTTCATCTGTTTCAGAAGGGTCAGATAGTGAAAGAGTGGCTCAGGGAGCACGAGCCATCATTTTCACAAATGGATTATCCACCACAGAGTCCAGACCTGAACCCCATTGAGAATCTTTGGGATGTGCTGGAGAAGACTTTGCACAGTGGAACAAATCTCCCATCATCAATACAAGATCTTGGTGAGAAATTAATGCAACTGTGGGAAAACCTAATGCATGTCTTTAGACTATGGGAGGAAACCGGAGGAGTCTGTGGAACATTCCCAACACCAGGACTCAAACCCGAATCACTGCTGTGGAGGACTAACATGTAAGCATGTTGCAGTACCTTTGTGT
The DNA here is from genome assembly GCA_025084515.1 of Ancistrus triradiatus. NCBI lineage: Eukaryota > Metazoa > Chordata > Actinopteri > Siluriformes > Loricariidae > Ancistrus > Ancistrus triradiatus. The sequence goes on from JAJAGP010001028.1 coordinate 46,412, forward strand.
TTATTATGCATGCACTGTATCTGTACTGTTCATTTCATAAGGCAACTCACCACAGTCAGGCTTGCCATGAACACGTGACCCTGCCACCTCAGTCCCATGTGCGTCAACACACCAGCATTCTGCTCTGCTCTGGTCACACTGTAGCTTCCTGTAGTATCCGTCCTCGTCACAGCTGGGGATATACATACCTACACACACAGGATGATCTTCAGTATTGATTTCCTTTGTATTGTTGCTGAACAGTGAACTCGGTTATGTAAACATGTGGTGTGAATGATAATGTGAGAAGAGCACTGGATGCTTAAACGACACATTAGAGATGGGAGATACGGAAAATTATTAAGAGACTACAAAGCTCTATCGGCAGGCACCGCTGAGGGCCTGCGGCCAGAGAACTCTTCCATTAACCAAAAGGTTGTGGGTTTGATCCTAACAGATAAAAGCCTGATAATAAGATCCTTTAGAAAGGGCGTTACACTGACAGAATAATGGCACTGACTACCCAGAACCCTCTAGGTGGAAAGGGTGCGCTTAGTTCAGGTCCCTCTTTAAAAAAAATAAATAAATAAAAAGAAGAAGAAAAACATCCACTTGTATGGCATTTACATAAGGTACTGTGTGAAAGTTGTTGTGTTAGTAATGTTCTAATGACCACATATAACATATTGTTGATGACTGAACCCAAAAATTTCAAATCTGGATTCATCACTCTATAATACTCTTTTCCACTGATCTTCATTCCAATCTTTGTGAGCTTTAGCACCTCCCCCCCCCTTCTGAAAAAGTGCTTTCTTGGCTGCTACCCGTCCAAAAAGACCATTACAGATCAAGCTTCTTCAGACTGTAGAAGGGTCAACTTGACATCCCGATGAAATTACCACATGTTGCTATTGCTCAAGTGTGAGGTCAGGTCACACTAAATACTTCAGATTCTTTTCAGTTTTTCAATACTGCATACAAATGTCCTGTATTTTCTGGCTGTATCCTAATAAAGAGACTGAGAAAAATGATATATGGTCATTATATCTCTAATGGAGGCCTAAGACTTTTGCACAGTGCTGTAAATTCCAGATGTTTGTGGGTCACACCAGCTCACAGATGGAAAAAAATCTGTTCTTTTTTGTAACACATTAATTATCTTTCTTATTTTACAGAGTGCAAAAAAGCAAAACCAAGGGTCCTGTTCTCACACATCCTGGTCTGGATTGCAGGGGGTCCGGAGCATATTCTGGAATTCACTGGACACAGGCAGACACAGTCCATGACAGGATTCCAAAACAGGAGCACCTGATCTTCATGGTACAAGCCCAGACCAGGGTTTGAACTCCAGGAACTGCTGTTTCCAGCAGCTAGCTCTTTCCTCCGAGCCACAGGAGATACGAATACAATAAAAACCTCACCATCTAGTTAAATTATGTTTTTTTCTTCTTTTCCCCACATTTTTCACCTTGCTTTTTCCTGGTAGTCCATCACAGGGTAGTTATATCCCAAGGTATTTAACAATTTGGTCCCAATTCCAATGAAGTTGGGACGCTGTGTAAAACATAAATATAAACAGAATGATTTGCATATCCATTTCAACCTATATTCAATTGAATACACTACAAAAAACAAGATATTTAATGTTCAAACAGATAAACCTTTTTTTTTTTTTTTTGCAAATATTCACTCATTTTGAATTTGATGCCTGCAACACGTTCCAAAACAGTTGGGACAGGGGAAACAAAAGACTGGGAAAGTTGAAGAATTCCCTAAAAACACCTTCCACAGGGGAACAGGTCCATTGGAAACAGGTGAGTGTCATGGTTGGGAATAAAGGGAGCCTCCCCGAAAAGCTCAGTTGGTTCACAAGCAAGGACGGGGTGAGGTTCACCACAAATAGTCCAACAGTTTAAGAACAACGTTTTTCAACGTGCAACTGCAAAGAATTTAGGAACTTCATCATCTACAGTCCATAATATCATTAAAAGATTCAGAGAATCTGGAGAAATCTCTACAAGTAAGCGACAAGACCGAAATCCAACACTGAATGCCCGTGAGCTTCGATCCCTCAGGCAGCACTGCATTAAAAACCGACATCATTCTGTAACAGATATTACCCCATGGGCTCAGGAACACTTCAGAAAACCATTGTCAGTGAACACAGTTCGTTTCTCCATCTACAAGTGCAAGTTCAAACTCTACCATGCAAATCCAAAGCCATATATCAACAACACCCAGAAACACCGCCGGCTTCTCTGGGCCTGAGCTCATCGAGATGGACTGTGGAAAGTGGAAAAATGTGCTGTGGTCTGATGAGTCCACATTTCAAACTGTTTTTGGAAATCATGGACGTCATGTCCTCCAGGCCAAAGAGGAAAAGGACTGTCCGGATTGTTATCGGTGCTAAGTTCAAAAGCCAGCATCTCTGATGGTATGGGGGTGTGTTTTTGCCCATGGCATGGGTAACTTGCACATCTGTGAAGGCTGAAAGGTACATACAAGTTTTGGAGCAACATATGCTGCCATCCAAGCCACGTCTTTTTCAGGGACGTCCCTGCTTATTTCAGCAAGACGATGCCAAGCCACATTCTGCACGTGTTACAACAGTGTGGCTTCGTAGTAAAAGAGTGCGGGTACCAGACTGGCCTGCCTGCAGTTCAGACCTGTCTCACACTGAAAATGTGTGGCGCATTATGAAGCGCAAAATGCGACAACGGAGACCCCGGACTGTTGAGCAACTGAAGTTGTACATCAAGCAAGAATGGAAAAGAATTCCACCTACAAAGCTTCAACGATTGTGTCCTCCGTTCCCAAATGGAAAGGTGATGTAACACAGTGGTAAACATGTTCCTGTCCCAACTGTTTTGGAACGTGTTGCTGAGTTAATAATTTGAACATTTAAAAACAATAAAGTTTATCCGTTTGAACATTAAATATCTTGTCTTTGTAGTGATCTGCAAATCATCGTATTCTGTTTTTATTTATGGAACTGGGGTTGTAAATAGCTCAGAGCCAAGACCAATATTGAAAGAGTGCTTAACAACCAGGTGCAACTAAGCCCGGTCTAAGCTCTGCACATCTGCACCAGTCTGAAAACGCAAAAAAAGTACCTTTTTAAGCCCTGTTGGTGCTAGAGGCCTCAGCTGTCTGTATTTTGGACAATCGTTGTCATCAGTTGTCTAATTTCTGGACAGTGATTGACACTGCTAACAAACCAGTGACAGCATTGTGACTGGGTGACTGTTCCTGCCTCCCAAAGGGACATCTGTCATCCAGCCACTCGCTCTACATTACAGCTTACTGCAGGTGTCTCACAGACTGACTGACGGGCCATAGAGATGGGAAGGAATAAAAGCAAGAAACAGAGACTGACAGGATAGTGTGAAACTCCTTCCCTCAGTTTTCGCTTTTCTAATGGATCTAAAGCATCAGTCTGCTAGCTGTGACTCCACTGGCCTCTGTCAATATGCACAGCACACAGGCACACGATTTCAAACACACACTGTGCCTCTGGGAAATGTAATCTGAGACTCTTCTCGCTCGTTAACATTCTCTCCGTCCTTCTCATAATCCCTGTCTAATTAGCAGCAATTCCCAAATAGTGCTCTGAAATCTAACTGATCAACACTTCTGTGAGGATTCTTGCTGTTTCACAATACAGAAACACACAAGCGATGAAAACTGATATACATTTTGTACATTAACAATGCACATTTAGCAGACGCCCAGTGGCGGTACGTGTACGATACGTATAAGCCTTATGCTGAAGCCCATGCACTTCAAGATTCGACATGTGCGTTCAGAGAAGCTATTGTGCATACCTCGGTTGTAACGAGTGATTATTTGAGTTGCTGTTGCCTTCCTTTCAGGCTGAAACAGTGTGGCATCAACAAGGCAATTTTACCCAGGGAAGTGCTGCTCACTGGATATTTTCTTTTTGTTGGACCATTCTCAGTAAATCCTAGAGATGACTGCGTGTGGAAAAACTCAGACCAGCCCGTCTAGCACCCACAACCATGCCACGTTCAAAGTCACTTAAATCACCTTTCTTCCCCATTCTGATGTAGGTTTGAACTCCAGCAGGTCATCTTGACCATGTCTACATCCCTAAATGCATTGAGGTGAGGCCATGTGATTGGTTGATTAGATATTTGTATTAAGGAGCAGTTGAACAGCTGTACCTAATAAAGTGGCGTACCTAATATGAAACTGTCTTACACAATAACACATTGTATTTTAGCTTTGTAAATTGTCCATATGGTCAATCATTTATAAGTTTTCCTAACTGTGGTCGACTCCGACTGGTGAGGATTTACTGAAGGTTGAGAGGTCACTCCTGTCTCCAGGTCCTTATATTGTGATACTGCATGGAGACATTTGATCATTTGTTTAACAAAAATATTTCACCATGATTTGGGTCAGGTGAATGTAGAGGAAAAGTCCATGACAGGCAGTACTCCTTGACCCTCACTGGTCTTCGGGTAGTTGTTGCAAAGCTTTGATGTGTTTTTTCAGTCATTATCCTGTTGTAGTACGGATCCATCATCACAAAGATCCACACAAGCATTTTTACTAGGGGCCTCAGAGTTTTGACCCCACTGTATTCCACTTTTGTATTCCATTCACCTGCAGTACTGTGCATACACCACCATTATTAATTATTATACCACTGCTTTTTGTATAATGACCATATATAATTATTATTTCATTCTAATTATCAGTCTACTTATTAGAATACAACCAGAAAACACATGGAATGTGTATGCAGTATTAAAAACCTGAAGAAAATCACAGCTTCTATAGGCTACAGTGGCAAGTACTTAGTGTGACCTCCCCATACACTTGAGCAAGAGCAGCATCTGGTAGCTGCACTGGAATGCCAAGTTGACCCTTCTACAGTCCGAAGAAGCTTGATCAGGAATGGTCTTTTTGAAGGGTAGCAGCCACGAAACCACTTTTTGGAAGGGGAACAGTGAAAAGGCTAAGATATGCTGAAGCTCACAAAGACTAAAATGAATATCAGTGGAAAAGAATATTGTGAAATCTTTGAAATCTAATTCTGCTCTAAGACTTTTGCACAGTACTGTATATCTGTTTCATCTCCTAGAAGCATCGTATGAGATCAGATCAACTGATATATATGTAAAAAACAAAGTAATAATACATCACAGTGGGGTGCAATCAAGTCCCACTATCCTCAGCTTTTGTTGTTTATTTGCACATCGCATCACTCCACATCTGCATAAAGTCAAATTCAGTCTCATCCATTTAGCATCACCAGTTGTCACTCTGCCGCCTCTTATTGTTCATCAGCAGCTCTCACTGAAAAGGAATAAGCTCGAGCCGCAGTGTTGCACTGCATCAGCGCTGGTGTGAAGGCGAGATTAATCCAAGCCCCAAGAAGCATCAGATATGATAAAGCACAGGTGACTGGAGGACTTTACAGAGCACTGCTTCCTTACCTTCCAAATATCTTATGCAGACATTTGGGCTGATTTAACATCAAACGTTACAAGAAACATTTTTTGAGAAAACGAGTGCTGTTCTGAACTGCACACATACGTAATGTAAAGTATGAGGTACCTGGTTTTCTCTTGGCTACCTCTTGCACCTGGAGCCTCTCAATTTCAGCCAGACAGGGGGGTTCTATGGGAAAGAAGAGTGATCACAAATGGCATACAGTTGGAAAGAAGTCTTTAGTCAGCCACTGATTGTGCAAGTTCTCCTACTTAGAAAGATGAGAGAGGTCTGTCATTTTCATCATAGCTACACTTCAACTATGAGAGACAAAATGAGGAAAAAAATCCAGGAAATCACATTGTAGGATTTTTAAAGAAGTTAATTGTAAATTATGTTGAAAAATAAATATTTGGTCACCCACAAACAAGCAAGATTTCTGGCTCTCACCGACCTGTAACTACTTCTTTAAGAAGCTCTTCTGCCCTCCACTCGTTACCTGTATTAATGGCACCTGTCTGACCTCATTATCTATATAAAAGACACCTGTCCACAGCCTCAAACAGTCAGACTCCAACTTGCTGACTGTTTTTCTGCAGAGGGGACAGGATGACTGATCCGTATTAAGGGAAGAATGAACGGGGCCATGTATCGTGAGATTTTAAGCCAAAACCTCGTTCCATCAGTGAGAGCATTGAAGATGGAACATGGCTGGGTCTTCCAGCATGACAATGATCCCAAACACACCGCTCGGGCAACGAAGGAGTGGCTCTGTAAAAAGCATTTCAGGGTCCTGGAGTGGCCTAGCCAGTCTCCAGACCTCAGCCCCATAGAACATTTGTGGAGGGAGATCTGCATGGAGGAATGGGCCAAAATACCAGCTACAGTGTGTACAAACCTGGTGAAGACTTACAGGAAAGGTTTGACCTCTGTCATTGCCAACAAGGGTTGTTACAAAGTACTGAGTTGAACTTTTGTTGTTGACCAAATACTTATTTTCCACCATGATTTACAATTAAATTCTTTAAAAATATTACAATGTGATTTCCTGGCTTTTTTTCCTCATTTTGTCTCTCATAGTTGAAGTGTATCTATGATGAAAATTACAGACCTCTCTCATCTTTCTAAGTAGGAGAACTTGCACAATCAGTGGCTGACTAACTACTTTTTTGCCCCACTGTAATCCAAAAGTCTTACATTTACCGGAATAACATTTATACAACACTACAGACTCATACACAATACAGCCTTTTGGCAAATATTGCGGGACTGATGAGGAAAAGCCATGGTTGCGCAATATTCATTTTTCTTTTTCACTTTCAATTATTTTAATTTTTCATTATTCAATTAATTGCACGCGATACTCAATACTTTACTAGAAAATAAGCTTCATGTTAATGATTTTGTCCAACTGTAGTTTCATGTTAAGTGTTTTAAGCATGTTTAAAGTAGGCTATGACAGAGACAGTCTATATTAAACTCCTCAGTTTAGGATACATTCAACTTATGAAGGATTTGTTGGAACGTATCCCAATCACAAACCTGCATTATTGCTACAGATACAAGTATCTATGTTTTTATTTAGATAGAACTCTTTTTTTTACCTGGGGTGCCCAAACTCTACATTCTCTACACAAATCAAGAAAAGAGTAACAGACGGGCACATAGACTGCGACAGTGAGAAAGATAAGCTTTAAAGTCAGAAGAAAGAAGCAGAATGAACTCACTCTCCCTCCAGAAGCAGAGACACCACTCAGCTGTGGAAACCTTGCCATCGCGATACGAGTCGCAGGAGTTAAAGAACGGCCTGATGCACACCTCATACTTCTCCAGGTTTATAGCAGCCAGCTCGGAGTGATCCAGGTACAGGTCATTACTGGTGTCCAGTTTAGAGAACATCCAGCCAATCGAGTCCTTACAGCCCGCACCAGGGTTCCTATCAGACAACTGCAGGAGGCGCAGGACGAGATGATTTAGTGCACTTGTGAACGATACATTGTAAACAGGTAGGTGTTGATGTCAAAGTGTGACGGCGTTGCTAACCCAAAGCTTGTTCCAGATCCCGTCGCCAGAGCTGTCATTCTAGCATTGCCATGGAGAGCGTGGTTGGGGGGGGGAAAAAAAAAACAAAAAAACAAATGGGAATGGAACCAATCTCTGGAGCCGTCCCCCAAATCAGCAAAGTCCTGACATGTGCAGCTACTCTTTCAGAAGCAGCAGAGAGGGGGACAGAAATTGAAATGTCAAAAAGACAGGTGAAAGAAAATCAGGGAATTTAAAACCATTGAAAAAATGTTGTGATGTGGTGAGGAGGCCTATCCCAGAAATTGACTAGTGCAATGAGTGGGAGCCCAATTGAGTTACACGTGTGGAATATTTAAGGCAATATATGAGCAATACAATATATACTAACATACTGTGAAATAATATTAATGAAAGAAACAATAAATCATATGAAAATGCCAAACAACTAATATAAGTAATCATTAAATAACTGATTATTTAGTAATGGGGTTACCCCTTTGTCTGGTCAAGTGATGACCACAGACCCGCCCCCACCCCACAGACTGAAAGACCTCACCTTCAAACAGAGAGCCTCTGAAATTGGAAAAATGGTTCCACCTGCTGCGCACTCTGGTTCATATTTGAACCTGCTTTTGTTTAACACCAGACTCTACGACAATCACATGACATCATTTACATGGTGGGACAGCTGTCATGAATGGACAATAATAAGAATAGGATACAAAACATATTAAAAAGTTATAAAAATACCATAGAAGCACTTATTAAAAAAAGCTACCGTACATGCATCATATGTATTATCTATACCAAAGTTGACAGACTCATGACTGAGATTGCCTGATTGTTTATTGAAGCTGGTGGAGCCAACGAGGTTCCCTGCCCTGCAGTTGGAACTAGGGGTGTGTGATATTGACAAAAAAACAAAATCTTACTATTTTCGGGATTTTGTTATAACGATATTCCGAAATGTGGTTGTAAAACTCGTAATTGTAAAAGCTTGCTCGTGTTAATAGGATATTAATTGTTTTGTGCCTTATGGCATCAATGGAAATAACACTGAAGTTTAATTCATGCAGTTATTACATGGAGAGCGTAATCATTAACTCGTACTAATACCTCATGACTCATCATGAATATGCATAAAAGTGAGAATGTCTCATGCATGCCTTAATGAAGGAACATATATAATTCATGTAGTAATTAAGGTAGAACATGAATGTTAAGCTTAACTAAAGCAGTTCTAATGTTGGTGGCCCTCACAGTAAGTGTTTAGCCTTTATTAAAAAGTCTTGTTTAAATTGCTTAAAATGAAGCATGCAAGGTAAAACAATGTAATGCATAAACTGAAGACGTTTTTGCCAACACAAAAGACAAATCAGTCATTCCTGACATGCATTTCATCACACAAAACTTGGTTGATAAACCTTCATACTCTGCATGTAGTTAGTTCACAGAAGGCGAAACGAAATAAGTTGTTGGTTGAGCTGTCTTACCGGCAACCGATTTCTGACAGTTGCAGGTTGCCATCTTTGGTGAACATCTGTTCTTTCAAGCCAAACCACCTCCATGTGAGTAAGGATGTGTCACGTCTAGCAATTAAATCTAAGGACACAGACTGCGGGCTGGTAGTGTGTGTTTGTTTCCTGGCCAAGTTTGTTACTCATCTTAGACAATAAGATCACAACCCTAGCAGGAACTGAAACTGGCAGGTGTGCAAGCTATGAACAGACCATATACAGCCATACAATGAGCAAAGTGCTTGGTAGTGGGCTTGGTAGCCAAAGCAAGGACAGTTAAGGTCCTGTGGACTATGGACAGGAGGGCCAGGGTTCAAGCCAAGCAGGACTGGTCTTGTCCTTGAGCAAGACCCTTAACCAACAACTGCTTGTATGTAAGACTGTATCAGCTATGGCAGATGATACTAAACGCACTTGTATCATCCATCACCCTCACAAGTTTCAAAAACGCGTATCAGACAGCCTTTACGACTGAAGTTTTCGCCATGTCATTCCTTCACTGAGAGCACTCCACGGCTTCCTGTCGCAAAAGGAACAATTTAAAACTCTTGTCCTAAACCAAAGGAACCAAAACCAGTCTTCAGTTTCAGGGCATCTCATGCATCCTTTTCTGAAAATCCATCCATGTCTGCAAGACCAGTTTTGATGTTTCAGTGTTCTGGCACCTCATTGGTTTAATGAGCTTCCCCACGTCAGTCAGAATGGCCCAGGTTGTTCATCTCTTTCTTCTGCAGACTCCCCTCTTCAAACAATGTCTCTTGCAATCCTTATACTTTTGTTTGCATCTTCGCTTTGTATGTATTTCGTCAGCTTATCCTCCAGATCTAATATTTGTTATTGTATGTGACTTCAGCCTGAGAACTTGCTTGTTAGTCTCCGAATACTGTATAGTCTGACAGTAAATGAATATTTATAGTAGATCATTGAGTACATCATGGCACCTTGAACTGTTTGCACGTTTGTAAGTCACTTGGATAGATCGCCTGCCAAATGACTAAGTGGAAATGTCTCAAACTCCTCCTGAATTGGTTTGAGCAAGGGGCCTTTTAAATCTACTTGTCATTACTGGGACAGAATCTGAGGTACAGCTGTACCCCTCTGCTTTCCAATCGTCGTAGGAAGGGCACAACTGCGCAGAAAAAAAGCCTGTTGTACACTAAATAAGAAGAGATTTAAACACTAAAGTGGGTTTATTCAGCTATGGATGAGAATTGCATTAAACATAATATTATGAGCGCTCATGAACTTGTCTGCAGAATGGATGAGTTTCATTAAATATTGGCCGATGTCCATGCTGGGGCATTATGGGAAATGTAGTGGCCTGTAGTGAAATTGTGTGGCATGTTCCTATAGTTCTGCTCAGCCCAAATCCAGGATAGAAATGATTTTTATCCTGTAATTTTTAGTGGGGCACAGCAACATTTACTGGGACATGTGACCTAGTTATTGGGGTCTGAGGACCCCTGGTTTGAGGCAATCATATTTGTAATCTGACACAATGCATATATGGGTGCAATTTCAGACAGAATCCTTGATCCCAAGACACACGAAAAGTTTTTGTAAACATGGTCTTAAATATTTTCTAACCATATTTTTCAGACCATAAGGCGCACTTAAAATCCTTAACTCTTCTCAAAAATCGACCGTGCGCCTTAAAATGCGGTGGGTCTAAGTTATGAATTAATTCTGTTATGCTTCTGATGTAGAACCGCTTGTGATGGTTACACGGGTTGCTCATAAATCTGTCAAAATGTTTAGCACGCCTTGGTAAGGTACGAAGCTCACGGCCACGTAGTGCGCAGCATTCGCACGAGTAATACGGTGGTATGTGCTTCCGCATTAGGGTAGTGATTCATTCATTTATTTTCGAAGCGGATTCAAACTCAACTCTATAGTCCACGCCAGTACAACATGGAAATAGAGCAGCTGTGAGAGAATTCAACATTAACGAATCCAATGGTACGGAGGAAAGTGGGGAAGCAAGAAGACGCCCTGCGGCAGGTAAAGACCAAACTGAGCTTCCGACGGAACTTAAGAGTGTTGTTTCATTTAATGCATCTTATAACCCGGTGCGCTTTATGTATGAAAACATACCCGTTAGCAGCCGATCATTGATATTGCGTCTTATAATCCGGTGCGCTTTATGGTCCGAAAAATACGGTATTCAGCAACCGGTACGTTAATGTATTTAATAGAATAGATTACTGAATACATACAGTATATAACAGTGTTTATTCTGTCCAGCCCTTGTTTGAACTGAATAGTGTGCATGTTAAGAGGATAACCTTACCTGGTTTGGGAGCAGGTGTTGTCTCCGTCTCAGGTTTTGGGACAGGTTTGCTGATACACGGGCATGGTCCTGCACACTTAACACTCAGGTCCTTACCACTCAAACACGCCTGCTGCTCCAGCTTACACTAGAGAGAGAGAAAGAGGATCTTGCAACTGATCACTGACTCGCAGTCCATTCTCTCTGATGTGAACAAGCCTGAAAAACTACAAGATGTGAAACCTTGCAAGAATGAAACGCTACCACAACACATCAGGATAAAGAAGTGAGTGAAGGTAAATTAATGAGTGTCAAAAGCACTGCTTATCAGTCACAGGCAAAGAAAATTGTCTAAAACAGCAACATTCTACCAATATTAGTTCCAACGGAGGTCCCACAGGGAAGAGAAAGAACTATTAAACCAACACTTAAGTATTCAGACCTTAGATATTTTGATATAAGGATTATGTTATGCTCTATTAAAAGCCAAGGTATTAACTGAGATGGTAATAAGCTAAACATAAACAAAATCATCATTTATAGAGTTTATATCCTGACCTTAATCCAATCAAAATGTTGTGGAAGGGAATGGGCTAAAATTCCTCCAAGCCGGTGTGCAGGACTGATCAACAGCTACAGGAAACGTTTAGTTGCAGTTATTGCTGCACAGGGGGGTCACACCAGATACTGAAAGCAAAGGGTCACATACTTTTTCCACTCACTAATATGTAATATTGGATCGTTTTCCTCAATGAATAAATGACCAAGTATAATATTTTTGTCTCATTTGTTTAACTGGGTTCTCTTTATCTACTTTTAGGACTTGTGTGAAAATCTGATGATGTCATATTTATGCAGAAATATAGAAAATTCTGAAGAGTTCACAAACTTCCAAGCACCACTGTAGTATATGGCCATTATATATCATTGCTAAAATAACAAATCAAATAGTGGTCTTTTGCACAGTCCTGTATATAAACAAAGACTTTCAAATTGCTTACAACTCTTGACAAAGCTTGATTTAGTATTGAATTGGTAGAATGGTCCATAAACATGGCATAGCTATTCCAGTACTCTTACAGCTTACATAGTATTCCCTGTGATGAACTGGCTGCAGCAGTGGTGTTAATACGTACATTTTATTCTTGGTTTGCACATGTGCAGAGCGATACCAATTGTCCAATATTGCTGTGCAGCAATAAAGAATATTGAATCTTGAGCGCCCATGTGTGCCTGTGTGTGTTTGTGTTGAAATGTGCTTGCATGTGTGTGAGCTGCTGTAGCTGAGCGCAGCGGTGTGATTAATGACCGTCGCTGATTGAAGTGGCGGGTCACTCCACTGCTGCTGACTTTACTGATTTATGTATTGTTTTAAATTTTGACCTTGTGCTCAAGCAGTGCAAGATAAATGCTCCACGCCTTCTTTCCCCCTCATCTGTCTCTTCAATTCCCTTCTGCGTTTTCTCCCTCAGTGCTGACCCATTCACAATTCTCCTAGCTCTCTCGTTTGAGACGTCAGATTAATATGTTACTTTGCCCTTCACAGTTTCAGCAGATGGGCAATGTTAACACCCCACGGTGTGAAGTATACATACACTCATGGCCACTGTATTAGGTAACCTGTTCAATCGTTCGTGCAAAAAATGCATTTAGGCATGTAGACCTGCTCAAGATGAACCTACTGAAGTTCAAATCTAGTATCAGGACCATGCATCAAAATCTGATCTACTGGGATTTTCACCATTACAGCCATTCAAGGGTTTACTGGGTCTGAAAAAGAGAAAAACATGTCCAGTGAGCAGCAGTTCTCCGGGGCGAAAAGGACCTTCCAGAGGTCAGAAAAGAATGGCCAGACTGGTTTCAAGTGATAGAAAGCAACAGGAGCTCAAATAACTCGTACCGACACTTTAGATGTAGTTTGGAAAGGGGCCGGAATTCTGCAAGCCACTGCATGGTGGTATCACGTCACTACGGGCAAAAATCCGTGAGCAATGTTTCCAGCACCTTTGTGTATCTATGCTATAAAAAAACAAATACAAGTTCCGGTCCTCCAAGGTTTTTCCCTCCAACGTTTACGGAGGTAGGTAATCTTGCCACTGTCGCCTAGGCTAGCTCAATTGGGATTGGCCCTAGATATTAGAAGATAATAAAAGATTGTAAAGTTGCTTTTAGACATGGCTCCGTTGTCAAAAAGCCTATAGAATAAATCTTGACTTGAATGTACTCTGAGGGAAGGTGTGATTGGTAACTAATGAAAGAGTGACCCAATGGAGTATGTGCGTGTGTCCTGTTGAGGGTAGTATGTCCATCAGATTCCACACACAGGGTTGGAGCAGACATTGAGCAGGGCTTACAGCTGGTTGCGTGAGGCTTCGGGTTCAGGCGCCTGCCCTGCGATACACAAACACATCCTTCTTTATGAGCCATACTAAACATATCGAGCGAAGCTTCAACCCCGACAAAAACCACGGCGATTTTGATCAATGCATTTATCCTTTTATCATGGTATTTGCCACAGTATCTAGGACGAGTGCTGCTATTTGTGTACATTCCTATTGATTTCCCAAACGACCATATCTGCAGGTAAGGAACGGATGGATGTAATCAATAGAATTTAAGGCTTGTTAACAGCTATACCTACAAAAATGACCATAATGAATCAGACTCCATCAGAAGCTATGGCTGCTGAGACAAAGAACAAACTGAATAATCTCTCTTCATACTGGTCGCACATTCACACACACACACACACACAACACACACACACACACACAACACACACGAGGGGAAGGAAGGAAATAAACAGCCATTACTTGCAAATATAGACTCTAAGCCAATGACGTTTGGGCAATTAGTTTTGCTTGATATTTTAACTAAACCCAAAGACAAAATAACCCAACGAAACACATTCAAATTTAGTTATAAGAACCACACCACCTCCGTTTTCTTGATTGGTCGCCTCACAGAACCATCGTGTGTAATTTTGCACCTCCAACCTGCAATGCCCATCTCCACAAACCCGACCGGATTTTTTTTTTTTTTAATAAACAGCCCCAGGTTGTAGTTTGCTGATGGTCTAATAAAACTGTTATAATAAGAATAAGAAAATGCACCTCAAGGAGAAAAGATGTTTAAGCCTGTCTTCCCAAAGAAATTGTCAGAGAATTAATGTTAATCTACATTACGTAAATGACAAAAACAATAAACTACATCGTTCAGAAAGTTAAATCTGTGCTATTCCAGTAATGCATGTTTGTCAATAATGTACGTTTGTCTTTGACCTGTATGTGAATGGGGATTTAACACAACACTTGTGTTGGATTTCAGTAGGAGTGTGTCGTTTGTGGTGACTTGCCTGTGCCCTCCATTTCTTGCGGTTTGATGCACACGGGGTCTCTGGTTAGCCATTGGCAAACACACTTTGTGCAGGCCCTGCATTTCACCTTTACACGGGGTCCTTGGTTGTGTCCCATCTTGTAATGCATGGGATTAACTGTCGGCTGCTGGTGGGTTTTTTTTTTTTAAAATAGGGGAAGGCACATGTTCCATATTGATCCACTTCATTTTATAGTATAGGACACTTATATCCCTGCAGTGGAAGCGGCAATTAGTTGCCTTGCCTAACACAAAAGCCACGTCATTCTATATTATACCCACAGATAGTTCCGACCCCGCCGTCTGACTTGGATGAGAGACTTTTCAATGCAATTGCCTGTGCTCTATACATAATTTTATTGTTTTCAATGAAAGCAAAGCCAGAGGTAATCATACACCATACATTTTAAACAGATGCTCTGATCCAGAGCGATTACATCTTTACACTCTACAATATAAGCAATGGCAGATTAGGGCTTGCTCAAACATCAACAGTGGCATGCTTGGTAGAGGTGGGATTGAGGCCTGGTAATTCGGTTCATTTACAATTATGTCATTTAGCAGGGCCTTATCCAGAGGACTTACAAACTTACACATTCTTAAAATCCAAGCAATGTGGGTTAAGGACCTTGACCTCAAGAACACAAACAGTGATATTGGCAGAGGTTAGATTTGAACCCTGACATTCTAGATCATAGTCAGTACCCTTCACTACTAACACCAACACAGTCTATCAATATAACCCAGACTGTGGCTGTTCAACAGAGCAATAAATTCTTTTAATTGTCAGTTCTGACAAACAAAAAATATTTTTTCTTTACTTCTTTTCAAAATGAAAGTATTACACACAAAATAAAAAAGTTACAAACTACTCTCCTGAGTGCGAAGAACAAACTGGATTCTACCCAGAGGATAGGAAGGCATCGGAGCATGTAGTGTAAAAAAAACTATAGGTGTTTTTCATTTGCTGTTCCTCAAATAATACCAGGACATTCATGTCATTTGATACAAAAAAATCAGAAATGCTGCAGATTTACAGGCAGAATGGCCCAAAAAATATTATTTGCAACTAGTAAAAAAAAATATAAACAAAACACAACCAGACAGTGGACGGTGGATGGCTGAAAACAGCGAATCTCCGGTAAAGCAAGCTTTATCATAGATATAAAAAACTGCCCCATAAGCAGTCATGCCTGTAGGAAAGCAGCTAAGAAAGCTGTGAAGATTACATTATCCAGAATATATTACAAACTGACATTCTAGAATTCAGCTAAACTGCTGATGAAACTGCCAGTGTTTCCAGATAAACAGTCAGTGCGTTTAACACGCACATTAATCCAACACCTGCAGAAACTCAGGATTTTGCAGTAATCCGATCATAGAGTTTACATGCACTGGAGTAATCAAATAATGGGAAACTCCGGGATTACATGACTCGATTACCGTATTTTTCGGACCCTAAGGCCGCACTTAAAATCCTTTAAGTTTCTAAAAATCGACAGTTGCGCCTAAAATGCGGTGCGTCTAATGTATGAATTAAATTCTGTTGACCTTCTGACCTAGAACCGATTGTAGCTGGTACACGGGCACTCATAAAACTGTCAAAATGTTTTAGCACGGTCTTGGTAAGTTACGAAGCTCAAGGCCACCGTAGTCAGGAAACATTAGCGAGAGTACGTAATACGGTATGTGCTTCAGCATTAGGGTACGTGCATTCATCATTCATTTTCGAAGGGATTTCAAACTCAAAAAAACGCTCTCGGTCACGCAGCACACATGGACATAGAGCAGATGCCGAGGAAGGAATCAACATTAACGAAATCAATGGTACGGAAGTGGGGAAGCAAGCAGACGCCCGCGCCAGTAAGACCAAACTGAGCTTCCGACGGACTAGAGTTTTGTTTCCTTCATTGACCGTCTTTAACGCCGGTGCGCTTATGTATGAAAATATACCGTTAGCAGTCGATGATTGATATTGCGTCCCTAATCCGGTGCGCGTATGGTCCGGAAAATACAGTACATGAACATTACGAATTTCTACTTGAAACCAGCCAATAATATCACAGAAAGATGTGGCATAAACTTCACACTTAATCAATAAATAAGCAAATTCTTCATTTTATCGAGGATAAACCGTGGTTCTAAAGTCTCCACAAAGTGTTCATAGCTGCTTCGCTGCCTTTAGTTCTTCTGGCGTGGTTTGTGGTAGAAAAAAAAAAACCCCACAGGTCAAGGAAAAAGAGCCCAAATAAGGCCAAGTCTTTAGATTAGAATAAGCGGAAACTGGCAACCGGTCGATTATGCATGTTGCAGCCTGAGAAAAACATATTTTTTTTAAATCAGCGTCATTTGTATACATGCTAGGAGAACTCCATTACTGGGATAAAATCCAGCTCTCTTATTAGGATTCTTAATCTGATTTATAGGTCGAGTATGCTGGCTACGTGACCACTTGAATAATCAGATAACTGCAGAATCCGACTATGATCAGATTATTGCAAACACTCATTGTTAAGGACCAATGGGTTGCAATAACAATTGGAAATTTTCTAACTCTATTAAAAGTCTTTCTGAATCATTATTGCATCAGTAAATCCATAATTACTTCAGCTTGTCAGTATCTAAAGCAAACTTTCTCATAACTGGCAAGGGATAACGGAAAGAGACTGGGCGATTAAGCTTTCATGACGCAGACATGAGGGTGGGCGAGTGTATTAGACTGCTGCCCACCTGAGCACCCTTAAGCACCATTATCAAATACTAGTATGTTAAATGCATAGTATTTGTTCACTTTCTTATCTGCTTGACCTTGGACAGGGTCGCGGGAGAGCCGATACCTAGCCGGCAACATAGGGCACAAGGCAGGAACAACCCTAGACAGGGCACCAATCCATCGTAGGGCTTATACACACACTCGCACACTAGATGCACTTTAGAGACACCAATTAACTCTACACGCATGTCTTTGGATTGTGAGAAGAAACTGAAGCACCCTGAGTAAACCACATGGACACGGAGAGGACATGTAGACTCCACACAGAAAGGACCCAGGCTATGCCCTATGCATAGCATAATGCAGTAAAGTATTTGTAGAGATAGGTTTAAGGCCTCTGTAAGTCTTCATTTGTAATCTTAAATCTCATCTTTACTCCAACAAGAGCAGAAGCTGAGTAAGAAGGAACTGCGAGAGGGAACATACTGGAACCAGCGCTTTCTGCTTTGTTAGAGAAAATGCCATCTGTTCCAAATGTCTGATGACAAGCCAGAAAAACAAGCATATAAACAAACATTTGGAAGTCCACCACACATTGTGCTGAAGTCAATGAAGTCAGGCGTCATGAGGCTTTCTCTTTTCTTTTCTGGCCTTTTCACCTTATTGAAACAAAGTGAAAGTTTTTTTCCCTCAATCAAATAGCACTTGCACCTAGCTGCATGCAAAACAAGAACAGAAATATATCACACTGCACAAAAATGAATTTCAAAAAACAGCCATCATGGCAGCTCCAGAGCAGCTTTCTGTTTGCCTGACGCTGATGGCTTTGTGATAAATCACTGTTGGGCGATGGATTGTGCGTTCTTTTCTTTCCGCATGTCACATTGCTCTCTCTCACTGCTGTCAATCTGTGGGTTTAATAGTTCTCAGCCCACTCATTTTGACGGAACATGGGACTCCATACGCCAGCGCCCGCTGCTCTTATTATTCAACCTGACAGCTCGCTTACATGGTTAAAGCTTCTAACTGGCTCCCGGGGAGTGCATGGTTTCCATTCTGATAAACTGAAAGAAAAACACTTTCCATGAACAAACAAGCTAAAGACCAAAAGTTAGCTGCATTCTTAAAAGGAGTACATAAAGATTTTATTCAAATTATAATGAATCAGTAGTAAAAAGTTGTCATTGTGTCACAGTTTTCCCTAAATACTAAAACATGAACTTGGATAATGAAATAGATCTTAAGCACAGCTGTCACTGGTGGCTGATGATCAAATAGTAGGTAAAAAACAATCCTGAGTCGAAGACCAGGTGACACCATTGATACACTGGTCAGTCAAAGAAGGGTGGACATGTATCAACCTCTCTGTCATATGTTTTTTTGTGTGTTTGTGTGTTACTGTGCCCAGATTCACACTATATAGACAAATGTTTGCCCAAAAATTTACATCCAAAACAGGCTTTGTTCTTCTACTGGATTTTAGATTCTGTGTGAGGTCGGCTTCTGATGTTAGACAATAAGCCCTGGCTCACTTTTGGCATTCCAGAGCATTTTCAAGGTATCTGATGGACCTGAAGTCAAGGTTCTGAGCCTGAGGTTCTGACCTTTGTCTGTACAGTGTCAATAAAACTATAAAAAACAGAGAAGGAGCAGCATGGTGGCGTAACAGTGATTGCTGTCACCTCAGAGCTTGTGTGGGTGTGTGTGCGCCCTGCGATGGATTGGCACCCTTTCTACTGTTAGTTTCAGGCTTGCGCCCCGTGCTGCCAACTAGGCCCAGGTTCTTCCGCGACCATGAATTTGATTAAGCAGTTATAAAAATGAATGAATGAATGAATCAATCAATAAAACAAAGACGAAAATACTCTGTGACCCTTAAGGGTGTACTCACACTGAGCACGGTTGCCTTGAACCGTGCCACCTCTTTCAAGCACGCCCCAGCGCGATTGGGAGCACTCGCACTAGCCAAACAGTTTGTCTAGCGTGAGTACACCTCTTAGGAAAAGGAAACGCAGGAACCGACCCAAGCCAAGGCAGCAGAGTCCAAGTGGTCTGCAAACTTGTCCAGTCAAGTGAATTAGCAGGACCGTGTCCATCCCTTTATGACCACAGTGTACCCATCTTCTACATGGCATGTCACAAAGCTCAAATAAGGTCAAACTGGTTTCTTGAACATGACAATGAGTTCGCTGTATTCATATGGAATCCACAGTCACCAGATCCCAATCCAATAGAGCACTGTTCAGATGTAATGGAATGGGAGATCATGGATGTGCAGTCGACAAATCCGCAGCAGCTGCGTGATGCCATGTCGATATGGACCAAAATCTCTGAGGAATGTTTCCAGCATCTTGTTGAATCTATGCCAGGAAGAATTAAAGCAGTTCTGAAGGCAAAAGGGGGTCCAACCCCAGGACTAGCAAGGTGTACCTAATGGTGTAGGCACAGTTCCCATTTGAAATGAAAAGCAGGGCCGGATGGACAAAATCACCGATTTTCAGGTAATGAGGATAGTGAGTTCATGCCTAAGCTTTACAGTCGAATCTACGCACACGAATCAATTTCACTCACTGCTGAGTCATTGGCTGCTCAACACCAGACAGCACACAGAGATGGATGAACCCATTTCTGCAACAATTGACTGAAGAATTGAAAACCTAATTTTAAATCCAAAAAACACCGACGTATCGGAGTTTGTTGTAACTGTTTATGACTGTTTTAAAAATTCAATGTTTCTACCAAAGCAATTTCTCCACCCACCTGCACATAGCTAGTCTATAGCTCCTTATTTTAAAGGAACCCCTTTTGAAAGCAGCTAAAGGACAAAAGAACATAGCTGCAGTGAGTGGGAGGTGGGGATTGCAGTATTGTACATTTTCCTTAGTGACAGGAAATGTGTATTTTAGCCTATCAAACATGAAGGTCACACACAGAAATGTGCACATGCCTCTGCTGATGCCTCTGTAACAGCCAAGGGAAGTCTGTCATGGAGGCTCATGTGCCTCACTGTAACAGGTCAGGCAATGCCCTTTGTGATAATCCTCTGCCGTTACTGTTGAGAAGACACTGTCAAAGTCTTAATTCTTACATTCTGTCATTATTTCACACATTACGTCCCATCACCAGTCCAACTGAAAAATACTCACTCATAAATCAATGTCACACTCGGCCACCTCAGGCTCAGAAACACATGCAAATGGATGGAAATCCAGTCCTGCTGTGTCCCCATCTTTACAGTAATTGCAAGAAAGGAAGACGATGAATGACAGTGATTCTTAGTAGCATGAATGGTGGCGATCTCTGCATGGCCACTTGCTGCAGGCTGCAAGAGCATATTACCGGCCAAATGAAGGCAAATTTTAGCTTGGAGCTTTTCTAAAGGGGTTTCCATAGAAACTGAAGTCTAACGGAATTTCAACGGGAGAGTGGCACGCTCATTCGTTAATGTGAGACTCAACATTTCACTTCTCCCTGCTTCATCAGTTTACAGACAATGCTCCCCTGTTAAGGCAGATGGGATTAGATTAGGCATTCATCCTAATCAGCTTGTTTTTGCTAGTCTGCCTGGTTTATCTTATTTTGCTGCCACCTTCATTGCAGTGCTTTACACGACTTTCGGAGCCGATTAGGACAATAAAACCGAGGAGCAACAGAGTCATCAGGGTCAAAACATCAGCTGTTACCACAACGAATGCGTTTGTTGTATATGAATTAGGGTTGTCTAGGGCTGGGTGATATATCGAGGTTTTAAGATATATCGATATATGTTCGTATGAGGTACGTGACGAGACAATATCGGTTATATCGATGCAGTTTACGTTGCGTTAATATTATACCCGCAGAGACGCCTGTTTGCCTATTCTCCTCGCCCTGTCTGCACAATTTCACCAGGGGCTGCGTCCTTCACAGGCCGTACTGGAAGACCAATTGCATCATAGCAGGGCGCAAGTCTTCGTACGCAGCCCCTGTAATGCCCCTTCCCACTCCCTCGCTCATAAGCCCGAAACAGAGGAACGCAGAAAAGAGGTGAGCTTCGGAAGAGTTGCTGGATAGAAAACAGTAGCAGTAGTAGTAGTGTCAGATGAGCAATAGGAAAATGTATTTTGGACAGAATGCATAGGATCGATCATGACTAATCTCTTCCACCATTTACAACCGCGCTACAAAGTGCAATATGAACTAAACTGCGCTGCGAATCCTTTTCAGCCTCCTGCCCCGAAACACTTACAGATCTCATAAAGCTGTGCTGAGCCTTACGAAAGAAAATGTGGGAAGTGGAGCAGCATTACTAAAGCAGTGCCCTATCCTATAGCTAAAGACATTTTCTCTGTCCCAGCTGTGGAACAGGACGATTTTATACATAAAAACTCTTGGCCCAGGATAGTCGAACATACTTTGCGAGAGTGCTGACCAACATGTATACTGAAGTGAGAGTCCTGGTGCTCAGCTGACCACAGGGTTAATATTGTCAAAGCGATGCAACTGAACAAGTGGCTGAGAATGCCGGGTTTTGGTCACAGGATTTATTTGGACACTGCTAAATGCATTGCTAGCCTCATGCTCAGTAAAAACTTTGTTCACAGTAAGAACCATGGACAAGGTTAATATGTCAGTGACCACAAGTTAATCTGTTTGAAACGTTTAGGCTTATTCATATTCTGAATTTGAAATGAAATTTGAAATTTGAAATTGAAAGTTAGTTTCATAAACTATCAGATCTATTGGATGTGTGCATGTTAGACTTTGAGGTTGGTAGTGACTGAGAGATATACCGAGATATATATAGTGTATCACGATATTAATATCGAGATATGAATTTTAGTGCATATCGCCCAGCCCTAGGGTTGTCACAAGATTTAAAAATGGTACACGTTTTGTGAAAC
Organism: Ancistrus triradiatus; assembly: GCA_025084515.1. Lineage (NCBI taxonomy): Eukaryota > Metazoa > Chordata > Actinopteri > Siluriformes > Loricariidae > Ancistrus > Ancistrus triradiatus. Next base: position 68,633 of record JAJAGP010001028.1, read on the forward strand.
AGGTTGTTGATCAGAGATTACCACAGTTATGCCACTGTAATGTAAACATAAAGGGTATTTTCACAAGAAAACTGCATGCAAACAATGCAGAAATGTGTCATAGATACTGCTACCGTCTACACAGCATCCGTTGCACATATCACTCCCTCCAGGAAATACACAACACTGTGGCTCTTCAGTTCACATCAATCACACACAAGAGAGAACATTTACAGAATTTAGCAGACACCCTTATCCAGAGCAACAGAAGTACTCCGTATACTTCTTAGTAGAAAGGACCTTATACTAGCCTAAATAAGCAATAGCGCAAGAACACGATCCAACGTAATCCTGTTAGGACTGCACAAACAGTCAAAGGGTTTTTTCCGCTGTTTAAAAACAGCAAAGGACATTCAGTGAAAGTTCATTCCACCATGGCTGCCAGTACACTGAAGATTCATGATGCTCGTCGTCAAATGACTGGCGCTCAGCAGTTCTAGTTATATGTATTTCAAGCCAGAATTGCGCTTGTAGTGTTAAGCAGACACCCAAGTGTCCATGTGCAACATAGACGCAATGTAGTTCCTACGTATGCAAGCAGACAATGTAAGTATATCAATATTCCTGACAATAAATTAAATAACAAAACAAAACAAAAGTATGACATGTTCATAGCAGTAAAAATTCACATGCTAAACCTTTTTAAGACAGATTTCCTAGTATATTGTAATTTGTCTGTAACCTGATTCTGCTTGCTCGTATTATACCATTAAGAAACAGTTTTTCGACACAAAAATAACACTTCACAGCCATACAAGTGAATGCATTTACTTTTTAGTAATTCAACAACATTATTTCCATCATATTACCTTGTTTGAGGCATCACAACATTTCATTTCTAACGTCTCTAACAGAGGGCTGCCAACTCCTCACGGTTACCAGACATTTACATTTACAGCATTTAGCAGACGCCCTTATCCAGAGCGACTTACAATTGGTACAGTCTTACAATCCAAGCAATTGTGGGTTAAGGGCCTTGCTCACGGACCCAATAGTGGCACCTTGGCAGAGGTGGGATTTGAACCCTGGACCTTCTGGTCCATAGTCCAGTACCTTAACCACTAGGCTACCACAGTCCCACAGACGATTCCTATTTAATGCAAAATCTTCATTTTATTAGGTACGTTTATATTTTAAAAATCGCATGTGCAAGCTGTTATCTTGTGTGTCATGCAATAGAGTGTGTTAGTGTGTTCATGTGACAGAATCTGACACGCACAGGAATGAGTAAACACTGTATGGGAGTATCCAAAACCAGTAGGCTAATAGTGCTCTGTATTGGAAGTAGAATGTAGGGAATGGTGAATAGGGGATGATTTAGGACACAGCTCAAGCAGCAAAAATGCAATTACCGGCATTAAAAAATGATCTGTCTTACATTATCACATTAACGTGTTATCAGCATGTTAACTTTATCAACTATAATATAAATGGATGCAATGTGAGGATGGATGGATGGATGGATGGATGGATGAACGGGAGTGGACATTGGTAGATGAATGGATGGATTAAGGGATTGATGAATTTACTAGGCTGGGTTGACAGACTGGAATGAACTAGATTGAATGAGATTGAAGTAGACAAGACCGTGAGGAATATAGAGTAGATGGATTGCCTAATTGTACATTTTACCCTATAACTGTACATTCGAATCAGGCTTTATGTAGAAACCTACTCCTGTACTATGTTACTTTTGCTGATGATGTTCATTACTTTAGCATTTTAGCTATAAGGCTATAGCAGATTTTTGTTCTAATCAAACCATCAAAGTTTAGGTTATGCACGTTTGTGTTGATACGAATGCATGTGCCTACTGGGATTGGACAGTGTTCTATGGTGAGAAGAAATGAAAAATGAGCTTTTTGGCAACAAACTTTGGAACACAAAGAAGGATGACAACACTGAAAAGAACCTGATGTTCATTGTTAAGTATGTTGAAGGATTTGCGAGGCTGTTTTTCCTCCATAGCCCTGTGAGCCTTGTTAGGGCAAATGGTATCATAGACACTATAACATGCCAAGGTATTTCAATCAACATTTTTCTTTGCCAAGAAACTAAAAGCAGGTCGTCAGTGGATCTTCTAGCACAACAGTGATCCAAAACATATGTCCAGATCAACACAGAAATGGTTTACAAAACACAACATCAAGCTTCTGGCATGGCCATCCAAGTCTAAGAGATCTAACCCCATAGAAAACCTGTGAGACGAGCTAAAGCAGAGCAAGCACAAAACAGGACCTAGGATCCTTGGTGATCTGGAGACTTTCGTAAATAGTAATGACAAATGGTTTCAAATACCCTGCTCTGTAAGAGATCACAGGAGAAGACTGAGTGCTGTTTTACTGGCAAAGGAAGGTTTTTTTCTCATACAAAATTTACTTCAGTTGAAGTGGCTCTGAAATAAGGTGAATTTCTTTTTTAAAAAATCATTTGACTCATTTTTACCAGGGGTGCTAACAATTGTGGAGGGCACTATAAAATATTCCTATGTATCTATCCACCTGCACCATTCAGTCCTTCCTGGGTCTCATGCTACACGTGATTGTTAATAGACACTGTGCTCTTAATCAATAACTAATTACATGTTCTGTTTTCTCTTTAAGCTGTGTTCCAGTACCAGTACCAGCCCCACACATGATGTTCATCCACCTTAGCTTCACTCAAGCTGCTTCCGTCATCAGCTCCAGCCCCACCATACCCGGGCCACACCAGAGGGCAGTAACCCTCTCCCTCCTCCGGTTATCTGGAAACGAAGTGCCGCCAAGGACTTTCCTGCTTAGACTCAGGATCCTGGAGTGACTCTGTATCGAGCTACTTCATGCCGATGTGCATATTTTACATTTTATTTGAACTATGACTCCATGACTTCTTAGTTTAGATAAATTATTTTCATTCTTAGATTTATCATCCACGCTGCCCAAGGAGGTCGGGTCCCTTTTTGAGTCTTGGTCCTCCCAAGGTTTCTTCCTCATAACACTTGCCACTGTCGCCCTAGGCTTGCTCAGTTTGGGACTGGACTGCAGATATTAGGAGATAATCTAAACTTGTTGTTTTGAGACAATGCCCCATTGTAAAAAGCGCTACATAAATAAATCTGACTTGACTTAATTAGACAATTTTGATGAGCAAATTGTTACATTAGATGTTGCTCTAATTATATGTATTGTTTAAAAATGATTGACTTTGAAATTCTAGAAGTGTACGACATCTAAATCAAGTAATAAAGGTAAAGATTCGTGTTCATTGTGCTGGTCATATTGGACAACTGTGTACATAGTGTACAACAGTTACGACTATCCTAAAATATGAGAAATTCTTTGTCAAAGAACCGACGCCAGAGCTTTTGCTTAATGCTGAGCTCTTCCTCCAATCTCTTACTGATATGTAAGTTGATCCTGCCCTGATTAACTGTCTGATTTCCCTTAGCTCATCAGGAGATGTAGCTGACACTACGGAACTGGTTCGTTTCATGTTGATGCATCATATATTGCTGAGTCACAGGCACATGAACGTCCTCGCTCTGGTTAATTCACGTCCTAAATTTAGTGATGGCTAAATGTTCGACATTATCAAGAACACTGTGACATGTGTGCCCAGGAACAGAAGTCAGACCGACATGTTGGTTCATGTTCAAACATGTTGAGTCTGCACGTGCTCTCGTAAGGGAAGAGGTCGGGCAGGTGTTACAGACCTCACTACTGTTGGACCCTCAAAAGACATAAAGGAAACAAAAATACATATTAACCATGGGGTTCTTCTTTTATTTGTGTTACTCTGATTTTATTCTCTCTCCTCTTCTGAGAATACCGACCCACTGTTTTTCAGCCAACTCAGTGGTGCCATGATGATTTCAGTCCCATCCGAAAGCACAACTCTGTAACTTTACAGGTAGACGTCGCCTCATGATGGCAAAAACGGAATCTACAAATGGAAGCTTAAAAGTGTCACTATTTGATTGCACTGGATGTTGAGAGGCCTTTATTATCGCAATACTCAGAGTGATGAGAGAAGGAGAAACGAAAAATAAACATGCCAAATACTGCCGACTGATTAAATTAAGTGATTTTAATGGCATCTACATGTATAAAACATGACTTTATATTTTTAGTTTTCTGGTAATAATGACCAGTTGTATCAGTCATGTGACAAAAACATAAGTATTCGTAAGAATACGTAAGAACTCTCCCATTCTGCTAGACTCAAGAGTTTCATCACTTAAGAGAAGTGTAAAAATTCAATAACCGACATCCCTATGATAAACTAATCCATTCCCAATAGGTCTATAGTCACTCAACCGTTTACTTTTTTCCATGCCACAAGCCTACAGCACAAGCAATTAAGCTGAGACCTGAGGCTATACAAAATAATTTCTCATCATAAAAATAATTTATCATCAATCATTATGTCTCTCAAGATTTATTGCATATACAGCCAATTAGAAAGCTACAGGGGCAAACTGTCTCGCTCATCAGTTAAGAACAATTCATTCCATTATTTATTAACTTTAAAGTGTTTGAATGGGTGATTCCAATGTTAAATTGGTATAGTAATATCATTTTGGGATCATACGGAGATAGAATGCCATTCCTGTCTGAACAGTTGAGAATTAATATTAAATATTAAGACTGATATTGTACTCACTTTCCTCAGAACCATGTGGATCCTCCACAGTCCTGACATAGTCATCCTAAACAAAACAATCAATAAATACCAAACATGACATGGATTAGACAATAACAAGAACAAAAAGAGACTTGTTTTAGTGATGCAAGAATTTTTGCCCATTAATACTAAAATGAAGCATCACAAAAAAGTGAACCAATATGTTATACAGAAGAACTTGTGCCCCTGTCACCATGGGAACACAGATCACAACTTGACACAAGATCACACCTACGAGAACAGAATGAGAAGAAAGGCTCTCGGTCTGCTCACTGATTAAAAGAGTAGGGATACAAGTGGCTCAAACATTCATTTCACTAAGAAATATATTTTGGATGGCAAGGATAATTGGTCATGGACAGCAATAACCTGATTTATTTAAAAGGTCAAGGTAAAATTCGATTTACACTTTCTGGTGACCATAAAGTAACATGAATAGAATGGCATGTTAGTATAAGCTTAATAGGGAGCCAGGAGACAACAGGATTTCTAACTCAGATGGAGGAATGGATGGATGCAATGAACCATACTGCTTAGTTTGAGTGAGATGCTATGCCTGGTCCTATTAAAAAGATGAAAGACAAAAACATCACATTGAAAAGCACAAAACTACCCACCTCTACTTCCTTCCGTGGGGGCGGAGAGCAGGAGCAGGCGGATGAAAAGAAGATACAGAATGGGAAAAGAAATGTTAGAAAAAGAGCCATCAAAGGGTACTTTTCATGCAGTGAAATGATAAACAATTGTACTTTAAATGATCTCAAAGAACACATGCATAATGCTTGAAAAAGATAAGCACTATGCTTAAAAAGATGAGCACATTACCCTTCTAAGGATGGCACATGCTGATCACGACAAGCTGGATTCATAACTGATGACGTTAAGCTTCATTTTCTGTACTGATATATAAAAATATTCTATATAGAACAATTTCTCAGTGTTGAATCTAGTCTAGTTGGTCATTTTGACTGTCTCCTTTTTATTCAGGTGCAGTACTGTGCAAAAGTCTTAGGGCACCATTAGATTGGATATACCATTGATTAGGAATGGTATAATGCCCTATATACCGTATTTTTCGGACCATAAAGCGCACCGGATTATAAGACACAATATCAATGATCGGCTGCTAACGGATCTATTTTCATACATAAAGCGCACCGGGTTATAAGGCGCATGAAATTAAACAAAACTCTTAAGTTCCGTCGGAAGCTCAGTTTGGTCTTTACCTGGCGCAGGGCGTCTTCTTGCTTCCTCCACTTCCGTACCATTGATTCGTTAATGTTGAATTCTCTCACAGCTGCTCTATGTCCGTGTTGTACTGCGTGACTGATAGCGTTGTGTTTGAAATCCGCTTCGAAAATAAATGAATGAATGCACGTACCCTAATGCTGA
>JAJAGP010001028.1:74825-246390 GCA_025084515.1 Ancistrus triradiatus
GATAACAATCAGACACATTTACACTGGGATGATTTACAGAGTCCATTTAACCTAACATGTCTTTGTAATGTGGGAGGAAACCGAAGTAAAAGCAGAAAAAAAGACTGCACTGATGTGGCTGAAGCAACACAACGGAGTGCAAAATTTAAAACAGCTAGAACTTTGGGCTTTCCAACCCACTTTGGTCAGTTCTTGTACAGAATTTACATAACCAATCTTAGCACAAATACAAAGCCAAAACATGTTGTTCCATACTTAGTCGTAACCTTGATGCCTAAATAAATGGCCTGAATTTCATGTAAGAACTATAATTTAAATGTCATTGTATATCATTATCAAAATTGCACTGAGCTGAGCCTCCAGCAGATTTGAAAAGGAATAAGGGTTGCTTTGATTGGACATTGTAGCAGCACGCATGTTCATAATGCGTTCCTTCAAACAAAAACCCTTTCATCACCTGCGCTAATGGTCTTAAAATACATTTTACAACAATCACATGTGGATGCTGTGCAACTCTATATGCCTTCATTTTACATATACTATTTCTTAAGTGAAGCTTTTACTCACTGGCTTCCAATAGGAATGCTCTTTTCCATGCAGAAAAAAATATAAGGCAACAATGTTAGTAAAAGTTTGTCTAAAAATCTACATAGTACTGCGCATGTCTTAGGTCACCATTAGATTAGATATACCATTGTTTTAGCAATGGTATAATGACCATAGATATATTTCTCAGTCTCTTTATTAGAATACAGCCAGAAATGCAGGAAATACAGCTTCTGTAGGCTACAGCGGCAAATACTTAGCATGACCTCCCCTTCTACTTGAGCAATAGCAGCATCTGGCAGCTTCATCGGGGTGCCAAGTTGACCCTTCAGAAATGGTCTTTTTGGAAGGGTAGCAGCCAAGAAACGACATTATGGGAAGGGGGACAGGGTGAAAATGCTAAGATATGCTAAAGTTTGAAATTTTATATATAAGACAATAATGTTCTATAGGGTCATTATACCATTGCTAAGTCAACAAATCTAACAGTGGCCTAAGACTTTTGCAGAGTACTGTAGCTCCACTTACTTTGGTCATTACATGCTACTCTTGCACACAAGCCTATTGATACTGCGAATTTAAAAGCGTGCACCAAGTTTTACTGCGTCACTACGAAACTGGTTATGAATGAATGACTGAAGATCAACATGATACATAAAAACAAACCCATTAAACAAATCTACAATGATTGCTGACTAAGTTCTACAAACTCCACTGTAGTACAGCTCAGGTGTATCTGGTGTTTCTGCCATTTCAAGTGTCTCTGCTGTGAAAAGCACACATTTCTCAGAACTATACACAGATGTAGCAAACCCTTACACATTGTGACCCATTAAAATAGTTTCCCATCTTTGGGAGCAAGCCTTCCTCCTACACTTTCTACTGCTCCATCTCTTCCCTTTATATCTAGGTCAAACTTTAAAGGGGGCATATTATGCAAAACTCAATTTTCAGTGCTTGTGCACATACATTTGGGTATCTGGAGTGCCTACCAACCCACAAACTGTGAAATTAGACAGCCCAGTCATTTTTGTGAGCTAGCTATTTGGGATTCAAGGCGCAAGATTCAAGAACCGGTTCAGAACTTCTTGTGTCACAAGGAGGCTCATTAAAATGACATCATCTAAGAAACTTCACCCAACATGGCTTGAGTAGTATGTCAAATATAAGAGCTACAGCTAAGAGCTAGGCTCTAAGTTCAACACAAAACGGGCCATTCTGAAAAAGGCCCTTTAGACAGGGTGAGAAGGGTGCCATCATGCTGGATCCTTTTGTATTTTGACCAAAGAATGGCACAGATATTTTCATTAAGAGCCCATGGAACTGTGTTAACTTGTGGAAAAGCAGTATATTTCACAACATGCACACATTTTGACTTATAATATGATCAGCCAAAACAAAAATAGAGCTCTTTGGCAACAAGGTGGGTTTGACAGACTCTTAAAGTACTGTAAAGTATTGTTTAGATTATTTTGCATCGTAGGCGGCTTTTCCCCCGAAGACCACGCCAACCTTGATAATATTAACCGGTTTTATGAAGTACAAAGAGACTTTTAAACAGACGTCTTTCTCTCTCTGCCAAAAAGCTCAAACTGGGTCATGGCTGGATCTTCCAGCAAGACATTGATCCAAAACATAAACTGAAAACCACAGAAAAATTGTTCACTGAATCAAGCTTGACTTGGCCATGCAGGGGCCGTGATTTAAACCCTGTTAAAACCTGTGGGTTGAGCTGAAGGAGAGCCCACAAAGGAGACCTTGGATGCTGAAGAACCTAAAGAGATTCTGTATTCAGGACTCTTGCTTTTTGCTTTGAATTTAGCTTATCAAGCATTATAGGAGACCTAGTGTTATTCTACTTGCACAAAATTATTTAATGCAGTGGTGATAATTGTGACAAATTGTTTGGTTGAACACAATTACTTAAATGGTCTATGTTCTTAGAATAATCTTACCCCAATTACAGACATATTAGGCTAGTTAATCAAATTGTAAAATATGGTTACTGGTCGTGATTTTATTGATTTATTAGCAGTAAATTGAGGTATATGCCATAATCTATCAAATCTCTAATGTTATTTGTTTTCTGTCCTGACAGCTGAGACACCAGGACAAACTATTAGCTCATAATGGACCGACTGTTAAAGTCAGTATATCTGAGAAGTGTGGGTGCTTAAGCATTGAGCTACATGGAAATAAGAGTTCTGATTAAAACAAGTACAGTGGAACGCCGGAAATCAAGCGCCTCTTCACTCGAACAATTCAGACATTGAATGGTCCGTTTGAATTTTTTTGCCCACAAATGTGAACAAAAATTCAGAGCACCGTATTTTCCGAGCTATAAAGCGCACCGGGTTATAAGGCGCGATATCAATGATCGACTGGTAACGGGTATATTTTCACCGGGTTATAAGACGCATTAAATGAAACAAAAAGTCTTAAGTTCCAAACTCAGTTTGGTCTTCTTTACCTGGTGCAGGGCGTCTTCTTGCTTCCTCCACTTCCGTATCATTGATTCGTTAATGTTGAATTCTCTCGCAGCTGCTCTATGTCCATGTTGTACTGCGTGACTGATAGCGTTGTGTTTGAAATCTGCTTCGAAAATGAATGAATGAATGCACGTACCCTAATGCTGAAGCACATACCGTATTACTCCGCTATGCTGCGCACTACGGTGGCCGTAAGCTTCGTAACTTACCAAGGCCGTGCTAAAACATTTACAGATTTATGAGTGCCGTGTACCATCTACAATCGGTTATAGGTCAGAAAGCACAACCAGAATTAATTCATACATTAGACGCACCGGATTTAAAGGCGCACTGTCGATTTTTGAGAAAATTAAAGGATTTTAAGTGCGCCTTATGGACAGAAAAATACGGTAAATGGGCACCCTAAATAAACCACTCAATGGTGCGATCTTCCAAAAACTATGGATATAATCCAGTCCGGTTGGTGGTGATAATGCACTGCAGCATAAAACCCAAAACAAAAAAGAAGAACCACCAGGGTGCCATCATAGGAATAATATTTATATTACATTATCATATTATGTATGAGAGTCTATGGGTGAGATTTCACCTCCTCAGTCACTGTCCCAGTGTTAAGACGTGTTGAAACAGCATTCGCCTCAGTGGTTATAAAGTTTCACTTTATTTTCACTTATTTCATGTCTTAATATTTCAATTATTTCATGTATCTATTGATTATTATTATTAGGTTACACTCCTTTTGCTTTAACCATGCTATTGATCATTAATTACATACAAATACAGGCATAAAAACCAATCATTTGGGGGTCGAAAATGAATTAAGTAATTAATTTACATTACCTCTTATGGAGAAATGTAATTATTGGAGGGATTTGTTCTCACAATCCCTTGCAGTAGTGGACAGTTATTTGCAAATGTTATTCACAGCTACAATTAGAGTTACAATTATGTGGATCTGGCACCTCTGCATTTATATATATAAAATAAAAATGAGCAATACCAATAAATTTATTTTAATTAAATTGTAAGCTTACTTATGTGTGTATAAAGTCCTTTCCAAAAACCCAAACGGCTCATTTTCTTCAATGGTAACTGCAGTCCTAGCATAATTAGTTCATCAGTCACGTTTTGTACGCTCTCGTGTCAGCTGAGGAAAAAAATCTATGCCATGCAAAAAAGACAGCTGATAGTTAGATGAGTTAAGTAAGTATTTTTCAATGGTATAGATATTCTGTTTTGAAGGCTATTGTATTAGGTGGAGCACTGTAGTGTCTATATACTATGGAACCTTGATGTTCCCCTAACTCATGTTTTACAGATTAAGCACTGAGGATCAGTAATGAATCATATTAGCAAATAAGAGCATGGTGTCTGTACTCTTACACACTGCCTAAATGTAAAAAGAAGTAGTGCAAGTCATGAATACTGACTCACAGAAATAAAGACTGGCTGAATGTTATAGAGATGAACTGACCACAAGTCATTTGTAGGCTGTTGCTCTGGCCAGGGTTTCGAAAATTTGGCTATGACCCAATATGAACACAGCTTCAAACTCAGGAATACTGCTACTGTGCCCTTGAAGAAGTGTGAACTCGATTCAGATGTTATTGTATTTGGTATCAGCTAAATTATTAAATGTAAAAAAAACTGAAGTTGCAAAATGAAGAGCATGCCTGTGTTTCTATGAAGAGCAGAGTCAGCATTATGCCATGAACAGAACGTTGAGTTCATCTATAATAGACACCACAGAGGTAGAGAAAAATCAATTTCTTAAAGGCGAGATATAAATGAAGAACTCTCTCATTCTTGCTGTGCAATATAATAAACTGTCAAAAACGCATCACCCTCCCTTGGAGAAACCGTATTAGAAAAGACATGAATTGCAAATGTATTTAGAATCAATGCTTAACGTTAAAAGTTTGCTGCATCTGCTCGTTTAAGTCTCTTCAAACCAGAGCAATATTGTGATAGTTCAGCAGACTGCCCACATTGTTATGCTAAGATTACATCTCTGTCAGCTTTATGAAGCAAGACTGTAAATAACACCCTGATCTCCGAAAGTCGTATGGCAAGAGAGGATTTGCAATTATCCTCCACTGATTTGAGTCCGGTGAACATCATGTGATCACAGGTGGTACAGCGTTCTAATAACACTCCAGAAATAACGGGATAAGCAAGTCTTTTCAAATGAACACAGACAGAGACTCGCTGCAATCAATGTCATGGCTGCAACCTGCACATTTCTGATAAGGCAAGGCTGTAATGACTCATGAATAAATCATGGCATGCACACAGTGTCCTTTATAAAGCAAGGTCAAACTGAACACTTTATCTTTTTGCATTTTTATGGATATTCAATTTGCAAAAAATGCCAAAAATGCAGAGGCAGTGCAAGTCAGGCACTGGGGTTGGGGAGGAGGCACAAGTACCATGTCGCAGAATTGTAGTATATTATCACTATTATTCAGTATATTATTAATACAGTTGTATTGCTTTTTAATTAGCATATGTTGGGCGGGTATGTTAATACTGTGATTCAGTCCTTAGTGGGTAATCTGCCACATCTACTGCAGCCCATCACAAACCATCCCTCAAATAGAACCAGGACAGACAAATATCTACAGCTAGAGATCTACAATATGCAGTTTTGAGTCCCAAAGTAAAGGAGTGAGAAAATCTGGTGAAAAAAAGCAAACTATCATGCAGGAGTTGCTGTCAGAAACCACATAGCTGGTTTTCATCAGGCCACGTGTAAATATTCTGAAATTTACAAGGTCGTAAAGCCACAGCAAATGCCTATTTACTATCAGCTTTTAAGAGAATAGGTCAAACCACAGGTTGAAACCGTAAGTTTGAAGAAAGAACCATCTGGAAGGCGCAAAGCAGAGATGACCACCTGCTGAAATGTACAGTTCTCAAATACATAAAAAAAGCATTCAAAAACTGTCAACACATTTAAAGAGACCGGAAAACACAACTCCTCTGATAAGAACAATAACCAGCAGGTTGTGAAACACAGGTTGTGTCTCGAAGGGGTGTTAAAAAGCCACTGCTGTCTCAGAAAAACATCAAGGACAGAATGAAGTTACTGGCAGAACATGGAAAGTTTGATTCCTGATGAATCACAATCCTCCATCCTTCAGTTGCATGGTGATGGTTCAGAGAGGTTTTTTTCTTTGATATGGTGGGGACAGCACAGTGGCTCGGTGGGTAGCACCGCCACCCCACAGCAAGGTGGTCCTGGGTTCAGTACCAGTGTGGAGCAGCCTGGGTCCTCCCCATGTCCGTGTGGGCTTACTCCGGGGACCCCGGTTTCCTCCCACAGTCCAAAGACACACATGTAAGGTTAATTGATTACTCTAAATTGGCATTGACTTGACTGTGTATATATAAATATATGTATATATACACACACAGTTGTGTGAAAAAGTGTTTTCCCCTTCCTGACTTCCTATTTTTTTGCATGTTTGTCACACAAGTGTTTCGGAACATCAAACCGATTTAAATATTAGTTAAAGACAAATGCAGTTTTTAAATGAAGGTGCTTATTATTAAGGGAGAACAAAAATCCAAACCTATATGGCCCTGTGTGTAAAAGTGATTGCCCCCTAAACCTAATAACTGGTTGGCCCACCCTTAGCAGCAGCAGCAACTGCAACCAAACGTTGTGGAGGAATTTTGGCCACTCATCTTTGCAGAATTGTTGTAATTCAGCCACATTGAAGGGTTTGAGCATGAACGGCCTTTTAAAGGTCATGCCACAACTTCTCAACAGGAGTCAGGTCAGGTCACTCCAAAGCCTTCATTTTGTTTTTCTTCAGCCATCCAGAGCTGGACCTGCTGGTGTGTTTTGGATCATTGTCCTGCTGCAATACCCAAGTTCCTTTCAGCTTGAGATCACCAACAGATGGCCGGACATTCTCCTTCAGGATTTTTTGGTAGACAGCAGAATTCATAGTTCCATTTATCACAGCAAGTCTTCCAGGTCCTGAAGCAGCAAAACAGCCCCAGACCATCACACTACCACCCCCATATTTTACTGTTGCTATAATGTTCTTTTTCTGAAATGCTGAGTTACTTTTACACAAGATGTAATGGGACACACACCTTCTAAACAGTTCAACTTTTGTCTCGTCAGTCCACAGAATGTTTTCCCAAAAGTCTTGGTGATCAGTAAGGTGTGTTCTGGAAAAATTGAGACAAGCTTTAATGTTCTTTTCGCTCAGCAGTGGTTTTTGTCTTGGAACTCTGCCATGCAGGCCATTTTTGCCCAGTCGTTTTCTTATGGTGGAGGCATGAACACTGACCTTAACTTTAATTCTTGATCATTTCCTGACCAATTATTTGCTGTTTAGACCATTAAAAGCTTTATTTTGGAACTTAGACCTGTTTGTTGTTTTTTTTGCATAGGAGGACTCACGGTAATTGTTAGTTTTCAGTGAAAAAGCCATCAGGATTCAGTCGAATCAAACTTAGCACGTGATATGGCTGATTAATGTAATTTTAATAGAAATGCACTGCAGAACAGTTACCAGCTTTCTGGGTCAAATTAAGAAGACATTTCTATTCCTGTCATGCACACATACACACCAAAAATTCGTATAACCTGAGAGTGTTCAGAGACGGTACAGAGGTGTGGGATCTAGACAGTCTGAGATTTACTGCATGCAGCATCTTGCCTAGTACTAGAAGAACAGAGACATCAGCATATAGCAAGCACCCTTCCCCCATAGAAAAGCAAATTCTAGCAGCAGTGTTGCAAAAGGACAGCAGTCCAAGGTGGCACAGCTATGCTGTCCTCGGAAAGGGCACTTAGCAGTAGCTTAACAGTAGCTCTTAAGAGCATATGCAGCAGGACAAACAGTGGTGTCCCTACTGAAATTATTTATATACTGCAGTTGGCATGCAGCAGAAAGCAGGGCAGCATGCTGGAAGAGCTGTAAAAGACCAGGTGCACAGAGCAGATGCTTCATTAACAATTAAGTGCTGTGTTGAGGCGAGAGTGTGTGCATTGATACCCTGCATTCGAAAGCTTCCCATAGCTACACTCATTAAAATGTGAACGTGATGTGCTATACAATAAACACTGCAAAGAGCAGATCAAGTTCCAGCTACCAGAATAGTCCACAAAATCTTAACTGAGCAAATATAGCTTCGGTACAGATGGGTAAAATGGTTAATAATGTCTGTGGAAATGATGGGAACAGATGTAACCTTTAATTCAAGTGGATTTGCTCTAAGATAAAAAACTCCTATCAATAAAATCCAGTCCGCTTCATAATTATTGACACCCCAGGTAAGGAAAAGCAAAAATAGCTATAAGAAATTAGAATAGAATAGCTGTAGAATTACATTTATATTTACATTTACAGCATTTAGCAGACGCCCTTATCCAGAGCGACTTACAATTGATACGATCTTACAAATCCAAGCTATTGTGGGTTAAGGACCTTGCTCAAGGACCCAACAGCTTGGCAGAGGTGGGATTTGAACCCTGGACCTTCTGGTCCATAGTCCAGTACCTTACTCGCTAGACTACCACAGTCCCAAGAATTAGCCGAATTTTGCAACAAATGAGTCAAATCTGACCTTTGATCAAAGTAAATTTCATATGAGAAAAAAATCCTCATCAAGAAAGAATTCTTTTTAACAAAACCACGTGATTGGAATTCTAGGGATGCAACAGTTACTGGCATGCTTAATTCTTCATGGCATAGATTCAACAAGGTGCTAGTCAAGTCAAGTCAGATTTATTTATATAGCGCTTTTTACAATGGAGCATTGTCTCAAAGCAACTTTACAAGTTTAGATTATCTCCTAATAACTACGTCCAATCCCAAATTGAGCAAGCCTAGGGCGACAGTGGCAAGGAAAAACTCCCTAGTTCTAGGAAGAAACCTTGGGAGGACCAAGACTCAAAAAGGGACCCCAACCTCCTTGGGCGGCGTAGATGATAAATCTAAGAGCGAAACTACAGTCCATGGAGTCAAAGTTCGAATAAAAATGTGAAAGTAGATTCACATCAACAATTAAGTGCCCGGGTATGATGATAAATCTAAGAGCGAAACTAAAGTCATGGAGGTCATGGTCGAAATAAAATGTGAATTATGCACAGTGGAGCTCCATCAGATGAAATCATGTGTGGGGCCGGAACTGCCGGAACACAGCTCGGAGAGAAAACGAAAATGTAATTAGTTATTGGATTAAGAGCACATGTGTTTGTTAACAATCACTGGATGCCATGTCAATCACTGATGGCCAAAGTTGTAGCAATGAGACCCCGGCAGCATTAGCTATAGCAGCATAGCTAGAAAGCTAGAAGAGGAGAACTGGTAGGAAACACAGCCAAGAGGGATCACATGAGACATTGGCAACCCCACGAGCGGCAGAAGACAGCAACCCAACGTCTCTGATCACCATAAGACTCTTTGGCTATGAACCCCCAGCTCTGCCCTTATTCTAAGGCAAGGATGCTAGAAACATTCCTCGGCGATTTGAACTTTCTGTGTCTGGTGAGGCCAGATGGGGAGCGTCCCCCAGCATCCCCATCTGAGCTGGGTATACATGTCGCCAAGCGAATTCCGGGATCCACCCTCGCCAGCCCCTAATTCTTAGTGACCCTGACCAGGTTAACGCGAGAAAATAAATAACAAAAAATAGCCATGATCATATGTGAGGATCTTCTTGCCATTGTTGCACATGCCGGGTTTGAAGCCAGTCTATTACAATGTCCTTAATGATAGGAATACCTTCACTGATTTAAACACTATTCTGTCTTAAACGGACTCACAGCTTTTCTAATTATGCCATTTGACATTTACAAACCTAGTAAGACCAGACATGTCTGATTTTAGGCTGAATAAGCCCACATTTATGTTCTTTTGACCTTTCATCTTATTAAAATTTGGTTTTAATCAGTGTGTGTAGGCTACAGTATTAAAGACCCGTTCAGTAATAACCACTACTGCCATATTTAACTCTAACTTATTCTTTCTTTTCCACTTAAAAACCTCTGAGCACAAAAAACATCATCATCAGTGCTCTGAACAGCAGCTTTAACAATACTATCCATTCCAGCAGTATCACCTTCCCTGTGTCCTGTATGAAACACTGCACCTACTCTCCAATTACACAGCAAACAAAAAACATCCAGCAGTGACTGCAGGTTATCTTTATTAAGCGATACATACACGGGGTGTCGCGTAAGTCAAGCAGGGTTACTGGATATTTTAAAATCATAATTTATGTGAGCATAGAAGAACAAATCTAAAGGACTCAGTCAAAGACATGCTGTTGCTGATTTTAACAGATTGCATCCAGATGGTGGGCCAATAACAGAGTTGTGTTAGCAGACTTGTACCAAAGTTTAGAGCAAAAAAAAGGATCCATACATAATACATCACCCAGTGGACCTTTAAGGAGATTAACTGATGATGATGATGATACAGCAGATAAAATCTTTGCTCACTGTCAAAGAAATTGAAGTTGGACATTTTCATAAGTCCATTATTGATGCATGTCACTTCATCATTACCCATGTTTATTCACTGGGTAAAACATGTAATGTGAATGTATAATGTGGAAATACAAAGCAAGAATTGTATGTAAACACTTCTGCTTTGCCTATTGTATCTAATGCATCATCTCTTTAACAAAAACTTACAGTGGGGGCCAAAGTTCTGGGACCACCAGAGTGTACTCTTTGAGAAGGATTCATACCCAAAATGCACCTCAAAGCATCACAACACTGACCTAAAGACCAAAGAAAATCAAGGGGTGCTCACAGTCATGGACCTTCCTCAAAAGCAACCTGACTTAAACCACTTCGAGCATTTATGGGGCCACTTGAAGACAGGGAAAGCCAAGTAATCAGTAACATCATAGGATGGTTTTTGGAATATTGTGAAATCATGCTGGGAGAACATGGATCATCAAACATGTGGATCCATCCATTCTATGTCATCTCGAGTGCACAATGTCATGTCAGCACAAAGGGGAACATACAAAATACTCAGAGTTAAAATTTGTAATTCTTTAAAGATTCAACTTTTCACATAAATTAGGCTAATTATATACAGTGAGGCAAAAAAGTATTTAGTCAGCCACTGATTGCGCAAGTTCTCCTACTTAGAAAGATGAGAGAGGAGAAAAATCCAGGAAATCACACTGTAAAATTTTTAAAGAATTAATTGTAAATTATGGTGGAAAATAAGTATTTGGTCAATAACAAAAGTTCAACTCAATACTTTGTAACATAACCTTTGTTGGCAATGACAGAGGTCAAATGTTTCCTGTAAGTCTTCACCAGGTTTGCACACACTGTAGCTGGTATTTTGGCCCATTCCTCCATGCAGATCTCCTCTAGAGCAGTGATGTTTTGGGGCAACACAAACTTTCAACTCCCTCCACACATTTTCTATGGGGTTGAGCTCTGGAAACTGGCTAGGCCACTCCAGGTGCTTGAAATGCTTTTTACGAAGCCACTCCTTCGTTGCCCGAGCGGTGTGTTTGGGATCATTGTCATGCTGGAAGACCCAGCCACGTTCCTTCCAGTGCTCTCACTGATGGAAGGAGGTATTGTAGAGTCACTCTTCCCAGCCTGGTGCAGGTCTACAATTTTCTTCCTGGTGTCCTTCGACAACTATTTGGTCTTGGCCATGGTTGAGTTTATAGTCTGACTGTTTGAGGCTGTGGACAGGTGTCTTTTATACAGATATCGAGGTCAAACAGGTGCCATTTATACAGGTAATGATTGGAGCAGAGAAGAGATTTTTAAGGAAGAAGTTACAGGTCTGTGAGAGCCATAAATCTTGCTTGTTTGTGGGTGACTAAATACTTATTTTTCACCATGATTTACAATTAAATTCTTTCAAAATTTGAATTGAAGTATACCTATGATGAAATTACAGAGCTCTCTCTTCTTTCTAAGTAGGAGAACTTGCACAATCGGTGGCTGACTAAATACTTTTTTGCCCCACTGTAAATTGATGAAAAGCCTTATACTAAATTAAAAAGCAAAATACAAGCATTTTCACTAGTGATCTCAGCCTTTTGACCCCCACTATACGTGTTATAACACCTCTCATTCTGTACCTCATACAAACTCATACTCATACTATGAAAGTTCAGTCTATTGACACACTGGGACTCTTCACAGAATCTAGATTAGCTGTATCGTGACCATAGATATATGCTTCCCTTGTGGATAATGATGTAGCAGGTCACAGTAGATCATGTATAAGAGGCTCTGGCTTCCACCAGACAGCTCATACCTTCTCGCTGCCAAGCATCTTTATAGTTAGTACATGAATGAGCTATAGATCATAAATCCTTGTTTCATTTGAGCGTTTTGGAAAACTTGCCAGTCTGACCATGAAATGCCTTTGCTCACAAATGTGACACACATGATGGAGAAGGACAGTCAAATGAGGGGCAAACGATGCAAATAAGCCAAATGGCAGTGTCCCCTGTGTCTCAACCCCCCTGTATGGAGAATAGTGGAAGATGTAGCCCATTTGTAATAGATGGACAAGGTTTTTGTTCGTCAGATATGTAGATGTTTAGGTTTAAGTAAAAAAGAAGAATAGAGGTTTTATCAAAGGTGACTGAATGATTACCTAAGTCATTACTTCATTGAATATGCGCTCTGAGTCACTTAAAAGCCATGATTTCATACTGCAAGGTTAAATAAGAGAACACTATTTAGAATGCTATGAGGACAGAAGTGGCGTGAGTCACAACGCAGGAATAAAATTATTTTTAAAAAGCAAAGCATGCTGCAGTAACTCTTTCCCTCCTTGGCTGGGGATGACGTGCATTTAGCAAATCCTAAAGTGATTCTGTGTATCGGACTACATTTATTATATTATTTCATTCATCTGCTAAAATTTTCATTATTTCTACAGACTTATTTGACTACATAAATTAGTTTCTTTCTTACATTTATAATCTAAGCCACCCAAGGAGGATGGGTCCCTTTTTAAGTCTTGGTCCTCCCAGGGTTTCTTCCTTATAACGTTTACGGAGTTTTTCCTTGCCACTGTCGCCCTAGGTGTGCTTGATTTGGGATTGGCCTTTGATAATAGAAGATAACCTAAAATTGTAAAGCTGCTTTGATTCATTTACAGCATTTAGCAGACGCCCTTATCCAGAGCGACTTACAATTGGTACAGTCTTACAATCCAAGCAATTGTGGGTTAAGGGTCTTGCTCAAGGACCCAACAGTGGCAGCTTGGCAGAGGTGGGATTTGAACCCTGGACCTTCTGGTCCATAGTCCAGTACCTTAACTGCTAGGCTACCACAGTCCAGCTACCACAGGCTACCACAGACAATGCTCCATTGTAAAAAAGGGCTATATAAATAAATCCGACTTGACTTGACTTGTATTCTACCCACTTATCCTGGTCACAGGTGCTGGGGGAAAGTCAGTCTGGAGTCTAACCCAGAGTTAACTGGGCGCAGGCAGAGATACAGTTTGGACAAGGGAGCCAATCCATCACAGGATTCCATAAACGTATCACCCAACCTTCACACAGAAAGCCCATATAAATATACTACTGTTTACAGCAGCTGGTTCTTACTACTGAGGTACCGGAGCTCAGATCCAGATTAAAATAATGCTAAACACAATTAGAAACGATCATCAGCAGCACTGTCTGTCAAATGGTCTTGGTGTACACACAAAGGGCAGTTAAAATCAATCAAAAGCATGATTAGGCCATAAATTACAGAAGCTTATTAGCACCAAAATTAAAATGAAAAGGTAATATGCCAGATATGCCAAATGAATTTAAATTTCCCAATCACACAAGTTTGGGCTCAAATTCAATAATTTCATTTACACTCGCCATTTGGTAAACCACTGGGAGCTTTATTAGTATCTTTATTTAAATTAAAATATATTGAACACAGTTTTGTCATGAAAATACCCTTCAGACTTACATTACAGTAGCACAAAATGACTATGTGACTATGGTCATGTCTGGCCAATGTACATTTCGGTCAACAACCTGTTTCACAGAGCATAATGCAGTCATTAAGCGGTGCATACCTCTATTAAACCCACCCCCCATTCTGAAAAGATGTACAAATGCAAATATTAAAGTGAAAACAGCACATCTCTGCTTTGCAGTAACATATTCTCATCTTCCTGCACTCATTCTGTGGCAAAATGGTTGTGAAATGCACTGTCTCGATTGCATTTTCATTGTCACAGCCATTCTGTCATTCAGCCAGTCAGGGTGGGGTTACAGCACGCTCAGCAGACTTTTTGAAACCTGGTGGCTGAAGAGCTCGATGGATTTATGCACAGATTAGAAGACAAGGTGGAGGAGAGCGGTAATGGCGACCCTACATTCACACCTGATCTGTGTGAAACTTTAATTGAGCATGTGGGAGAATTCTCTGCCTTATTGGGCACTGGCAGGAGCGTTGTTATTGCTTTTTCATTTTCATGTTCACAGCCTTCCGCCTGTCACTCAGCAAAACAGGGCAAGGTTACAGCACGCTAAGCAGAACAGGTAATGATGGGAATAACAGCTCCTTGAAGGGAATGAGCTCTTATGACTCGTCCTTTTTTCTTTTCATGTAGGGGTGGGGGTGGGTTCATCTGCCAAATAATCAGTAAGATAATAAAAGGGTAAGATTTAGACAAGATTTAAATGTAGATATCCCGCCAATATAATTCCATTTCGCACATGTGGAATAGGTTAAGCAGCACCAAATGATATACATTACCAGACCTAATGTCAGTAATCTGCATTGTTTTTGTTTGTTTGTTTACTTGGTTTATTTAACCTCTATGGCTATTTAACAGACACAAAATTACATCAAAGTTAGTCATACATACATACATACAACGTGCCAATTAGCGTAATCAATTAACTTAGAGCATGTCTTTGGACCGTGGGAAGAAACAAGAGCACCTGGAGTAAACCCATGTGGACACGGGGAGAACATGCATACCGCTCCGCCACTGTGCTGCCCAATCTGCATTGTAAACATTACACAACTTGACACTATATCCCTCTACTAGTGAATCTTCTTTGAATTTACCCTAGGGGTGGGCAATATGACGACATTTTTTCGTATCGTGATATGCTTTTCTGAGCATATCAAAGATATCATCAGCGCTTAAAGAACACTGACCAACTGCATGTTTCATTATAAAGAGTGTAATTAGTCCTGTTTAATTGATGAAGTGCAGCACATTTGGAATATGACTCTCTTTACTAAATATGGGATAATATTCGAATAGGAATCTGAATTTGAATTTTAAGAATCTGTCGCTACTGATGCATTTTGTCTGCAATCACGTGTATCATGATAAATATTGTGTATCGTGAATATGTCTTTAAATATTATGATATAATATTTTTACTATACCGCCCAACCCTAATTTACAGTCTGCATGAAATTATACAGAAAGGTGTTGCCGCTTTGTTTATATGTGCTTTAGAATGTAATTGTCTAAAAACCATCGGAAAACAACATTTTTTTTCTCTGATTCACTGCTTTGTTCTTGCCAACATCGCTCCCTCTCTTGATTCACTCTCTAGCTCACTTGACCGCCACTGCTTTCTCTCTCTCTCGACAAATCCTACTCATTCTGCCTGTAAGGCACCTAACATGACAAGATCTATCTCTCGTGACCGCCTGGTTCTTACTCTTCATGTGGGGAGTGGAGTGGATTTAGGGCAGGTAGTGATATTTGGGCACGACGATAAAAAGGACGGCTCACAAGTACGACTCAGCAAAGAGCTTTGGAAAACAACCAGATCACAAACATCACTGATAACAAGCTTTTTAGAAGCATGGCAGGTCTTCCTATTCCCCTGGGTTATGGCCCAGAGAGCTGTTCAGCCAGGAGTCCCAATTTTGCAATATCAACACTCAAGCAAGCACCTGATGAGGCAGGGAATTCTGCCACATGCACAATTAAAGTTTCACACTGATCAAGTGTGATCTTAGAATCACCATTATCACTCTCCTCCACCTCTTCTGCTACTCTGTGTGAAAATTCAACAAACTCTTCAGCCCCCATTTTTCAAAAAAAGTCACCTGTTCTGCTTGGCAAAATCATTTTTACACCATTGTTGCATAATCACATGAAACACTTAAAATATAAATGACTATTTATTTATTGAGGAAAATGACCCAATATTACATATTACTGAGTGGCAAAAGTATGTGAACCTTTAGGATGAGCAATTAATTTGAAGGTCAAATTAGAGTCAGGTCTTTTCAATCAATGGGATGACAATCAGGTGTGAGTGGGCACCCTGTTTTATCTAAAGAACAGGGATCTATCAATGTCTGCTCTTCACAACCTATGTTTGTGGAAGTGTATCATGGCACAAACAACAGAGATTTCTGAGGACCTCAGAAAAACAGTTGTTGATGCTCATCATCCTGAAAAAGGTTACAAAACCATCTCTAAAGAGTTAAGACTCCACCAATCCACAGTCAGAGAGATTGTGTACATATGCAGGAAATTCAAGACCATTGTTACCCTCTCCAGGAGTGGTCGAATAAACAAAGATCACTCCAAGAGCAAGACGTGTAAAAGTCAGCGAGGTCACAAAGGACCTCAGGGTAACTTCTAAGCAACTGAAGGCCTCTCTCACATTGGCTGATGTTAATGTTCATGAGTCCACCATCAGAAGAACACTGAACAACAATGGTGGGCATAGCAGGGTTGCAAGGAGAAAGCCACTGCTCTCCAAAAAGAACATTGCTGCTCGTCTGCAGTTTGCTAAAGATCACGTGGACGAGCCAGAAGGATATTGGAAGAATGTTTTGTGGACGGATGAGACCAAAATAGAAAATTTTGGTCTAAAAGAAAAACGTTATGTTTCGAGAAAGGAAAACACCTTATCCCATCTGTGAAACGGTTTGGGCCTGTTTTGCTGCATCTGGGACAGGACGGCTTGCAATCATTGATGGAACAATTAATTCTGAATTATATCAGAAAATTCTAAAGGAAAATGTGTAGACATCTGTCCATGAACTGAATCTCAAGAGACGGTGGGTCATGACTTGGAATGGCCAAGTCAAAGTCCTGACCTTAATCCAATGGAAATGTTGTGGAAGGGCCTGAAGCAAGCAGCTAATGTGAGGAAACCCACCAACATCCCAGAGCTGAAGCTGTTCTGTATGGAGGAATGGGCTAAAATTCCTCCAAGCCGGTGTGCAGGACTGATCAACAGTTACAGGAAACGTTTAGCTGCAGTTATTGCTGCACAGGGGGGTCACACCAGATACTGAGAGCAAAGGTTCACATACTTTTGCCACTCACTAATATGTAATACTGGATCATTTTCCTCAATAAATAAATGACCAAGTATAATATTTTTGTCTCATTTGTTTAACTGGGTTCTCTTTATCTACTCTTAGGGCTTGTGTGAAAATCTGATGTTGTTTTAGGTCATATTTATGCAGAAATATAGAAAATTCTAAAGGGTTCACAAACTTCAAGCACCACTGTATATGCAGTTCTGCGCAATCAATGCAGATCAAAGTTTATGTCTTGTTCCAAATTATGATGAATAGAAAAATAATCAGATTTTCAAATTCCAAGCAGCAGTAAAACACGCTGGCATTCTACAAATGTACTACTCTGCTAGTGTGCTAGAACTCCATCAGCAATGTGAAACTGCTGAAACAGTAGTCACAGTTAACAGATTGCTGAGAAAGAGAAGGTTTCCAAGGGGCTGATACGGGTGTTACATGTAAAAGGCTGTTTTACCTTACACAGCAGTTGTACATTTACTCCTTCGATCCATAATCGTATTTCTTCATTCCCTGCTAGGATTTAGTCATTCCACAGCAGTATCCTTACATAACCATACTGGTGTGCAGAACTGCTCTGAGAATACTTAAATCGTGCAAAAAAATAAACAACCTAACGACGATTTTTCCATCTTTCTATGAATTTACAATGGCATATGCCAAAAGTTTGTGGACATCTAATTATTAATCTAATTACCTAATTAATTACAGCCAAGAACTTGTGTATTAGTACTAGTTTCCAATAGATAGTCATGGACTGATGTTGAACAGCAAGCCCTGGATCACTCCTGGTATTCCGATTCATCTCAAAAGTGTCTGATGAGGGTAAAGACAGGGTTCTCTGCAACCAGCAGAGTTCTCCATCTTAGTTAGCAAAGCGCTTTGCAGAAAGTTGTTAAACCTACATGCTGGAGGTGGAAACACTTGAAAAGGTCAAACTGAGAGTTACTACATTGTTCGGTACAACCCATTCTGCTGCCACTCTCTAACAGCGTCTATGGAAATTCCATGCCTGCATGCTTCATATTCAAACCTTTAACAGTGAGTGTGGCCAAAATAACAGGCCACTAATTAGAAGGGGAGTCTATGTACTTTTGGCAACATAGTGCACTTGTATACTATAAGCTAAGCACGGATGGGTAAACATCAGAATTGGTTGCCAAGTGAGTCTAGCTACATTAACTAAGCTGGCTAATGTGCGTTCAATCTGTTCCTGACTCAGCTCCTTCTGCCTCAGGAACACAATCTGTTCCTGTCAGCTCCTTCTGATTGTTAGCCTTAACATGCTTTAGGAGAGGCAAGAAGATTTTATTGTTAGGTTATTTTAGTCACAATGTCAGGAATCAGAAAATCCACTTCCTACTATTCAATATACACTGTATGAACAAAAGTATTGGGACACGCCTCTTAGCCAGTGAATTCAAGTGTTTCATTGCCACAGGTCTATAAAATCAAGCACCTAGCCAAGCAATCTGCCTTTACAAACAGTCTAAAGAGCTCACTGAATTTGAGTATGGTACTGTAGTAGGATGCCACCGTCGCAACAAGTCAGGCTGTGAAATTTGTCCCCCCTAGATATTCCACTACCCCCTGTGAGTGGTATTATTGAGAAGTCGAAGTGTTTTGGAACCACAGCAACACAGTGGTAGACCACATAAAGTTACAGAGCGGGGTCATCGAGTGCTGAGGAGCGTAGTCCATAAAAGTCACTCAATACCTGCGAAGTTCCAAACCTCATCTGGCATTAACATCAGCACAAAAAGCTTTGTGCCAGGAGCTCCATGGCATGAATTTCCAAGAACTGAATGCAAACCTTACATCACCAAGACAATGCCAGTCATCAGATGGTGTAAAGCATGCCACCACTGGACCCTGGAGCAGCGGAAAGCCATTTTGCGGAGTGAAGAATCGCACTTGGTGAATGCCAGGAGAAAGTTAACTGCCTGACTGCACTGTGCCAACTGCAAAATTTGAAGGAGGAGAGTAGTGCTATGGGGCTATTTTTCAGGGGTTGGTCCAGACCCCTTAGTTCCAGTGAAAAGAAATTTTAACTCTTCAGCATACCAAAACATTTTGGACAATTGTATGCTTCCAACTTTGTGGCAACACTTTGGGGAAGGCCCTATTTTTTGCCCCAGAGCATAAAAAACATGGTCCATAAAGGCATGGTTGGGTGAGTTTGGTGTGGAACTTGACTAGCCAGCACAGAGCCTTGACCTCAACCCCAATGAAAACCTTTGAGATGAACTAGAACGGAGATTGCGAGCCAGGTCCTCTCATCCTGCATCAGTGTCATCTGGATGAATGGGCAAAAATTCACTCAGACACAGTCCAGAACAGAACAGCAAAAGCTGTTATAGCTGCAAAGGGGGAACCAACTCCATATTAATGCCTATTCATTTACAGTAGGATGACATAAAAGCTCCTGTAGGAGTAATGCATAAGTGTCCCAATACTCTTGTCCATATACTATACATGAGCACTGATCAGCTGAGGCTTTTTCACGACCTCACGATTTAATTGTAAGATTAAAATAACAGATTAAACAGATTCATAAAAACAATTTGCACCACATGTACTCACAGCGTGAATCAGCACCATGCGTCTGACCTCAAGTGCAATCACCACAAATATTTATACCATACAGCATGCTTCAATTCCCCTGCTGAAGGCCATAACCTATTTAAAATACTTAACAAGATTGAAAAGACACCTTTCAAAATACATTAGGCAAAGGTTTTGTACCTCAAATTACATCTGTTGTTGAGTTTTTTTAATGAAAGGATTTTAACCCAACCATTGCAGGAAAGAAACTTATAAAATATCTGCTAATTTTAAAATGTTATAAGATGAATTGGAAACGATGTACCAAAATGGAGCACGGTCAAAAACAAAGACAGGCTTCCAAATGATGGCCTAGTGTTTATAGTTCTCAGAACTTCACTGACCTGTTAACTCTTCATTAAAATACAACAAACACTCAAAGACCATGGCATGTAATCGTCCACCAGGTCACAAAGGAACCCGGGATGACCTGCAGCTTGCTAAAGATTACAGAAGGCTATTGGAAAAACATTTGTTTTAAATGAGAACGAGAAGCATTATGTCTGGAGAAAGGAAAAGCATTCTGGCATAAAATCTTTATCCCATCTGTGAAACGCGATGGTTGTAGTATGATGATTTGGACCCATTTTGCCTCATCTGGGCCAGGATGGCTTGCCATCATTGATGGAACAATGAATAATGAATTATTGCTAATTCTAAAGGAAAATGTCTGGACATCTGTCCATGAACCAAATCCTAATCTAACATAGGTGACACAGCTAGACAACAAACCAAAGCACATAAATCGTTTTACCAAAGAGTGGTTAAAGACGAATCACTCTTGGAGTGGCCAAGTAAAGTCCTGACCTTAATCCAAGAGAAATCTTTTGGAAGGACTTGAAACAAGCACATCATGTGTGGAAACCCATCAACATCCCAGAGGACGAATGGGCTAAAATTCCTCCAAACCAATATACACGACTGATTGATGTGTAATAAATTTAGTCTCATTTGTTTCATTCTGTTCTCTTAATCTACTTGTAGGACTTAGCAAGTCTGATGATCTTTTAAGTCATATTTGCGCAAAAATATAGACCATTTTAAAGGGTCCATAAACTTTCAAGCACTCCTGTAAATTCATATTGCTAACCAACAATTTCTGCTTCTAATCAATTAGATCTTTGGTAATTGGTTCCAAATTGTTGGTGATTTTGTGTTGTACGGTTCAGTGAGGGGGATGTGGGTAATTACATCTGCACACAAAATCGAAAATGTGTTTTTTACAATTCATGACTGCTGGACGAACTACTTTGAATGGAATGATTTGCCCAATGAACATTTCCTAAATTCATCTGAGAGTGATAAAATGGCAGCAAAAATGCATCACTGACCAAATGAAACAAATGTTCTTCAGGATTAGCAGTCTGTGTGTTCAGAAACACTTACCAAGCCAGTGCTGTTGAGTCGTCATTTAAAAAATAAAGCCTCCAGTTTTGTAAACACTGTGCTTAAAGCTGCTCTGCCTAATTCTGTGTTGTTAAAATGCATAAAATTTACACCGGCTAGATAACACAGGAAAAAAAAATACATAAGTTTATGTCCTGTGGATTGCTGAAGCCCAGGAGCCAAAAATCAAAGCTGGTCCTGGTGCAAGTAACGTGCCATTTTCTGACTATGTAACAATTAAAGCCCAAAGGAGCAATGGAAACATGGGAACCCGTCCATGGAGCAGCTTGGGGGACCGAAAATATACAGACATCCACAACCCACACTATCTGCGATACAGAGTTAACCAAACCTGGACTTAATCCCATTGTCAGCACCGGACATCACAACAGAATACAGCTTCTCAACTCAAGCTCCTCAACTGAAGAAACTCAAGCCTCAACCTGCTGGAGATAAGGATCGAACCAGGGTGGCACAGTCAAAACAGCAATGGTTTCCAATGCTGAGCAACCCTGACAGGTTGAGGCTTGAGTTGCACAGTTGTATGGCATATGAACATTTCCCTGGCATAGCAGTCCCTAGAGCATCCATGAGGTTTGGTTTGTGACAGTTCACAAGTATGGCCGAAAGTATGGGTTGCACTTTAGGTTGGTTCCGGGTGTGTGTGACTTATTAATTAGATAACTTAAGCCACCCAAGAAGGTTGGGTCCATTTTTGAGTCTTGGTCCTCCCAAGGTTTTTTCCTTATGACGTTTAGTTTTTCCTTGCCACTGTAGCCCTACGCTCGCTCAATTTGGGATCGGGCTTAGATAATAAAAGATAACAGAAAATTGTAAAGCTTCTTGGAGACAATGCTCCATTGTAAAACGCGCTATAGAAATAAATCTGACTTTGATTTGTGCTATCAGATGTTGGTCATGTAAGGCTGAAATGGTAAAACAGAAAGATTACATTCTGTTTGCCCTGTGGTGAAAGCATCAGAGCAGACAAACAAGCTACGCGCTGAAATCCCTCGGTTCCACAGCTTGTCTGATCCAATAAACGCACTTCCCACCAGGTTCACAGAAATAACTCATCCCTTATAAAGCTCAATTCTTTGAGCTGTCAAGAGCAAGTGGAAGATCCAAATGAAAGGAAATGCAATGCTGAATCACCCGTATGAAAAAAAATACCCTGAATAATTAGTAGGTGGTGACAGATAGCTCAGCAGGTGTGGAGGTGGGTGTGGGCAGCTGGTTACATGGGTCCCAACAGTATACAAAAGACAGGAACACACATTGCACTGTGTCAACAAGTATTATTATCCTTTGAATCAGTCTGTGGCTCTCTTAAGCAAAACACAAAGCCAGATGAACTACAAACAATATGGCCTAACTATTCACTGGTAGTCTGATACTAAAGTCCCACTAATTTCCATGAAAAGCTTGTATTTTATAAACATGAAGCTAGATGCCATTATTGGATGGCTGATGGATGGATGTTTCTAAATCACATATCCATGAGTAGGTATAGACCCTAGCATTTTAAATGGTAGAAACATACATTGTTTCTAGTTCATTTTTATAGCAGTATGAGCAGATACGGCAGCGCTCGTACAGTAACATAACACACTGCATCAGTCAAGCTGTCAGTCCATTTTTGCATTAATGGTAGTCACAGGATTTAAATAAAACTTGCTTCGGTAGCTTGACAAAAGCTAACACAGGATGCACCACCTTGTAGCCACATCGCCATCCCAGGCTACCTGCAAATATATTTCAATCATGACGTGTGAATAATGATGTGCAGGCATTTCTATGCAATCCACACTCACAATCCACTTTTTTTAGGTTCATCTTGCTTGTGTTTCACCCACTTTGCCTTCAGAACCGACTTCATTCTTTACGAAGTAGACTCAACAGATTTTTTGGTCCATATTGACATTATAGCATCATGCAGTTGCTGCAGATTTGTTGGCTGCACATGATGCCAATCTCCCGTTCCACCGCATCCCAAACGTGCTCTATTGGATAGAGATCTGGTCAATGCGGAGGCCATTTGAGTCAGTGCGCCATCATACACCAAATCCCACTGTTCAAGATACCAGTTTGAGATGATTGAGCTTTGTGACTGGCACGTTATCATGATGGAAGTAACCTGTAACGTGGGCGTGGAAAGGAAAAAGCGAGCCACGCAGGTTTTCAGGTTTTTCACGCAGGTTGGGTATGAAAATAAACACGACAAGCCGGAAAAAGGGCACGGAACGGAAAACAAAGCGAGCCGGAAAAGGGTCGGAGACGAAATACGGGGAGGGAAGACGGGTGCGGGCCGAAAAACAAGGAAGTAGGAAGTAAACTTAACAGAGGGATAACCTGGAGAATATACGAGGCGCAACGGGAACGAACGAAAACGAACGCGGAGGAGGTCGAGAAGACAGACTGGAGGAGAGCAAGGATCAGACGGGACTGAGTAGATGCGTATGGACGGTCGGGCGGAGGCGAGGAAGCCGGTGGGGGCCGTGAGAGGGCAGAGAAGCGGATGGGGGCACGGAGAGCGGAGGCGAAGACCTGGGGGACGGCAGAGCTGGTATCGTGTCGCGACGGGACGGCCGGCGAGCGGAGTCGCCGAGGGAGGCCGGCGGGGCGGAGTGGCCGAATGGGGGCCAGCAAGCAGGGTGTCGCCGACGGGAGGCCGGCGGAGCGGAGTAGCGAAGGGGCAAAGGCCCTTCTCTGGAGGAGGGCGGCACTCGGGAAGGCGGGTTCTCTCTGGAGGAGGCGGCCTCTGGACGGGTATCTCTGGAGGAGGCGGCCTCTGAAGGGTCTCTCTGGGGGAGGCGCCTCTGGACGGGCTCTCTGGAGGAGGCGGGCCTCTGGACGGGTCTCTCTGGAGGGAGGAGGCGGCTCTGGACGGGTCTCTATGGAGGAGGCGGCCTTCTGCGGAACGGGTCTCTTGGAGGAGGCGGGACTCTGGACGGGTTCTCTCTGGAGGAGGCGGCCTCTGGACGGGGTTCTCTCTGGAGGAGGCGGGGGGGTCCCTGGAAGGGGCCTCTCTGGAGGAGGCGGTCCCGGAAGGGCCCTCTTGAAGGGAGGAGGTCCATGGAAGGGCCTCTCGAAGGGAGACGTCCCTGGCAGGGCCTCTCTGAAGGAGGACGGTCCCTGAAGGGAACCTCTATGAAGGAGACGGTCCCTAGAAGGACTCTCTGAAGGAGACGGTCCCTGGAAAGGGCCTCTCTGAAGGAGACGGTCCTGGAAGGGCTCTTGAAGGAGACGGGTCCCTGGAAGGGCCTCTCTGAGGAGAGACGGTTCCCTGGAAGGGCCTCTCTGAGGAGACGGTCCCTGGAAGGGCTCTGACGAGCGCACTGCCTTGGAAAGGCCTATGACGAGCGCAACGGGCCTATGGAAAGGCTCTGACGAGCGCACGGCTTTGAAACTGCTGACGCCCTCGACCACAGCCCACTGGAACTGCTGCGCCCTCGACACAGCCACTGGAACTGGCTGACGCCATGGATTACAGCCACTGGAAAATGCTGTTCTCGGCAACACGACCACGGGAACTTCACTCTTGGTGCTGGCACTGGAACAGCTGCCCTTGGCACTGCATCAAATTCTGTTGCCCTTGGAGCTGGACACAGGTCCTGGACAGACAGCCTCGGAAAACGCAAGCAAGTACAGGCACGAATGTCCGAGGGTAACGGAGTTGGGCGCGAAATGAGAATGACGTGATGTCTGCAAAAGTCCGTGGTGCAGGAATTGGCACTGGCTTAGCGAATTCTGACCACACCAAACGCGAGCTAGAGGCTCAATACAGAAACTAGTGTGGTCCGAGTCACGAATATCCCACTTTTGGCTTAGAGGGTCGACCTACGGTAGTAGTGTGGTCTGAATAACGACTATTGACGACTAGAAGGTCAGACACGGAACTTATGTGGTTAGAGACACGACTGTCGACGACTAGAGGTTCGGATACGGAACTTGTGTGGTCTGAATCACGACTATCGACGACTAGAGGTGCGGACACAGAACTGGTGTGGTTGGAAACTGAATTACTGGACGTTACATGAGCACGCCGACGCTTGACCAAACTGGTCCGGCTGGTGGCAAGCTGAGGATCCAGCACATGACCAGCCAAAGCAGTCAGGCCAGGGCAAGGACTCTGGCTTTTCTAACAAGTTAACGTGCTCAGAAACACTACACTCTGTGGCTTTGGTGCCCGTGAAACCCCGTGGGGAGCCAAAACAGAACTCCAGCTTCTCAAAAAAACTGCCCCATGGTTCCAGCCTTAAGCACCGGCCATAGCCGAGTGGCCTAAATGAGGGCTTCACCAGTAAGGTGAAGGAGTATGAAGGATACTCTGGCATAATCGGTATCGAGCGGAAATAAAGTCCAAATATCGCACACACTGGTTAATGAACTGCCGGCAACAGGCTGGATTACCATCAAAACGGCCGAGGAAGAACGAGGTATCTGGAGAACCTGCTGTCTCCATATTGGCGGATTATTCTGTAACGTTGGACGTGGAACGGAAAGGCGAGACGCACGCAGGTTTTCAAAAGGGAGGATTTATTAACGAAATATATAACAAAAGGAGACACAGCGAACGGAAAAACAGCGAGGACCGAAAACGGGTATGAAACATAAACACGGCCGACGCCAGAAAACAGGCACGGAACAAACATACGGGGAGGAATACGGGTACGGAACGAAAAACAAGGAAGTAACTTAACAGATCGATACCTGGAGATATACGAGGCGCAACGGGAACGGACGAACGCGGAGGAGGTCGGAGGAGACAGACTGGAGGAGAGCTAGGATCAGACGGACGGAGTAGGGACGCGACAGGTAGGGAGACGCGTAGGGACGCGACAGGCATTGAGAATAATCCGCGCGCCCGCCGTCTCTGCCGTACGCGTGTATGTAGGAAGCCCCACAGCTGAATGTAATCATCAGTCCGGTCGCGGTGGGGCTTCCTGATAGGTCCATGAGATGGCTGGGGCGGTGCGTGCCGCCGTGGAGCGTGACATAACCATTGTACAATGTGGTCATAAAGGAATGGACATGGTCAGCAACAGTACTCAGGGAGGTTATGGCATTTAAACGATGCCTGATTGGTATTATGGGGACTCTTTTGGTTTTGGTGATCCTGTGCAAACTGTAGCCTCAGTTGGCTGTTCTTGTTCAGATGCTGCATAAAGTGGTAATAATTGGTTATCTGAGTTACTGTTGCACAATCTATTTTGTCTGAATGCGGATAACTGAAGACAGTATAAGCAAAACATGTATATCTAGTATACAATGCAGGTTATGTTTACAGATATCTAACATACTGTAACAATTTGTGACACATATCGTTGCACATATACAATTAAAAGACTGTTACTCCAAGCTACTACAATATTGTTTATTTTAAAACCTGATACTGCTAACACATTGCACCTGCTTCCCTCACAGCTTGACTCCATGTGTTTTTTTCCTTTCACCTGTCACCTGGCTTGCTCCTGCTCCGGGCATTGTGCCGCTTCATCCAAGGCGCTTCTCACACGAAATAAATAAACCAATATGTGTCTCACAGCCTCTAACTCAAGCGGACAGCATCTCCTCCGGGAGCAGACGAGTCTTTGGCTTTTTTTTCTGCCTCCTTTTCAAACAGTGTGATTTGAGGGGGAGAAAACATTGTGTCTGTGAAGCAGGGAGGGAGGCAGTGGCTATGGCGCTATGTATTCTTCATCCCGCCGGTTGTGAAAAAACTCATTTTTAATGTGAGCCCAGGTATGTGGCAATCCCGAAAATATTGATAAGAGATACAGGCACAAATCAAAGAACCACCCTTTGAAGACGTTTTGATGTGTGAAAGGGTGCTTCTTCCTGCTGCCCAACAAAAGCCGCTCTGATTCAATTTCAGTCAGGCCATGCAATATGATTTAAAGTCTTAACCGATCCACAAACCACAATCCAATCTACCGTACCTTCCTATATTTCAATCTCTTAAGAGATTGTGTTATTTATGCTAATCACATTTCACAAATGTGAGCAGTTTAATACCAAACAACTGTAGTATACAGTACAGTTTAAGGGAATACTACCACTACCATATTTGTTATGCCACTGCAATGTACAATGCTGGCCAAAAAAAAAAAAGGTAACACAAACACTAATTTTTGTTGGTTATGATTACGCATTCGGTTGCACAAGCATCTGCAATGTCACAACCATTTAATTTTCGGGTCCAGAGTTGCATTAATTTTTCCCCCCAAGATCTTGTATGATGATTGGGGATTTGATTTCCAACTGCATTCTCCAGCACATCCCACAGTTCAGCACATTTTGATGGGATTAAGGTAGGACTTTGACTTGGCCATTCCCAAAAACATTGGCCTAATTTCCCTCAACACCTTTTGTTGATGCCCCTTGCACCACCAAAGAGCATTTATAGCAATTATAATAAAATGAGTTCAGGAGCACCAATCCCAAGCTTAACGTAACAGCCAGCTGCTAGAAACAGCAATTCTTATGGACCTGGGTTCAAAACGGGGACTGTGCTCGCAGGTTTAGGTTCTGTGGTGCAATCATGGGCCTCCGAGAGGATTGGCATCCCATTCAGGGGAGCAGGTTGCCGGTGCCCAATGAATTCCAGGATTTAAGTTCTCAAACCCCAAAACCCTGGGTCCCCTTGAACAGCAAAAGCATGATCAAAACAAGAAACTTTCACCAATTCACTACTGAAGCAGGGGGTTTTTGGGGACTGAGGTTTGGCAATGGAATGAGTTTGTTTTACATACTATTATGTGTTTGAAGTTATCTGAACGTCCACAGGAATATCTACAAGCTGTGCTGCTATCACATGCAGCCACAGTGAGTGGCAAAAGAAATTGACTTAGTACTATTAAGACGGCAGCATCATACATCAGATCTTATCTGACATCATATTCAAACATTAGTGCATTTCTGCCAGTTTTGCCAAATAGGATTATGCAAGTGATTGGTCAAGGATGGGTAATTACATCTTTTTATTGATTTTTCTAAAAGAAAAAACAGTTAAACTTTGTTAAGAGCAAACCTAAACATTGCAATTTCTGCAAATCTAATGAAAACACGCCTCAAAACCTATAAACGACATTTAATGGATCCTCTTGGTTAGATTCTTTTGATTTGCTTTGTTTGTTTTCAGTTCTTAGTCTTACATTCCTGCATAAAAAGTAGGGTTGCACCGTGCTGCACGTGGTTAGCGCTGTTGGGCTCACAGCTCCAGGGACCCAGTTCATGCAAAGGTCACCTGGAATTTGCATATTCTCACCCTGAATGAATTGGTTTCCTTAGTACTCCGGTTTCCTACCACGGTTACAAAAAGATGTTTCGCTCAGTTGTCATCTAAAGTGTCACATTGTGCGCATTTGCCCTGCGGATTAGCAGTTACAGAAAGTGAAGCCTCCTGACCGCTAAGCTACAGTTGCTCACCAAAAATTGTCGTAGAAGATGGGAAAACGTCCGAACGGTTCCGATTAGGCTCGGTTTCTGCTCCAAACATTGGAAAATGTAGGTCAGAATTTGTCATAAACAACAACAAGGCATGGATAAATCCTTTAATTAGTATATAATTGTGTTATCACAGGCGTGAGGAAGGGACTTACTGGATAACTACAATACAGGCGCACAATTAAGTCCAGGATTAGGCTGATCAAAGTCAACATAAGATGCTACACCAAAGCATGGAGCGTGCTGCTGGAACATGGCTTATATTTAGTACGCCGTAAGCATTTGGCGTAGCCATGGCGGACGGGTGTGAACGCGTACTATGCCAGAAATACTATTTAGGTGTGTACTTACGCTAATTTACCGCGTATATGAAAACAACGCTGCTCGGTTTTGCTACCTCGGGCGTGGCGAAGCAGCTATTGTTACAGAAAGCAGGTGACCAAATAGTCTTTATGCGACCTAATTTGCATTCCGTTTGCAGAAATGTCTGATTTAAAGGACACTTTGATGCGAAGGAGTTAAATCCTGGAGCCTGCCAGATAACTCACCTGAAATGGCACCAGCGCGTTTGGTAAACAGTCTATAATACAAGCCGAGTGATCAAATACTAGGTAAATAAACACACAAGGAGTTTTAGAGTAACCGGTATAAGATATAACACTCCATCATTTTATAAACAGTTGATGTTTGATGGATCGATGTTGTATTCATTGGCCGGGAGCGTCATTCAAAAAACAAAACAAAACGGAATGAGAAATAAAACATGGGAGGTCCTAAACCTTTTTAGCAGCGTGGTTTGAATAAAGAAGAAGCGAGCTCACGTCTCTGAAGCGGTTCCAGTGCTTTATCTTGCGGCTGTATTGAGAGATAGTAGACAGCCATTGCTCGTCCTGTAGGAAATTTCCTCCCGTGTTGTCCGGCTCGTTGCTGCTCTTCACAGTGCCCTGAACTCCGCCGCATCCAGCAAGCAGCAGAAGATACTGAAGCACCACCACGCTCCTGGTTCCTGCCATCTGAGCTCGATGTTGATCCGAAACGGTACTGATGCAGCAGATATGAACTGAAAGGTGAGGGAGAATGACGAGCTCCTGAGGCGCGAGCTCAGCGTCAACGAGGTGTGTGTGTGTGTGTGTGTGTGTGTGTGTGTGTGTGTGTGCGTGTGCGTGTGTGTGTGTGCGCGCACCTTGTCTTGCTATACGTGTGAGGACTAAACGTCCGTAAAACCTGGAATTTTGACTAGTGAGGACAGTTTTTTCGGTCCTCGCTTCTTTAGGTGATTTTAACAAAAATTGCAACTTTTATTTGAAAAACCAAAAGAGCCAAACGAGAGCCAAAGACTTGCTTTAGGTTACTGAGGTTAAGGTTAGTGAGTATGTGTAGGTGTAGCATTAATTAGCTGCAGTAATCCTTCATTGTCATTCATGTCAATGGAAAGTCCTCACAAGTACAGTAAGGTGTGTGTGTGTGTGTGTGTGTGTGTGCGTGTGTGTGTGCGTGTATGTGTGTGTGAGAGAAAGAGAGAGAGAGAGAGAGAGAGAGAGATTGATGCTTTCCCCTGTGGAACCTCTGTCCTCCCTGAATATGAAGTATTCACTCCATTTACAGTATTTACACTCAGCAATTGCTTTATTAGGTACATCTCCTTGTTTCTACACTCATTGCCCACCTTATCACCTCCATTTACCAAGTACAGTGGTAAAAGGATTAGCAGTTTCACCTTCAAATTAACTGCTAATCCTAGAGGTTCACATACTTTTGTCACTCACTAATATGTAATATTGGATCATTTCCCTCAATAAATAAATGACCAAGTATAATATGTTTGTCTCATTTCTTTAACTGGGTTCTCTTTATCTACTTTTAGGAGTTGTGTGAAAATATGATGTTGTTTTAGGTCATATTTATGCAGAAATATAGAAAATTCAAAAGTGTTCACAAACTTTCAAGCACCACTGTAGATGGTTTTTGTAGTTCTATGATTACAGGTGTAGTCCAGCTGTTTCTCTACATACTTTGTTAATCCCCTTTACTTTGATCTCTAATGGTCAGGACCCAAACAGATGAGGTACTATTTGGGTGGTGGATCAATCTTAGCACTGCCTGTGTGGATGTTTCACCGTGCCTGTGTGTGTTTCCTCTGGTTTTCTCCCACATTCCAAAGATATGTTACGATCACTGGCATCTCTAAAGTGTGAGAGAGTGAATGCCTGTATGTGTGCATGCGTACTGTAATAAGCTGGCACTCTTTCCAAGGGTGGTTCCTGCTTGTGCCCTTGGCTGCCAGGTAGGCCCGAGCCTTCTGTGATCCTAAATTGGATTAAGTGCATATGGAAAATGGGTGAGACTTTTGCTTTTTGACAATGCCTGTGGTTTACAAAAAAGGGTTATATATTGTAAATGGAGATGTAGATATTTGAGGCTTTACTGTCCATGAGCTCAGTTTTGAATTTATATTACTCTAAAATATGACAATAAAATAAACCACAAGTTTATTCTGAATGTGAATACACATCATTGAACTCTACGCCACTACTGTATATGTGAACGTTTTCAGGACAATCCTGAAGTAGTTTTACCAGCCAATGATGACTCATCAAATTTAGAGGAGGCATCAAGTTATGGGGAGTGGCATGTACATGGATCAGCCAAAAATTAAAAAAAACATATAGGCAGAATTTATTACCTGAGTTCATTATCATGTTACGACAGCACGTTAAGCTCTGGTATACCTTAGACAGTAAGTGAACAGTCGGCTCTCATAGACGACATCTTGGGTGTGGGAGGAAAGCTTAAGACCTGAACAACTTAACAAGGCCCAAACTGTTATGGTCAGATGACAGGGTCAGAGCATCTCCTAAACAATGACGCTTACAAGGTGCTCCATTCCAGCAGAGGTGGGTACCTACTGACAGTGGTCCAAGGAGGGGCAATCCAAACCATAGACCAGGTATTGACTCCCAAGTCTCATCAATGTGCAAGAGTAACAAATCTTATACCATCCGGTGTGCCTGGTCAGAAGAGCTACTGTGGTTACAGACCTGTTTAATGATGCTTATGGGCAGTGCTCCCTGCTGAGTGAGTATGGGGCTGCCTAGTAACAAACTGGTTCCTTTCCAACATCAAAAACGTCAACAATAGGCATGCAAGTGTCAGGTGGAATGGGAGAAAGTCGTGTGATCTGAGGAATTCTGTTTTCTTTTCCTTCATGTGGACGGTGAGGTACAGGTTGTGTGCACCAGTTATCTGGAGATGCGATGACACCATGATTCAATGTGGGAAGAAGACAAGTCAGTAGAGGGAGTGTGATGCTCTGGGTAATGTTCTACTGGGAAACTGGGTCCAGCCATTCCTGTGGACATTGAGGGGATGCATAACACCTACCTGGACATCATTTTGGGACTGTGGTAGCCTAGTGGTTAAGGTGCTGGACTATGGACCAGAAGGTCTAAGGTTCAAATCCCGCCTCTGCCAAGCTGCTACTGTTGGGTCCTTGAGCAAGACCCTTAACCCACAATTGCTTGGATTGTAAATTGTATCAGTTGGAAGTTGCTCTGGATAAGGGTGTCTGCTAAATGCTGTAAATGTTGGTTTGAATGTTTTGACTGTTTGGCGCAGACTAATGCGTGGTTTGGGTGTTTAATCAGTAAATAAATGGGGCAATGTGAAACAAGACATGTATTATTTTTTTACAGTATTGCTATTTTTGTTTTATATCAGTTTCAGTGGGTGTTCCCATCACATCTGTTGTTTGGTTCGAATCATTTTTTTTGGACTGAACATTAACCTAAAAAAGCATTTTACTTATACCTGCATGCATCCTATGAGGCCAATGTATCCTTGAAAATACAAACTGTAAAACTGAAGGTAAAAGTCAAATCTTGGGTAAAAATTATGCAATTCTCTTAACTGAGTCATGGTCAGAGTGTTAGGAAGAGTTTAAGGAAACAGGAACCATTCTTTTCTTCTTCCTGTTCTATCCCCATTCCTCCTGGTCAGGTTCACGAGGGGGTCCTGATGCTGACCCGCCCAGAGCGTGGAGGGCACTGTGAACCAGGTCACCACGGTGGTGGGCTAGCGAATTTGTGCTGCACCACTCTAGCCCCCAGATCAATAGATGTTTGTGGAAAATTTGTGTTGCAAATAATGTTTGAAATATTGAGTTCTCTAAATACTGGACTTATACTCAACTCCATATTCTGCAATCTACAGTCTGTAGAAGTAGTGAAACAATCCTGAGGCAGGCCAGTTTTCACATTTCCTTCATGGTCCTTTTTGAGTTACAGTTCATGTGTAGTAAACACAAATTGATTTTAATCTCTCTCGCTCAGCAGAATAGCAACCCCCAGCCGGGTCCTGCTCATTCAGTTGGCCTACAGCAACCACTGATGCTTAACATGTTTATGTAGTTTTAAGCTATTATTGTTCCCTCAACTGTTTAATGAATTTAATTTGTTCATTTTTAATGTTATCCGAAACTACAGCACCAGACACAGGTCAGAGTTGCCAAAAAATTGTGAGAATGTGAGAAAAGAGGCCACTGTTTATCATAATTCAGATACAGTTTCTTAAATTATTATTTCGATGCAGACAATGGCAAGGACAGAGACAGTCAAATGCAAGTGTGGGTTATTTATTAGACGACATGGTGTATACAGAGACCAGAGACAGACAAGATATAGTACTAAATGTGAACAGACAGAGGCTAACATGCTATCCTGAAGCAAACAGACAGAGGCTAGCATGCTAGGCTGAAGCAAACAGACAGATGCTAATATGCTATCCTGAAGCAAACGAATAGAGGCTAACATGCTAGGCTCATGCAAACAGACAGAGGCTAGTATGCTAGGCTAATGCTAACAGACAGAGGCAAACATGTTAGGCTAAATCAAACAGAGACTAGCATGCTAGGCTAAATCAAACATAGAGGCTAACATGCTAGGCTGAAGCAAACAGACAGATTCTAGCATGCTAGGCTGAAGCAAACAAAGAGGCTAACATGCTAGGTTGAAGTAAACAGACAGAAGCTAGCATGATATCCCTAAGCAAACAGACAGAGGCTAACATGCTATACTAAAGCAAACAAAGAGGCAAACATGCTAGGCTGAAGCAAACAGACAGAGGCTAGCATTCTAGGCTAAAGCAAACAGACAGAGGCTAGCATGCTATCCTGAAGCAAACAGACAAAGGATAGCATGCTAAGCTAAAACAAACAAAGAGGCAAACATGCTAGGCTCAAGCAAACAGACAGAGGCTAGCATGCTAGGCTGAAGCAAACAGATAGAGGCTAGCATTCTAGGCTCAAGCAAACAAAGAGGCAAACATGTTAGGCTAAATCAAACAAAGAGGCTAACATGTTAGGCTGAAGCAAACAGACAGAGGCTAGTATGCTAGGCTAATGTTAACAGACAGAGGCTAGCATGCTAGGTTAAAGCAAACAAAGAGGCTAACATGCTAAGCTCAAGCAAACAGACAGAGGCTAGCATGCTATCCCGAAGCAAACAGACAGAGGATAGCATGCTAGGCTAAATCAAACAGACAGAGTCTAGCATGCTAGGCTGAAGCAAACAGAGAGATGCTAACATGCTATCCCAAAGGTTAATATGCTAGGCTAATGCTAACAGACAAAGGCTAACTTGCTATACTACATAGAGATGCAGGACAAGCTG
This sequence comes from Ancistrus triradiatus, assembly GCA_025084515.1. Taxonomy (NCBI): domain Eukaryota; kingdom Metazoa; phylum Chordata; class Actinopteri; order Siluriformes; family Loricariidae; genus Ancistrus; species Ancistrus triradiatus. The sequence goes on from JAJAGP010001028.1 coordinate 109,256, forward strand.
ACAATACAGACACACAAAGTAAGCACGGGACTAGAAGTTAGATAACAAACACAACAACATTACACAGGGCTGGACGCAGCATAGGAATACACAATGCCACCCACTATCAGACAATGACATAAAAACATGGTACAGGGAGCTAAGAACAGAGTATACAACACAAGACAGGGTTCAGTGCATGAATCAGACAAACCATAAATATGCAGAGGCCAAGAACAGGAACAAACCAACCAAGTGTGACAAGACTCAACAAGTAGGTGTAGTGGCACAACAGGCTTATTAAGCATCCTGCAGTGGAAGGACAAAATGGTCAGAAGGGAGTCATGTAGGATGATTTTCATTTATAGCATTCAGCAGACTCTCTTACTCAGAGCAGCTTACATCATATACAGTCTTACAATTCAAGCAATTGTGGGTTAAGGGCCTGTAGCTTGGCCAATATTTGAAGCCCAGACCTTGTGGGCTATAGGTCAGTACCTTAACTGCTACGCTACCACATTTCCAGATTTGGCTTACAGGCTGCTCCCAGCACACATCATCCTGACAAGCGGTTCTTTACAACAACCACTCAGGGATTTTTTTACATCCATTTTCACCATGGCATATTCGAAAACTAAGAACATTTTTAAAACTTTACTTTCGTGTTACTTATTGTAGCCTATAATTTGTTTACTGCTCAAAATTCAGAGCCTTTGTTAAAAATGTGTTGTCTTTCAAAAGCACTGCCTATGACCTGTACATCTATGACACTGATAAAGTGCGGTAGATCCGCTATATACAAGCGTCTGCAAAATGTTGAGTGTAAGAGAAATACCCGGAGAGACTTGAAAGGTCACAGCATTTGTGCTGCTCTGGAATTGTCTACACCTGACATACAAGACAGTTACATTCTGAGAGCTAACAAAACACAAATTCAGGAAACAGATAGAAATGGTGCCTACGTTTTGTATTTTATATTCTTGTGTCTTGCAGAGGTTGTTACTTTTTCAATTTAAAAAAACTTTCTTTTACAAATTACATTTAGTCACTCAGCAGATGTCCTTATCCAGAGAGACTTACAGTGTTACAGTGTTTTAACCCTGGATGTTCCGGGCCAAAGTCCAGTACCTTAACCACTAAACCACCACATTGGTTCTCCACAGTTCTCCACGCTTCTCCGCAGTTTCAAATGCAACCATATATACTTTTATATACTCATCTCACAGCTCCAGCATCCCTGGCTCGATCCCGACCTCAGACTCCACCTGTTTGGAGTATGCATGTTCTCCCTGTCTGCGCGGGTTTACTCCGTGTACTCCGGTTTCTTCCCACATTCCAAAGACATACCTGTTAGGTGAATTGGTGTTTCTAAACTGCCCTTAGCTTGTGAGTGTGTTTGAGTGTATGTGCAATACAATGGATTGGCACCCCAACCAGGATTAATGAATGAATGAATGAATGATATTGGTGTTGTGTTTGTGCTGGCAGTTACTACACAGCTAAATTTGTTACATACATGCCGAAACAAGTGTCGTTGTAAGAAAAACTGTAACAGAATTGACATTTTCAATGGTCCATAGTTAGTTTACAATGTAGAGCCAGGATTCCAATTATAGCTATTGCACTGTCAGCGTTCTCCATAAATCTCTGAAGTCTGGTCCATGTTTTAGTTCTAGTTCAGTTATTCAATCGCAGAATTAGAGCTTAATGCTGTAATTCCTTAATCAGCCAAGTCAGTGTTTCATAGGGGAAAACCCTTTGGCCTTACATATTGACTGATTCACAACTAATCTGTGTTATATGCTAGACCTTCTGCCACGAATCAAGAGTTCCTAAATTAAATATATGGGAAGCAGCTACACATCGTATAGCTTTCTATTTAAAAGAAGATCAGGTACAAAAACAACATGTAGTAAGCCACCTACTTAAAATGTTTGTTTTTTAACCTAGTCAGGAATGCACAGGAGCTGGAGCTTGTTTCCTGAATGGGGCAGCAGTCCATTGCAGGGCTGATTGGAGCTAGAGGTATCCACCCCCACCCCACAACTCTGCACTCCTCTCTCTTAATCCTAGCCAAACGTGCCTATGTGAAGACTGACTACAGGCACTCTCAAAACTTGAACACCACCACCACATCAGTGTCACTGCAGTGCTGAGAATGATCCACCACCCAAACAATACCTGCTCTGTGGGGGTCCTAACCATTATAGAACAGAGTAAAGGGGACTAACAAAGTACAGCAACAGATGGACTACAGTCTGTAATGATAGAACTAGAAAGTCCTTCTATATGGTATGTGGAACTGATAAAATGGACGATAAGGCTAGAAACAAGAAGGTGTACCTAATAAAGTGGCCGGTGAGTGTATATACTGACATTGTAAATATGCCAGGTGCTTAAGAATATGGCATTTTAGGTTCAATAGTACAGCTAATGGCCTGTGCCCAGGGGATTAACTAAATCTGATGCTAAAATGAAGTACGATTAATCAATATCATTTACATATAAAATGCATAATTAAGACAGCCAATCAAATACGTTTTTCCCCTGCAATGCTGACAGCAAATAAACCAAAGCCTTTTAAATATTTATTAGCACAGTAACAAGAATAAGCTTGATAACAGGCTCCATGCATCACACCAGAAAAGAAGTGATTAATGCAATGTGAGGTTCAAACAGCTGCGTAACTAGTGTGAATAGACACGTAGGTGAGGGGTAACTGGTGCTGTACAGTTGTGGAAGAGAAATTATACAGAACAGATGTTTAGAGCCTCATCCCTGGAGCTTGTACTCATTACTGAGTGGGCCGAGGCAGCTCAGATTGAATCACATACAGCTGTGTTGCCCCTTTATCTCATAACAATGCATGCATTTCACTGCTGTCCTCTGTTATTGATGTAAATATGTAATTCTGATCCAAGATCTACTAGATAAAGTGTCACAATTATTGACTTGCCCCTGTAAATGTTGGAGAAATCATGCCAGCATCCAACATTTGAGTAGTTTTTCATTTGAGGTACTTGAGCTTCGTAAAGTATATTGTAGGTCTGTGGCCGGGTCATGCATTAGACAGACATGATTGGCTGTGTATGGAAGAGTGGAGGCATTGACCCCATTTGGGCCCTGTGATGGACTACTGTTCCAGCTAAAGCACACTTCTGTCTGCATGTAATGAATGTTGTAATCCTGACCATAAGCAGGGTGATTAGATCTACAATGCTAATGTAAGCAAAGCAGAATGAAGCCTTCTGTTTTACCCCATCGTCATCGTGTATATGTCTCGATAGGCTATCACATCCCTTCTCTGTATGGACATCTAATAATGTGGTTGCATTCTTAGAACACCAGAGGGCGCAGTCATATGTCATATATGGCATATCTTCATATGTTCTCCAGTGGAAACTGAAGGGATTTGGGATGTTTAGTTGTTTGTGTAGCGCTTTACACACACACACACACACACACACACATTTAATACAAAAAGGTGTTTGACAAACTGAGCATGATAACAAGGTGTCATTGTCTCATTCAATTTAAGACAGCTCTTAGTTAGATAGCTAAGTGCTATAGTAACAAAATCTAATCGTGAACCCAGTATCGAGATTTTGTAGTGCAATATGTCTTATATACATTGGAACAATTTGCATTATTTAGTTCTCTCTGACAGATTCCTGACTATAATGCCTTGTTTTTTGCAAATACAGACTATCAATTGCATTACATTTGATGAAGAACTGCTTTGTCTGCTGCCTTGTATCTTCATCGCTTTTCATCTGTCTCCCTCTCACTCTGCCTCATTCTTGCTATGGGCTTAATTAGCCCGTTCTCCTCCTCCTGAGGCTGCAGCTCTCACCCAAAGAGGACACAGTCTGATCTTCCATCTCCTCCTACAGGTCATGATTAATGAGCTCTCATTGCTGTAGGCCTCCGCTTTGGTGCTGTTGCAAACTGAACATAGAAAACATCTGCTTTCTCCTTTGGTTCAGACAGTGGCTGCACAATGACTGAGGATGTAGCTAGTTTCTTAGAGATATTAACATTTACTTTTGGTGTCTGGAGGAATCACGACTCCAGTATTTCTTCACCCTATGTGTCACCTTGCTTAATCATCAGCAGAATAATCAGCCAGTGACACACTGAAGTGCAGAGATCAGCACCAGCAATGTAGATGTGGACTTAGCAATTAGGGAAAAGTCAATCATTGCACTAACCTCAAGAAACAGTGGTCAGCAGTTGAAGCAGCTTCATCAGATCTAGCAGCTTAGTGTCGCCATGCAATTGATGAGGATGCCAGAAGATAAATTCATTCACCCCTTTGAGAAAGGTAACCTCTAAACTTCCATAGCACAAAGCTCATAGAAGTGGAACAAATGTGTTTGCTAATGCACAGAATTAATTAGGTTTAATTTAAAGGAATTCCTAACAGTCAAATCTTAGATATTTTCTCTACTTAGTATTATTTATCTTTTGCTGTACATGCACAGATGCTTTCTTAGCTCTTAAAGAAACAGTCCAAAGGAAAAAAAATTCAATTTCAATCCAAAGCTAGTCAAATTGCCACAGTCTTGTGCTTTAGCTTTTGACATGAGCTATGAGACAAATATATATAGTGAATGTTCCTCCTTTGACCCTGCTTTTCCTGGTCAGGGTCTCAGGGTCTCAGGGTCTGCAGCCAGTCCCTAGGTCTGGATGCAGACAAAAGTGGTACCTTGAGGTGACACAAATCCAACACAGGGCCAAATAACCTCCCAAAATAACTGTCCTCTTCAAAGCTTAGTTGCATATCATAAATCACTTTTATTGACTTACATTTTTAATAATTATGGTTATTAGAAATTTGTGAAGGGTGTCTCACTGCCAAACAGTGTCTCAAAGGTTTCTACAGTAAATTCATCATTCAAATGTGGAAGTGCAAGATGCCCAGCCCAGTGGAAATCCTCCCTAAAAGCACCAGACAGGATCATACACATTACAAATGTATTATTCTGCAAGTTTACATTCACTTCCGAATAAAGGAACCAGCCTGTCGACTGTATGGACTGTATATTGTTTCTTCTACTAAATTCTATTAAATTCTAGTCTGTACAGCTCCTCTTGCACTATACTCTCCAGCAGTTACTCTTCACCTACGCCTCATTTCACACCTCATTTACAGGGATGGCTGTTTAAATCTCACAGCCTTAATGGCTTCCTTTTTTCTGCAAGATTTAAAGTACCATATTGCTTGTTATTACTTTGTCCTCTTGCAAGGGTGTTTAACCTTGAAAATTAATCGCCCCCAACCCCTGTCCTGTGTACAGCTCAACTTGCCAGCATCAGATAACGCAGATAAGTCAGAGATAATGCAGAAGAAACTGCTGTGCTCATGAAAACAAAAAAGGAGGCAGATATAAAGAACATCTTAGTTTTTAATACCATGACTTTTTGGTGGTCATTATCCTGCTCACACCATGTACACTTGGCATTGATTAAAAACTGAGATGTTGTGTCTGATCAACAAACAAATTTTTATAATATGTAGGAAACCTTCTAGGCATGCTATATCAGGGTAGATTATACAGCAGTGCTTGAACTTTATTTAGGATTTCTGCATAAATATGATCTAAAAAAACGTCAGAGTTTCTCACAAAACCTAAAAGTAGATAAAGATAACTCCGTTAAATACATAAAACAAAATAGTATACAGTACTTGGTCATTTATTTATTGGAGAAATTATCCAGAATTATATCAGTTAATGGCAAAGTATGTGAACCTCTAGGATTAGTAGATGATTTTATGGTGAAATTAGAGTAAGGGTTTAAAGAACAGGGATCTATCAAAGTCTGATCTTCACAACATATGTTCCTGAAAGTGTATCATGGCATGAACAATGGAGATTTCTCAGGACCTCAGAAAACGTTTTTGATGCTCAAATTGAAGAAATTCAAGAGCCAACAAAGATCACTACAAGAGCAAGGTGTTTAATATCCCAACAAGGTAACTTCTAAGAAACTAAATCTCTCTCTCTCACATTGACTAATATTAATCTTTATGAGTCCACTGTCGGGAGAATTCTGAACAAAAATGGTATACATGGCAGGGTTGCAAAGTGAAAGCCACTGCTTTCCAAAAACAACAGTGCTGCACATGTGCAATTTGCTAAAGATCACATGGACAAACAGAAGACTATTTAAAAAACTTTTGTAGATAGAGGAAACCAAAATATGCCTTTTTTATTTAAATGAGCAGTGTCCGGAGAATGGAAAGCACTTCAGGTAGTGTTACGGTTTGGGCCTGTTTTGCTGCACCTGGCCCAGGACAGCGTGCCATCACTGATGAAGCAATGAATTTTGAATTATACAAGCAAATTTTAAAGGAAAGTGTCCAGACAGTCAGTGAACTAAATCTCAAGAATCCCTAGGTCATGCGGCAAGACAACAACCAACAACCACACAAGTTATCTACCACAGAATGGGTAAAGAATAATATAGCTAATGTTCTGGAATGGCGAAGTCAAAGTACTGGCCTTAATCCAGTAGAAACACTGTGGGAAGACCTGAAGCGAGGAAACCCACCAACATCTTAGAGTTGTTCAGACAAATGGGCTTACATCCCTCAAATATATTTTAGGTCATATTTATGTGGAAAATTCTAAAGGGTTCACAAACTTTCAAGCACACCCGTAGCTGGTTAGTGCTGAAAGAATGGCAGGAAAATGATGAATCAGATTTTAACGTAGTCTATGAAGGCAGTTGACTTGTGGTCGTCTTACATGTGCTAAAAGGTTAAAGGTTTAAAGTTATATTAATAGTACAAACAGCTATAGCTGGTTGTAAATGTGCATATTGTGTAATATTTCTCTGAAGCTCATTGTGACACTACTGTATATAGGTGTTACAGTGTGCCAAAAATGGATTAGGTTTTTGACAATAATCTTTTAGTTTAATTGTTTTGACCAGAACATTCATAGATCTGTAATGAATCTATGAATAATGATTAGATGTGTCAAGTAGGTTTTTTAAAAAAGAGATGTGTTAAAAAAAAAAGTGTGATTTGATTGGCTGCTCAGAGGAGCTTAAGAGTGCAAAACTGTGGATAATCTGTTGATGTGGGGCTTCACTCAACAGTAACAGCATATTTGTGTATTACTACTATGCACATCTGCTTACTTTAGTTTGGTAAGTGAAGTAATTTAGATCATAATTTATTTTGAGCCTAATATAATGATTTATTTCATTTAGAATGTGGTCACTATTCTGAGGTAATTTCAGTTAGCCTTAACCATTTAGTCTGAGGTAATTTTAGTCAGCCTTTGCTATTTAGTTTGAGATCAAATTCATTAAGGGTTTGCTATTTGGTCTGAGGTCATTTCAGTTACCCTTTTTTATTTGGTCTGAGGTCATTTTGGATAGTCTTTATTACGGTATCTTCATTGAAATGTCAGTTAGCCTGTACTGTTTGGTCTGAGGTAAATTCTGTTAGTCTGCTATTTGGTTGAGGACATTTTGGTTAGCCATTACTAGTTGGTCTGAGGTCATTTCCATTAAGATTTTGTTATTTGGTCTGAGGTCATTTTAGTTAGCCTTTGTTATTTAGTCTGAGGTAATTTCGGCTAGCCATTGCTATTTTGTCTAAGATAAAATTCAGTTAAGATTTTGATATCTGGTCTGAGGTAAATTCTGTTTGCGATTAGTATTTGGTTGAGGTAATTTTGGTTAGCCTTTACTATTTGGTCAGAGTTTATTTCATTAAGTGTTGGCTATTTTGTCTGGGGTAACTTTAGTTAGCCTTTGCTATTTAGTCTAAGGTAATTTTGGTTAGCCTTTGCTATTTGATATGAGGTAATTTCAGTTAGTCTTTGTTATTTAGCCTGAAATACTTTCAATTATATTTTGCTACTTAGTCTGAGGTCATTTTGGCTAACCTTTGCTATTGTGTCTGAGATCATTTTAATTAGCGTTTGCTGTTTGGTTGAGGTCATTTTGGTTAGCCTTTAGTGTTGGGTCTGAGGTAATTTTGGTTAGTCTTTGCTTTTTGGTCTGATGTAATTTTAGTTAGCTGTTGCTATTTAATCTGATTTAATTTTGGTTCGTCTTTGCTTTTGAGGCTGGGGTAATGTTGGTTAGAATTTTATATTTAGTCTGAGGTAATTTTGGTTAGCCTTTGCTATATAGTTTGAGGTAATTTCAGTTAGACTTTGCTATTGGGTCTGAGGTCATTTTGGTTAGTCTTTGCTTTTTGGTCCGATCTAATTTTAGTTAGCCGTTGCTATTTAGTCTCAGGTAATTTTGGTTAGCCTTTGCTATTTAATCTGATTTAATTTTGGTTAGCATTTGTTATTTAGTCTGAGGTAATTTTGGTTAGTCTTTGCTTTATAGTTTGAGGTCATTTCAGTTAGACTTTGCTATTTGGTCTGAGGTAATTTCAGGATAGGTTATCTTATCTGAGGAAGCTTAAGCCTTTGCTATTTGGTTGAAGTCATTTTGATTACCCTTCGCTATGTCTGGGATAATTTTATTTAAGTCTTTAACATGTACAGTATTTTTGAGTTTGAGATAAGGACAAATACATTTGTATAACCTTTTTAAACATATCGTTACCATAATTGCCAATAATCTAGATATGATCAATTCGATCCCGACCTCATGTCCTTTACATGTCCTCCCCGTGTCAGTGTTTGTTTCCTCTGGGTACTCAGATTTCCTCCCACATTCCAAAGACATGCATTAGGTTAATTGGTTGCTCTAAACTGGCCCAGTGTGAATGTGTCTGACTAGTATTGATGTTGCTCCTGTCGTGAATAGCCATTGATGCTGATGCGACATTAAATAAAATAAAAAAACAAATAATAAAATAAACCTACATTACAAATGTATTTGTGTTCTTCAATATGTAGATCATTTCAAGTGATTTGTTCATGGTTGTTTTAGCACCTCCTGTCAGCGGTGCCTCTCGATACACCTAACTATACTGATCACTGACTTGTAGGACTCAGCATGGATATTCAGTATGCCTATACTAAAATACGCAGTGAGTTTGGTCGGCAGTGTAACTTCTCAGACAAAGAAGCTGAGCTGATTGTGGACATTGAGCCTGATCCTTCTCTCGCTTCCGACTTCATAAACCCAGACTTCTGTGATGTAGCCACACAGTGTACACAGGAAATGTCTGAGCATGAGGTTAGTCAAACCAGGGCACTTGTTCACAGTTTTGTCTAGTACACACCAGACATGGGTTGTTGGGAATTTTGTATATTGCAGTAAATGTACTGTCATGGCATTTTATTCCAACAACTTGCAGTTTATCCAAAGAGTGTTACACTAATCATTGCTCAATATTTTCAGTTGTGTAAGCTAACAAAGAGTGGTTTTCCTTTTCAGGTGAACACAGAACCTTTAGAGTCTAAGACCTGTGGCATAAACCACACAGAGGGAGGTTGGCCAAAAGAAGTCAACCCTTCTGAATGGGAGCAGACCATTCGCTACAGGAAGAAAGTGGAGAAAGACCAGAACTATGTGAGCACCCTCATGCAGCTGGGAAATGTAAGTGTCCTTATGATAAAGACAAATGAGCACTACGTTGTTGGTGGGCTTTAGCAAATGAACCTGTTTCAAAAGATGGTGTAACTGGTAAGTAAATGTGATTGCTCAGTTTCATACTGCTTGTCTGTAGCGCATGGAGCATTGTATCAGACAGAACAACGCCATTGATATCTATGAGGAGTATTATGAAAAGGAGGAGGTAGTACAGGAGAAAGAGGAGCAACCTTCAGCCAAAATCATCCACGTGTTCAGGTGATCCCACTGATAAATAACCACAGAGGGTTGTGATGAGAGGTGGACGATTCATGACATTTGTCTCGTACATCCTGTCTTCAGAGACCCTAATAAGGTGAAGCGCTCCGCCACAAGCCTGTCATGGCACCCTGACGGCACCCAACTGGCTGTGGCGTATTCATCTCTGGAGTTCCAGAAAATCACCAGTGATATGAGTTATGACTCTTATATCTGGGATGTTGGTATGTCAGAACACCTCTGCATCTTGTTTGGCTGCTTTTGACGATGATCGCACTCATAAGTAAATGATGTACAGTCTAACCTCATTAGCTCGCCCCCCATTATGGATTTGCCTCCATGCACTTTACCTGGAAAAGCTGCCAACCTCGGCTCTCCATCAATGAAATGTGGCAAATGTCTTGCCAGCACTGAAATTCTACCCTGCTAAGGTGTCAAGTTTTCAGTCCGGTCGGCAGGTGTCACTTTTATTCTGCTGACAGGGTCACCTTCCCTGCTCTCTAATCAGCTGGTAGCTCAACTTGCCGGTGGATCTTGACCCTGCTCACTCTGTAGATGCTAATTGTTGTTGCTCCGTTGATGTGTTCATCTCAACGCGAGTCTTTTAGTTGGCCTAAAGCGCACGACACGCGATTGGCACGCTGATGTGCTATTTTGAATGATCAGAACTTGCAATTCCGGATGATGTACAGCCCCTGTCTGTTATCCATCACAAACTGGACTTCATGAGTTTCATGTCGCAGAGACAGTCGTCAGTCGCGGACTATTTGCGTAATGACTAGAAACTGTACATGTATGTGCATGTTTATGTACATGAGGGCTGCCCAGTAAAACACATTATGCCAGCAGTATGGATGTCACTGCCTAGTTTTTTGTAACCTCTAAGTCGCCAAACTCTCTTGCCAAAAATAGCCATGAAACAGACGAGATAACGAGGTTAGACTGTATATGATAATGTAGATCTATCTGTCTACTATCTTTCTACCTAGGGTATTAACAGGATTATCATTCTAGAGCCATTATTAAATGCTTATTTAGAGTGATCTGAGAGTTAAGTTCTTAAATGCTTTGTCACGGAACACTTTTTTAATTGTTTTTCTTTTTTCACATATAACAACACTTTTGTGGTCAGGGTCATGGGGGCTATTTATTTAACATCTTTCCTTTATTGCCATTCTGTACCTGTTTGTATTTCTGTGTGTCACTGTTTTAACTGTTTGTCAACGTCTATAAGTGAAGAAAAACAACTCGGTAAAAGCGTAATATAAACAATTACTATCAAAAAGCTTGCTTACACATTTATTTGTATAATCCCAGAATGAACTACTACAGGGCTGGTGATGTTAAAATATCGATGATATTTTTCTAACCCTGTTAATTGCATTCTACCTCTGTTAACTGCATTGACCCATTCCCTACATTTGACATACTGCTCTATATAGAGCTCCCTTTGCCGATAGGGAGCAGAACTGTTGAGGTTGCTAAATGTCAGCAAATTTAACACTTCCTTCTACAGCTTTTGTCATAACTGTGCGAGAGCTGATTCCCTCACAAACACATTAACACATTCGGGAGATAACAGCTTGCACATGCTGTTTCTTGTAAAAAGTTCCTAATGAAAAGGAATGCATTAAGAAAGTATCGTTCTGGTAATCTGTTGTTTTCTGAATGCAACAAATTGCCAGCCTTCTGTTATAGAGAAGTCGCGATGAAATATTGTGGTGCAAACAAGAAAAGACATGTTGAAAAAGCAAAGCACAAAGCACACTTATCCTGGTCAGGGTCACAGGGGGAAGGTGATGGCGCCAGTGCATTACATGATCCCGTAACCACATTACACAACATACTTGTTGCAATCCCAGTCCAAAGCATCGCGGTTTAATCACAGGTACCCTGGTCAGGGTTGCGGCAGGAGGGTGAGTGGGGGTGGACTCCATCCAGAGCCTGGTCACGATTAACCGTGATTGAATATTTCTTATCATTTGACAGCACAAATTTGAACATAGGAGTGATAAAGAAGCTTCAGGTGATGTCTGTGTAATTAAATGATGTTTACATTTAGTTTAGTAAGATTTTCTGGGAACACTTTGTCCCTCTCTCTCTGTTTTTTTACAGACAAACCGAATACGCCGGTGATGACAGTGAAACCTGTCTCTCCTTTGTTATCTCTACAAAACCACCCTTTACATGGACAGATCCTAGTTGGAGGAAGCCATAATGGACAAATTGGTGGGAACAAACTACCAACAGCATTACTTTCATGGATGTAATGAGCTGCCTACTACTGCTCATTTACTTTGACCTTTTTCTTTCATTGCAGAAAGTATGAATCCATTTCTTTAAACATTTCAATAATTTTCTCACTCATTTCTTGAAAACCTGGACATTCTCAGCCCATCTTTGCATGTTGACATCGCCTGACATCATTATTTAGTATTTTTAGCTCATTACATGCCCTACGTTGCCCCCATCTCAACTTTTTAACTTTGTTTTTATGTGTTTTAGGCCTCAGATGCAGGAATGGATGTTTATTAACAAATGAAATGAAGCTGACCAGAAAAAATCATGAAATATCTTTGGTTTATAGTGTCTCCAATTAACTAATAGTCAAAGTAAATGTAAGACGCACTGCGTTTTTTTAAATTTGCATTGTCCATATTATCCCAACGTTTTCTGATTTGGGGTTGTACAAAGTGTTTGTAAAATGAGCTAATATTATAATATACTGCTACTTTATCAAAGTCATCCAATTCTCTTTCTGCTTATTTTATAAACTGAGCCAACCTTCATCAACACAAACATTTATTTTAGTTTAGACCGTTTCGACACTTCCTGGGTTTTCCTAAGCACTCATTTCACATTGATTAACTGTTTATGGAAATGTTCTGTGTCCATGCTTGCAGTTACATTTTAAATGCCAACACTTATGCAAGTTTAAAAAATGGAATTAGATATGTAATCAGGAGAGTGACTGGGATTCAAAGAGTGCTAAGTGACATTTTAATATTAATCGCATTGCATCATGCTGATTGCTCTCAAATTGTAAATGTCATTTGTTCTGGCAGTTGTTAGTCAAGGGTAAACTGTTATATGTTCTCCCACTGGTCACTTTATTAGGTACACCTTGGTAGTACTGGGTTGGACCCCTTTTTTGCCTTCAGAATTATTCTTCATGGCATAGTTCCAACAAGATGACATGATAGGATGATAAAACATGATAAAAACAAGGTCAAAAATATAAATATACTAAATATAGTTGTATATTTGATTGTAACACTGAGCTGAGTGACTGACCTCTCTGCAGTTTGCTGGGACACACGGAAAGGCAGCCAGCCAGTTGAGATGTCCACCATCGAGCACAGCCATACAGAACCAGTGCATAAGGTCATTTGGCTGCCATCAAACTCAGGCAACCACTGTTGCTCAGCTTCTACTGACGGTCAGGTCAGTGCACACTCATCGACAAAGTACATCCTCTTTCTCTTCTCGTGTGCCGTATCGTTTAGTGATGATCAGCGTACTATTAGCAGGAGTGAACTAGTTTATTTTTGTGCCACATTTTGAAAGCTAATGTACACATACAGTACTGTGCAAAAATCTTAGGCCACCATTAAATTAGATATACCATTGTTTTAGCAATGGTTTAATAACCATATGTAATTTTTTCTCATTATATTTATTAGAATACAAACAGAAAATACAGGAAAGTTGTACGTGGTATTAGAAATGTTTTAACTAAATCAGAAAGGACAGCTTCTGTAGGCCATAATGGCAAGTATTTAGTGTGACCTTTGCTTACCCTTGAGCAATAGCAGCATCTGGCAGCTTCATCAGGATACCAAGTTATGGTCTTTTTGGAAGAGTAGCGATAAAGAAAACACTTTTTCAGAAGGGGAACAGAGTGAAAAGGCTAAGATATACATAAGCTAACTAAGACTGGTATGAATATCAATGGAAAAGAGTATTACGGAGTGACAAATCCAAGTCTGCAATTTTGGATCCAGTCGTGCACAGGATGTTATATATGGTCATTATACCATTGCTGAAACAACATATCTAATGGTGGCCTAAGACTTTTGCATATTATAACTGAAAGCTTCTCAGATGTATTCCCTATGCCCTACATAGACAGATGTGTATTTGATTAGGTGCTGTGGTGGGACATTCGTAACATGAGCGAGCCAATAGAAAAGCTGGTGCTGGACCTGAGCATGAAGGGCAGCCTGGAGAACGCACTGGGTGCCACGTCACTGGAGTTTGAAACCACCAGGGTAAGACTCGGTCTGCATAACAAGCAGAGAATGCTTGATCAGTTTCCATCATGTCGGATGGTATCATACCTGAACTTGTCTTTATCAGCCCACAAGATTTCTGGTCGGGACGGTACAGGGGTTGGTGGTCTCATATGACATGGAAGCCGAAATGCCATCAAAGATTGTACGCACATACGGTGGCCATCATGGATCCATTTGTGCACTGCAGAGGAACCCTTTTTTTCCTAAGCACTTCCTCACTGTGGCTGACTGGAAAGTCCGTATCTGGTCTGAGGATATACAAGAGTCTCCTATAATGCATACTAAGTAAGTGCATCTAATGACTCACTAAACCACTGGAGCTCAGCTCTTCTTCGCCCTTATTGAGACTTTCTTTTAATATTACTGATATTTTTAGTGGTATAATTTTTCTGAAAAGGCACCAGGCAGTGGTCCCCTGGTGCAGCAACAGCAACTCTGTTGGCCCTGTGACGGACTGGGACCTCCTCCAGCTCAGGCTTACGTTACACTGTGCACCCTTTCACTGTTAATAGGATCCTCGACTCTGTCCAGGATTAAAAGCAAAGTTAAAACATTACAAATAAATAAATAAATAAATAAATTAATAAATAAAGACATTTCTGGGTGGTTCAAGACGTGAAAACAAATAAATAATTACCTTTTGGAATGCATATCTTGATACTGAACACCTCACTTGATCTATGATCAGTTTTGTACTCCATGCAGCTAATGGTTGTGGTATTACTATAGAGCTTTCAAATCATATCTCTCTCCCTGTATATCAAGACTGGTCTCCTGCGTTACAGGTACCACATGGCCTACCTTTCAGATGGATGTTGGAGCCCTGTCAGACCTTCAGTCTTCTTTACTGTTAGAATGGATGGGACTTTAGATGTGTGGGACTTCCTGTTTAAGCAAAATGACCCCTCACTCAGTCTTCAAGTAGGTTACCTTAGTAGGTTACCACCTCTGACATCTGTAAACCCAACGTACACAAAACAGCTCCCTTTCTACTTAATTTGATTAAACTGGTTTACTATACAATACTTCAAATACCCATGACTGTCATGTTGTTTCCAAAACTGTTAAATACAAACTTTATTTTAATATACCAGCTTTGTATTATGACTGTATAAACCAATGTATATAAGTGATACCCTGCTTATTCTAGGTGTGTGATGAGGGTCTGTACAGCCTGCGGGTGCAGGAAAACGGGCGTTATCTGGGATGCGGCTCACAGATGGGCACTGCCACTCTACTCGAGATCTCCTCAGGCCTATGCACGCTGCAGAAAAATGAGAAAGCTCTGGCTGCAGAGGTGAGTCCCATACACTCACACTCACAGCATTAGGTAGTTTTCGTATCACTAACTGTATGTAAGATATGATGCCTCATTGTTTACTGTACTATTGACCCAAAGGTTGAGGGTTCAAGTCCCAGCACTGCCAAAGCTGCCATGGTTGAGCCCTTGAGCAGGACAGTAAACATTGAATTGCTTAGACTGTACATTGAAAGACTGTATCTGCTGTAAATCAGTTTGGATGAGGGTGTCTGTAGATGAGTTTATATAGGGTATCCACAGGGCTATAGATGAGTACTACACAGCAGTATGGCAATTTTATAAACAAACAAACAAACTACAGGCACTACATTTCCCATAATGCCTGAGTGCATAACAGCAAATATTTAAAAGAAAGTCAGCCACAATGCAGGCGTCAGTTCCACTTCAGCATAGAAAAAATGAATTCATGAATGAATGCAGTTCATAAAAAAATCTTTAGTGTTAATTTGTTCTTCCTTTCTCATCTATGGCAGAGTAATGCTCACTGTAATGTTAAGTCACTTCATATATTTAGTGTTTAACAGGCCTTTTGTTATGCACCGTTGTGCCCCTACGACTGATCGGTAAGCAAAGATACAGCTGTACTCCTCTAAATTCTGTCTCCCCGAGTACAAGAAGTCTAGAAAGGCACCTGGGCCTGCTAATGAGGATTCTGTATTCTAATTGCGTGAGACTGGAGGCTAATGGAAACGTGGTCAGAAACATTTAAATGATGAACACCAAAAGGTACACAAGACTGGTGTTTGTGTAATATGCTGTGTATGTGTACTGATGTACTTAAAGGCAGGAATGTATGACAAATGTCTTATGTGTGTCTGCTGGCAGATGTTCGAACAGAAGATTCTGGAGGCTCGTTACAGAAAGATGGAACGCGGTCATTCCGAGCAAAGCGAGGCGGGTGAATCCAAAATGGGAGAGCAGAGCGCTGAGGAGTTGGTGGCCCGTGCAGAGCAAGAGTTTTATGAAATAGTGGAGGCAGAGCTGAAGAAAAGAGAGACAGAAGAGGGAGAAAAGGAGGAAGACGAGGTAAATGCACTAGGATTATGATATTATAATATAACAATATTATGCTTTTTTGTTCCTATCACTATTGCCAATTGTATGTTTAAATGTTTATTCTAAAATAAAGTTAAAGACCAGGGCTGTCTAAATTAACACAATGAAATTTTAACATCCATCAGCATTTTTAATCGCCGTTCACATTTTTTATCGTATCATCACATTTTCGCTGTTTGGCCAGTGAAGTTATAGGCTGTGTCTGAAATCGTGCCCTGTTCACTATTCCCTACATCACTGGTTTCCAACCTTTTGTCATTGGAATTCCCCCCACTAGTATGTAAGATAAGCTGCGACCCCCAGTCCGCACACACAGACCAAATGAATAAAGTGATTCATTGGCAAAATGATGCTTATTTGTACTATTCTCTCTGAGTGAAAATATCTTACGTAATTTGATGTAGAGATGTTTTCTGGCGAGTGTGTTATTTGAATTTTATTCATCATGTGCAAATTGTATTTTGACAAACACAGAGCACCTCAGAACAGACAAAGCCTTGCGCATCCCTTGTGATGTTTTCGCCCCCACTGAGGGAACCATGGCCCTATGTTCTACCTATAATAGAGAGAACTATTAACCCAGTGATTCTTAAAGTGGGAAACGTTTTCAGAGGGGGCACTGCAAGACAAATAGTTTGTCACTATTTTGCTTTGATCAATAAGAAGTTGGAGTTTTGTATGAAGTACAGTGTTACAGTGTGATGCAAAAGACATGTGTGCTTGTGTCAGAGTTTGGGGGGGCTTGAAAACATTCGTGTCTACAAAATGGGCACTGCAGAAAAAGTTTGGGAACGACTGCATTGACCTATAGGGAACAGAACTGATATGGGGAGTAAATTAATTCAGACACATTACACTCTTTCAGGATATTCCGTCACAAACTAATAATTACTGCATCCTGTTGATGTTCATATTGGACACTCGTGTAACTGTGTAGTGTTGTTTACTCAGAAAGGTTTTTAATTAGGGTTAAATGGGAGCAAGTAAAAACATCTGATTCATCGCAATTAAGGATATAAAGTTGTGTGCTAAAATATTTCAATCATCCAACAACCATGGAAAAAAAAGCATGATTTTAAGAAGCACAACATGATTGTATGTAGTTCATGCCATATTTTATCATTACAGTTTGTCAAATTTATTGAATACAATACTAAGATGTGCTGGTTTTCAACAGGTTTTTAAGCTCCTGTTCATATTTATAGTTAACATGCATTAATAGTAGTTTCCGTTTCTTATTTTTCCCCCAACAGAATATCCAGCCTGACCCTGATCACTAAAGTGGCCTTGATCCAGTACTGGGTAATGAGTTAGCTTCTTGTTCATGTAGTTAGACTCTAGTGTTGTTCCCCCTCAGCTGTTCCTATAGTTGTATTTCAGTAAGTTAGTTAATTAATGAATACAACAGGACAAAGCCGGGTTGAGGTCATGGAAAATGTTGTAAAATTTTCATACATCTGATTACACATTTCAAGATACACTTAGTGGTATTCAGGTGGTACAGCAGCAGTTCAGCCCACCAACACGGTGACTCAGATTCATGTCCCAGGGATAAAATTGGAATGGAGGGAGGGGATCACCCCCTGGCACTGCAACAGCACATGCTTAGCTGAACGCTGTGAATTCCAGGGTAGGCTGCACAGGTTAGATCCATATATTTAATTCATTTTGTGTTCTCTCCAGTGATGTCATCTGTCTATGATTTTTTGCATGCATATTATTCCTCAGCAATATATCAATATATCATATGTGTTTGTTCAAAATGTGTTGTCCTCCAAAAACGCATCTATGTTCCATACGTCCATAACACTGATAAACTGCTTGATGTCAACTCTAGGTGTGCGTACTTTTGAATCTTGTGCTGTTTGTCCCAATATCCTGACTAGTTACTTACTTTTACACTTTCATTAAGGTGGATAAAAGAGAGATTTGGTGGTTGGTGGTTGGAAATGTATTCTTTTTGCCTCATGTCCACTCTTACAATGGGATAAAAGTTAGACAAAATCATCTGATCTGAACGTAATGTAATGTTTGTAACAGCAAGATCCAGATAGAAATGTAGCTCCTGCAATCAGTCACTACTCTCACAGTACTTTGGATTTATAAGGTTTTAAATGGATACACAGAGCTCTAAACAGTTTAAGAGCCTATTTTTTTATGGTCACATGAAAAATGACATCTTTACTACAGTGTCTGTCTGAAACAGGGGTTATAATGTAGGTCTTGTAGAATCCCTGCACCACAATTTCAAACCATAAACCTATTTGAATGATGGTCACCTGAATCATAACTACATATACAGGTTCATTTGATTTATTTTGATCCTATTATCCCAGCCAGTGCATTACCGAGAACGTCCACAAGGGTGCAGTGATGTGCAATTCTTCCCTTCAGGTAGTCCATATGAGGGTATATGCAGACTCCCAGAGTTCGCTTCAGATCCTTGGCTTTGCTGGCGGACTTATCCAAACTCCACCTTTCCCACACAAAAGGAAACATTTTGATGAAATGAAGGGATCGATAGACTTAAAATGAAAGAGATAAGTAAATGAAAGCTAAAATTATTATTGAGCAGCATGGGTATGCAGTGGATAATGCAGTCGCCCCACAACTCCACAGACCCAGGTTTCAGTCCTGGCCTGGGTGCTGCCTGTGGATTGTGTATGTTCTGCCAAGTCCTCCCAAGGTTTATTCCTTATAGCATTTTGGGAGTTTTTTCTTGCCACTGTTGTCCAGAGCCTCAGTCAGGGCTTTGGGCCTAGATATTTGTAACACCGCTTGCGGTAATGCTTCATTGTAAAATAAATAAATAAAAGAAAGAAAATAAAGTGCTGTAATAAATAAATTTGGCTCAGCTTGACTTTAGCTTTTTAAAGGAGGTGTGAATAGACGTGTAGGTGAGGAGTAACAGGACACGAGTAGCTGGTGGCATCAACTCTTGAGCCTAAACTGATTGACTGAATCACAACTGTGTTCCTACACAGTAACGCAAAGGCATCACCCCATCAGAATTCACCCACAGTACGAATTATTTCTGATTTGGCTCTGAGATCATGCGAACAACAATTTTGCTGGAGCATAAATCCATTAGAGCTCCGATACTGTTTGTTAAAGTAAGTTGCAAAGTTAAATTAAAATAGACTTGTTCCCTATGACGGGTGACACAGTGGTCAACACTGTCGCCTCACAGATCCAGATGTCTGGGTTTGAGGCCCAGGTCAGCCACTGGTGATATGGAGTTTGCATGTTCTCCCCCATGTCAGTGGTACCTCGGGTACCTCCGTTTCTACCAAACATTTCAAAGACATGTCAGGATGATTGGAGTGTCTAAAAAGTGTCAGTGTGTGAGCAAGTGCCCTGGTTCCTGCTCTGCACCCTGTGCTGCTGGTTAGACCCCAGCTCCCGGGGTCTAACCAGCAGCATTAAACACGTATGGCAAGTAAGCGTTTATTTATCTTTCAGAATTTAATTTAATTAACTACATATTTTTTCAGGTTTTGGTGGCACAATTACTGTTTTACCACCAAATCATTGTGAAGTATTTGTGGGGGGTTGTTGTGGACTAGCAGGAAAGGTACTGGACTAGACCCTTCAGATTTTCAGAATGTTACTTCCTTCAGAGGTGTGAATTTAAGAACCTCTTGTATTAATTCTCTATTTTATTCTATACATTTACAGTGGGGCACAAAAGTATTTAGTCAGCCACTGATTGTGCAGGTTCTCCTACTTAGAAAGATGAGAGAGGTCTGTAATTTTCATCATAGGTACACTTCAACTATGAGAGACAAGATGAGAAAAAAAATCCAGGAAATCACATTGTAGGATTTAAAGAATTTTTAATTGTAAATTAAATTCTTTAAAACTCTTCCCAGCCTGGTGCAGTCGTCTATTCATTTTCCTTCCTGGTGTCCTTCGACAGCTCTGTGGTTTGAAGTTTGGAGTCTGAAACCCTGTTTTGAGGCTGTTGGACAGGTGTCTTTTATACAGAGAAACGAGGTCAGACAGGTTGCCATTAATACAGGTAAACGAGTTGGAGGACAGAAGAGCTTCTTAAAAAGAAGAAGTTACAGCTTTCCTGTGAGAGCCAGAAATCTTGCTTTGTTTGTGGGTGACCAAATACTTACTTATTTTCTACTATGATTAACAATTACAATTAAATTCTTTAAAAATCTTAGTGTGATTTTCCTGGATTTTTTTTTTTTTTTTTCCCTGTTTTTTTGTCTCTTCATAGTTCATAGTTGAAGTGTAGGCTATGATGAAAATCACAGACCTCTCTCATCTTTCTAAGTAGGAGAACTTACACAATCAGTGGCTGGCTAAATACTTTTGTGCCCCACTGTATACTTCTATGCTACTCTAATTACAATACTTCTTGTGTTGTTTGTTTTGTTTCCAGCAGGACCACTATGATTTCCCATCAGGGATGAATAAAGTGCCATCTTATTTTGTATTTGCATATTTGTCACAAGGCAGAACCCAACATGCTGGGCCTGATGAAGCTGCTTCCGCTGCTGACCACTGTTCCTATAGATCACTGCAATGATTGACTTTTTCTTAATTACTTAAGTCCACATCGCTGGTGCTGATCTCTGCACTTCTGTGTCACTTGCTGATTACTTTGCTGTTGATTAAGCCGGGTGATCAGCAAGCGACACGTGCAGGGTGAAGAAATACTTCAGTTTAGGCTGCGAGTCCCGATTCCTGTACTAGCTACATCCTCAGTCACGGTGCAGCCACTGTCTGAACCAAAGCAGAAAGCAGATGTTAGAACAGGAGGCATACAGAAGCGTGAGCTCATTCATCACGACCTCTAAGAGGAGATGGAAGATCAGAGCGAGTCCTCTTGGGACGAGAGCTGCAGTCTCAGGTGGAGGAGACCTGGCTAGATGAAAGGGACGACAAAATTCTTCATTCAGGGCAATGCAAATGTCTGGATTTGAAAGACGACATCATGGCTAAGAATTAGGCGGTGAGAACCAGAGAACATGTCCAAAACAATGCAGAATCAGACGAATTTGAACAAGCCCAGATCAGGAAAAAGGTGTGATGATATGGAAATGCAAATAGAGAAATCAAAATGCAGTGTTCCTTTCATTTACTTGGACTTTTATTGCATTGGAGACAGTATGAACCCAAGATATTTATTGTTTCTTTTCTGGTCAGCTTCATTTAATTTGTTAATAAACATCCATTCCTGCATTTCAGGCCTGCAACACATTCCAAAAAAGTTGGGACAGGTGAAAAACAGATGGATGTCGCTGGAAAAGATGTGTTGTGGGCCTGAAATGCAGGAATGGATGTTTATTTACAAATGAAATGAAGTTGACCAGACAAAACATGAAATATATTGGGCTTATACTGTCTGCAAAGAACTAAAAGTCAAAGTAAAAAAAGGAACACTGCTTTTTTTATTTGCATTATCCATTCTGTCCTAAGTTGGAGCTGTAAGGAATAATCAGATGGCAGAGTAGGACAGCTTAGGACGACTTATGAACAGGTTTACACACACTAATGTGAGAAAAGTTGATTTGATAAAGTTAGTAGAAATCTTCTGCCCATTCTGTGCCTCTGCAAGCACCCAGTGAAGTCTGGGATTTGCAAAGATTTTGTATAACAATAAGTCATGGTGCACAACACATGGTCCTCTCTAAAGCCAGCACAAAAGATCTCCACAATCTCCATCATGTAAGCGATGGCCAATGTTTAACTGCTTGTAGGCCTTAAAGCTTTCCAGCACAAACACATCTCGGTTCCACAGCTGCCCGTTTGGCATCTGAGCTAGCTTTGAAATGCCACAGTACAAAAGGGTTTTTGCTAATTGCAAAATAGTATTTTAGCTGAATTGAAAACTGCTCATTCAAACTTAATGAAAGATCCACTTTAAACTTTATCCCCAATTACAGAGGGCTGGTCCAAAACAGTTCATTAAACAAATCCCAGCCCATCAAAAGGTTAGTTAATTTAGAAGAACATTAGTATGTAATAGGTCCCAAGACGCCAATGGTCACAGGGGCTGATGTAGTTAAAGTCCACTTCCCTGGCAGAAGTGTTAGAGCTAAAATCTCCACAATGACTCTCGTCTGACACCGTGAACTATATGGAGTGTAAAAATAGCCAGCCATGCCAGACAGAAAGATCTATAACATACAGGCCTCCCATCCTTCTGATATTTATGTGGCGGTGCTTTGGTTTGGAGCTCCATAATGCCCCCTGCTGGCCTGTGTACATCCAGTCAGACCTCCAAGTCCTCCTACATGCACATACACACGTCGGACAGTGCGTTTTTAAAATGCTAGCGCAATGTAGGAATTCCCCTAAGAAATAACGGATACATGGCTATTGTTTATCCGAGACACTTCCAAGATGCATAATGGGATTTGACAGGCAACAAATAAATGGTTTAGCCAGAAAAACACACTATTTTCAACTTACCCAAAATGTAGTAAGGTCGGAATCGCCAAGTAAATCGCCATGGATTAAATTGGAACCCTTTCAGCAATTTATTGAACTACTTTTTCTGTGCAAAGACACAGTGGAGACACCTACTGAACAATTAATCATGTCAAAACATACTGATCTCGCATAAAACCATTTTGACAAAAAGCAATTTTATAGGATTTACACAATCTACCCCATATGTAACTCAACAGGACAATATATTTGTTGTCCAGTGTTTGCCAAATTCGTTTTGCACTCACCAAAAAGTAACAGATGTCCAAATATCTATACTCTTTCTAAACTATACTCACTTTACATGGCGTGGCTTAGCTACATAATCATTTTAAATAATCAGCTGTGTAAAACAGCAAGGATATAAAGGCATATGCATATAAAAGTTTGGACACCCCTTATAAAATGACACGTTTTGCTGATTTTCTTAATGAAAGGGATCTTTCCAAAGGAAAAGATGCAGCACAGGATCAGTCAAAGCTCTCTCAATGACAGAGCAATCAATACGATGAATTCTGTTGTGGCCAGAACAGTATAGAAGGCTCCAGGAAACTTGAAGATTATATTTTAAACAGTCAGGGAATAATAATAACACCTATTTAAATTAGTAATGTGCTGACAAATTCTTGGCTGTAACTGAAACATGTTGAGACAAACCCAGGCATTTTATTTTTGAATTTTGAATGACAATTTTTTGTTGTATTTACAATTGTTAATCATAATCATTGCAGACATTATGCCAGCTTGAATAAAAGGTCCAGAACACTTAGTTAGTATATAAAGCATCCGGCAGCTCACATAACTGTCCACACATGTATCTGTAGTAAATAATATTCCCCATGAGTTTATCTTAAAGTGTGTGTGTGCGCATCCACGGGAGATGTGGGTCAGAAGAAGGTAACATGGCCAGCAGAAGAGTAATATCCTGTACAGTCAGAGGAAAATCTCTGTGAGAGATACACAGAGTCCAGATCACATGTTCCAAAATGAAACTTGCCAAATATCTGGAGGGAGGGAAAGGTAGAGAGAGAGAGGTTAGGTGGGTACAATCATACAGTCACTCAGACCTAAGGGCTATTTAGTAATCAACATTTCCTGCAGCACCATCCTACCCCTCCATTACGCAATACCTGTAAACAAATCAAAGCAATAGCATCAACAGTCATCACGTCTAATCTTCTCTTTTAAAATATCAAAACTGAACTAGTAAATTGCATAATATAATGACAAAACACTGCAACCATTATTTCGTTGCAGTAATGTTACAGGTATTAGACAATAATGATCGCATTTATAATAATCATCACCAGAATGATTCTGAAAATCTGGCTGTATCATGATCTCTTAAGACTTCTTAGAAACCAGAGGAGGAACTCCAGTTCTTCGAAGTGTATGAATTGCAGTTGAACAGTATGTGCTTGTTGGGACTCCAACAAACAACTTGTTATTCCCGTACCACCAGTAGGGGACATGACATGCAAATGACCCCAGAGTGTGCATGAGGAGTGCTCTGGAAACATTTGTGTACAGATCAGAATGAGAAGGATGCTTGTGTAGACTTCAAATCCTCCCACTGCATATTTATTAAAACAAAGAGTTGGGGCTCTACCAGGTTTAAAAACCACAAATGATTGATCAGAGCTAACTTAGTCATTGCAATTATCATATAAAATGAATGCAATGATATTTGAAGGCATGTTTTTGCTACTGACTATGTGAAGAACCCATAGTTAGAGGCTGTTACTGAAATTGTCCACCATTTACTATTCCTACAGCCAACATCCTATTTAGAGAATTATTAGCCATAGGGACAGAGCTGGTGGTGGTAGTAAGCATATTTTATGCACGTCCTTGTAGAGTTTGCTCATGAATGTGTTCCGGCAGGTTCTGTCCCATAAACGCAAAAACAAACCCAGTCACATGAAGCACAGCTGTTTGCTATCAGAGCACCTAATGAAGGGTTGTTATTATTCCATTAAAAAAGTCTTTCTGGTAATCGTGAGGAACTGTCAGCCCTCCATTGGAGTAGTGGCAATGAAATGGGATTACTGATCATAGGCTCTGCTACAATATAGACGCTCTACCAAACATGCAAACACCCAAGTTGAAGATACATTTAATGTGTCATACTGAAAGTCCCCGAGGTATCAGTACAACTCATTCTACCGCCACACACTGTTTGTGGAGAATCTACAAATATATGCTTTATATTGATGAACGTGTTACAAGTGAGTGCTGCTGGAATCTCAGTGCTCAATAATTAGAAGTGGTGTCCACATTTTGGTTTATAGAGTGTATTTTAATCATTTGGCCGCACTAACTACGCGTCTCTGAAAGCAGCTACTACCTCATTATCTGAGAGGAGCTAACATCGTCTGTTATTATCTGACATGATCTGATATGACATTATCTGCCGGTCCTCACCTCCAAAATTTGTCTGGCATCAAAAGCTTCTCGATCTTTCATATTCACCCTTCCAGGACCTCCTCTATCTTCCACTGAGAAACAAAAAAGAGTGAAGTGTTAGCCGACAGTAAAAACCTACTTGTGCTGCAGCATAACTATTTTCCCCACTATAATATATGAGGTATTTTAATACCCCAACCCACTATCCAAACCAATGACCTACTATACCGTATGGTGCTCTGAATTCTAAGGTAATATTTGTTTATTTTATATAATAGCATTTAGTGCTAGAAGAAGCACACCAGATGCTTGGATGGCGCAGCGGTCTAATGCGCTAGCCCACCATCACAGGAGGGCATGACTGGCTGGGCCAGCAGTCACAGCAAAGGCAGGATTGAAGTGCTCACCACGAGGCCTCCGTACCCGATCCCGACCGCCTGCCGATTGGGCAAAATGTCTTCGAGTATGTCACTCTCTCACCAAGGAGGTACACTACCCAAAAGCAGCCTCCGAGAGCCTTTTTATAGAGCAGCAAGGAAAGCACATTTACACCCTCTTGTGGCAAGACCCAGTGTCTAATCAGAGCATGCCTGAAATCATTTACATAGCTGCCTGAGGCAGAACTGCATACTGAGATCTGAAGCAGCTCAACGGTTTACAAAACAGAACAAAAGGGTTCTGAATAAGGCCTGATGATACTAGGGGTGGATCCAGGAAAAAAGAGGCTAACCCCCTAAATTCTCTGTTGCTATTCATTAAAGCCCAGTAGTCAAGTCAAGTCAGATCTATTTATATAGCGCTTTTTACAATGGAGCATTGTCTCAAAGCAACTTTACAAGGTTAGATTATCTCCTAATATCTACGTCCAATCCCACATTGAGCAAGCCTAGGGCGACAGTGGCAAGGAAAAACTCCCTGAGTGTTATAGGAAGAAACCTTGGGAGGACCAAGACCCAAAAAGGGACCCGACCTCCTTGGGAGTAGAACATTAGTAACAAAGGTCTTCCATGAAACACCATTGCAAGGTATAATTTTTGGTCACCAAGAAACTGTGAAAATGGGTTTTTCCCCACTTAGTTAGATTCGAATCTCTCAACATGCGGTCTTCATGCAGACTGTGATATCTTGATGTGCAGCCCATGTTTCCGTACTTTAGGCCTGATATTGCCATATATATAAATGCTTAAGTGTATGAGGGCATACCAGTGTTCAGCCCGAGCTAATGAAAAGACTGAAAAACACAGACTTGGCTGATAACAATGTAAAGGCATTCCCCTGAGGTTCTTTGTTCAAAGCTTCAAATGAAACCTGTTTTGCTAATATCGACATAAATAACAGCAAACATATGGACAAAAGACACTTCTTGAGACAGCACCCTGGGTCTGAGCGGGTACACAGGATTTGGTGAGTAATGTAGGCGTTACTGCAGAATTGGCCACCTTCCACACACACACACTGACTGAGTCTTTTGTTACGGAGCTGAAAACACTGCAGTACTCAGTAAAAAGCCCACAATCATCTTCATGCACAGACATGCACTCCTAAAGGATATAGAAGCAGATAAGTGACAAGTTTGCATTCAAGAATTTGTCACAAGCTGTTTTTCTTTCCTTTCTGAACTTAAGATCAGGATTTTGAAACGTCAACTACTCGACTACTTGGTAAAATGTTTCTTTTTAACAGAGATTCTCAGAGTACTTTAAAAAACTTAAGGTACAGTGACATTTTAGCAAAACTCATCTCACAACGTATCCAACATTGAATTACTTCTCATCAGTATTCGGTGATAATGAAGATTTCCCAATTTGCCTGCTAGTTATGGACGTGCACGCATACACACGCACACTTTCTTCTTTTCTCACTTTCTTTTAATCCCGGTCTTGGTCCTTGGGGGCCTGAAGTCTATCCCGGACTTTGCTAGGTCCAGGCATAGACATGGAACACAGAACCCAGTCCATCACAGGGCTCAGCAGGAGTCACTGGTGCAGAACCTGAGAATGAGCCCAGCTTCCTCTCACTCAGATACAGCCAATCAAGCCTGTGTCAACCTGAACATGTCCAGAAGACAGTGCAAAGTCTCGACTCAGGGACACCATGATAATTGGCTAGCAAATTGCCATTGCATCACCCAAGCACTGATACCTTCACAAATTCAGGGTTAATATCATACATGCTGCCAAGCTCATACACTGACAAATGCATTGGTGACAATATGTTAATGCTGCTTCCATCTCAGCTTGATTGGCAGTAAAATAGAAAGCCTGCTTATTTGATAAACAAAAGGCTGTACTAATTTGACTTACTATTTAAAGTGGTATGAAAAAGTTTGGGCACCCCTGATAATATTCATGATTTTAGTTTATAAATCATTGGTTGTTCAGATCAGCAACTTGAGTTAAATATATCATATAGCAGATGAACACAGTGATATTTGAGAAGTGAAATTAAGTTTATAGGATTTAACAGAAAGTGTGCAAGTATTATTCAAACAAAATTAGGCAGGTGCATAAATTTGGGCACCCCAACAGAAAAAATTACATCAATATTTAGTAGATCCTCCTTTTTTTTTGTAGAAATAACAGCCGCTAAACGCTTCCTACAGCTTCCAGTCTGGATTCTGGTTGAAGGTGCTTTGGGACCATTCTTCTTTATTAGGAACATCTCCAGTTCAGTCAGGTTTTTTGATGTCCTCCGAGCATGGACAGCCCCCATTTTCAGTAATATTCATGTCTGGGGACTGAGATGTGCCATTCCAGAACGTTGTGTTTACTGGTTTCCTCCTGCAAAATGAAATGCCTTAGTAGATTTTGAGCAGGGTTTGGGGTTTCGTTGGCCCTCGTGCAACTTTCTTCCAGTCTCTGCATGGTTTCCTCTGCATGAATGCCTTAGTAGTTTTGAAGCAGGGTTGGGGTCGTTGGCCTCGGTGCAAGCTTGGTCCTGATTCTTGAACATTGTTTCTCAAGAATCTGGAGATATTAACTGGAATCCATGCGACCCTCAACTTTAACCAGAGATCCCTAGTAAACCTGCACTGGCCACACAAGTCCCACAGCATGAAGGAAACCGCCACCAAATTTTACTGTGGGTAGCAAGTGTTTGTCTTGGGATGCTGTGTTTTCTTTTTCCTTGTTTTTTCGCTCCTTGTTATGTCCAAATAACTCAATTTTAGTTTCATCAGTACACAGCACTTTATTCCAAAATGAAGCTGGTTGTCCAAATGTTGCTGTAAGCACACCTCAAGTGACTCTGTTTGTGGCGTTGTCTGCAGAAAAAGGCTTTTCTTCTGCTTCTGCTGCATTACTCTCCATACAGCCTCTCCTTGTGCAAAGTGCGACTGTATAGGTTGATCAATTGAACAGTGACCACCATCTGCAGCAAGATGAGGTTTGTGTAGGTCTGTTGGAGGTGGTCTGTGGTTGGACTATGACTGTTCTCACCATCCTTCGCCTCTGCCTATCTGAGATTTTTCTTGGTCTGCCACTTCGGGAGTCCTTAACTAGAACTGTGCCTGTGGTCTTCCATTGCCTCACTATGTTCCTCACAGTGGAAACTGACAGCTGAAATCTCTGAGAGAGCCTTTCCCTTTCCCTGAACCATGATGTTGAACAACCTTTGTTTTCAGGCCATTTGAGAGTTGTTTTGAGGCTCCCATGTTACCACTCTTCAGAGAAGATGCAAAGAGGAGAAAAACTTCCAATTGGCCACCTTAACACTTTCTCATAGTTGGATTCACTTGTGTATGTAGATCAAGGGTCAATGAGCTTACAAAACAAATTTTGTGTTCCAATAATTAGTGCTAAAGGTATTCAAATGACAAAGGTGCCCAAATTTATGCACCTACCTAATTTTGTTTGAATAATTACTGCACACTTTCTGTAAAACCTATAAACTTAATTTCACTTCTCAAATATCACGGTGTTCATCTGCTATATGATATATTTACCTGAAATTGCTGAGCTGGACAACCAATGATTTATAAAGAAAATCATGAAAATTATCAGGGGTGTCCAAACTTTTTCATACGACTGTATTCAGTGGTGTGCAGCAGGGGATGCAAACCTGTGTTCTAGTTATTTCGGCACTTTGGGAATTCACAGGTTAGGCTGGTAAAAAAAAAAAAACTTTTATCAAATGCTGGCTTTATTAGTTCTTTATCTGTATATAATGCACTGGCATTTCCAGTTTGTATATTGAGTAGGGTTGTCAGATGATTAAAAGCACAGTTAATTGTTTTTTGGGTTGCGAGTTAGTGAGCAAGAGTCAGGACAGCTGTACAAAAGCATACATCACACGTGTGACTGTGTGCATACAGAAAAGTACAGTCTGTCCACAAGCTTCCAGACAAAATACCAGCTAGTTGATTAGATCAGTACCAAGGGTAGTACAAAGTTGTTTTATCAAATCCAGCACTAAACAATTTCTGGCCTAAGACTTAGAGATCCATAATATATCTGCTCTCCCAGGGATTAAGACTCAAGGGTTTTGCATTAGCAAATCATTTGAGAAGTTTTGAATGGATGTGTGTGTGGAAATATATGCGAGAGAGTGCGCTGCAGATGACTTAAGTGTAAACTCAGGAGCAATGACAAGCACCAAAGCATGACATCCAGATGCTCTGAACTAGAAGTGGGTGACAAAGGAGTCAAACGTAGCATTATTTTAATAACATTTCATCAATTGCGCTGATAACGCTGATATGGCAACCCAATACGGATAGTTTTAACAACCAGATGCTGCACTGTTCCCTATTCCCACACATACATCAAACCAGTGGTTCCCAAAGTGGGGCAGAAATTATCTTAGGAGCTTTTTCAGTTTGCAAACCAACATGTCAAAGAATCATGATAAATATCACAGATTTTGATCCAACCTAAAAAAATTTAAAAAAATAAAAAATTACCACACATACCTGAGGGATCCTTCCGGAACAGCGTGTTCATAACCGTGGCGTGAAGTTTCACCCTGTCCCACTCTCGCACCATCAGCCCTGCTGCTACAAAACTCTCCACCAGCCTGTCTGCTATCTGCTGCAACCTGCACACCGAACCATGAGCACATAATCACCGAACATACCCTTTAACTATAGGGAGGCGCCATTTAACGTCCATCCGATCAAAGTCTGTTCGCTTTAAGGGTCTTTGAGGTCTTAAGAATTATAGTTGGAAATAAAAATCTGTCATATATATCAGAAAATGAATAATACAGAAAACTAGTACGAGTGAATCCTTGCGAGACCTGCAGACAGGTGGTGCTTTCAAAGATACTCAGTAAAAAATAAAAAATAAAAAAATAAAAACTTGCTGCCCTCTCCTACAGAGCTGGAGTAACACACTGAAGCGAAAAAAAGAAGTGGCTTAAGGATAGGTAAATGTCTGAGTGGCCAAGTTAGAGACTAAATCCGAAAGAAAATCTGTAGATACAATATCTGTCAATCGCTCAATACAATATTTGACTAGATTTAAATAATTCTACAAATCTCGTTGTGCAAACCTGCTGCATACATATCCCAACAAATGGTGGATATACTTAAAGAAAAAGTTCCCTGGAAGTTGCAAGTCAAAATATTTTTGATGGGTTTTGATTTTAGGTACAAAACAATCAGCTATTCCAAACTGGTATGGGGATGTTCTATAGGCACTGTAAAACAAAAACAAAAGACTTAGAAAGATTCAACAATGACGAAGTTGTCGGTTTTCCATGACAAGAACAAAATCAGTCACTAAATGAGTGGCACATTTCCATAATAGACAAATCAATGAGCCAATGATCCAGAAAATGCGGAAACAGTAAAAAGCGACAACCAGTCCTGGTGTTAAGTGCGTGGAACCATGTAAATTACACAGTGTGAAAACTGCGAGTGTGAATGACGCAAGACGCCTCTCTTTAAATGTTGAGAATGGGTGCAACATGTTGATTTGAGCAACCAGTCATATTTTATGGGTAATTGGACACGTATCATTTTTCATTCCGCTTTAACAGCTTATTCTACAGTGGTAGGGTCAGCTACACCAAGCAGGCAGACATGAGTATTGTAATTGAATAAAGGCAATGTGAGATTTGATTAGTGGAACACAGCTAACTCGATACAGAGTCGTTTCAAAGTGTAATGGAATTGTATAGCACTTCATTACAATAGGTATCGTCTCAAAGCAGCATCACAAGAGCAGTCAATATCCCAAATAAGCAAGCCAGAGAACGTGGTGAGGGCAAAAAGCACTGTAACCAATAAGGAAGAAACCTTGAGAGGAATCGTGCTCAAATGGGAAATCCATCCTCATCAGAAACCAGGCAACAAGATTAACTTACACACAGCAGCCATTATAAATAGAGTCAATTGAAGAAGCAACTGTGTCGTTTTGGCCATTTTTCAGTGCTGCAGTTGGAAAAATAATTTAAGTGAAGAATGAATTCTGAATGTGAGCTTGGGTAATGTTAGAGATCAGTGTTTATTGAGCCTGGTGCAGTAAATCAGGAGCTCCTCATACTTTTTCGCTCTACAGCTTGCATATTATGCTAGCATACCGACTTATTGATTTTGAGTTGAGCTGTTTTTACTTAGAATTAAAAATGGACAAGTCATGATTAATTAGTAGTGCAATCCAAAAAATGAAATAATTGAATGAATATAAGCTTATTGTATATATAGTGGTATCTCAGTTCTCTGTGTTAATTCGTTCCAGAAGCACCCAGCAAATTTTTCCCATAAGGAATAATGTAAATTGAATGAATATGTTCCCGACCCCCAAAAAATCCACACTATATAAGGCATTATATGCATTAATGGAGCTGTATTGTACAGGGGCTCCCTGATTTATGATGGGGATATGTTCCAAAAAAACTCCAAAAAGTTAAATCATTAACCGATGAGTTTAATATAGTCTATACTATATCAAAGCAGAGCCGATCTTATTGTTTAAAACACTTACATTAACCTACAGTTGACCAAAATCATCAACACAAAGTTTATTTTATAATAAAGTGTTGACAGTCTCATGTAATTTACTACTACTAATTGAGCACTGGGTTGAAAGTGAAAAGTAAAAGCAAAACACTTACTCTATTGGTGAACTCTATAGCTGCTAATGCTAACTGCTCAACCTGAAAGTGATCCATTTTAGAACCCATGGAGACTTATTTGCACTAAGAATACAGTACTGTAGATGTAAAAATAAAGAAAAACATGATAAAAATAGAGGAAACAGCTATTGTGAGACTGAATCACTGCACTGAATCATGAATCATGAATTGTGAATCGAGTAGCGCAGCTCAACTCACAAGTCTAAGCAAGTGCACTGAGTACCGAGCAAATGACAAGAACCGAGACAAATTTCTCTAGTCAAAATGCATTGAGAACCGAATTCAACAACTCCCGAGCTGGTCGAGAACCGAGGCACCGCTGTACATGTAAATGTGTTCTCTTATTTATTTAAATCCCCCTAAATCGTCTGTAAAACTGATAAAAATGGCTCCATGATTAAATAGAGCTGGACAGAGTGGGTAGCCCAGTAGAACAGCAATCCTAACCCTTTTCATTTCAATACTGTTTGCTCAATTCCACCATATACATTCACAGCATTTATCTGTCCTAACTTTGGCTCATGGCACCTTTGCCAAAACATTGGAGCCAATTGAGCTATCATGTGACACACCGTGATAGAAATCCTGGCAGGATTATGAACCCACAAAGAACGAACTGTTTCTTTTTATTAATGCTGTGCCTTCCCCATACAAGCAAGCAGTGGGGAAAATATCAGTTCAGCCAAAATTGTCAGTGGTCAGACCATGCTACTAAATTTAAATGTGAAGAATAAACCTAAGAACAAACATAATACATTGTTCAGCATAGCCCTATCCAGATTGAATTAGTTCATGCAACTCCTGCATGTTCACAGCGTGCTATGAACCTGAATGTTTGCGTCACAAGTAACTGACTGATACAACTATTCATTATTTGACGGAACCAATACAACTGGTCTAGACTCACCAACCCTGTATTAGATATACGTCCTGGTCTCTACACTCATTGTCCATTTTATCAGGTCCACTAACCTTAAAGAAGCGCTTTGTAGTTCTACAATTACAGACTGTAGTCCACCCGTTTCTCTACATGCTTTGTTCATCTCCTTTAATGATCAGGACCAGCACAGATCAGGTCCTATTTGGGCGGTGGTGTGTTGGTGTGTTAGTGTGTTGCACTGATACAGTGGGTCAGGGACAGAGCAGTGCTTCTGGAGTTCTTTAAAAACACTTCAGTGTTACTGCAGGGTGAAAATAGTCCACCAACCCAAAAATGTCCAGCCACCAGGCATCCTGTGAGTGCTGAAAACAACACAGACATGGTTGATCCAGATGGAAGTAAAATCCACAGAGAAGCATCTGTGGTTGGCCTAGCGGTTTTTAGGTACCGGACTATGGACCAGAACATTCAGGGTTTTCAAATCCCACCGCTGCCACTGTTGGGTGATTTGACCCCAGAAATCTCTGGATGATTAAGACTGTACCAATTGTAAGTCGCTCTGGATAAGAGCATCTCCTGAATGAACATGAACATACATGTAATGTAGAAGCATGCGTAAGGAAAGGGAAACTACCCCAGGGACCCCATGCCAATCTAATCCCATCCAGATAGAGTTCGTGTAGAACTTGAGTTATGAGCTACTTTAATTGTCAGAACCATCCTGAACGCTGACTTTGGCGTACAGCACGTCCACCGTGGAAGGATCATCATTCATGTACTCTATTTTTCCTTTTACACCTCCACAGTTAAAGGCTTCCCTTCTGTTATGTCCCCTGAATGTACAAACAAGCTTTGTGTAAGATGAATCAAAAGAGATACTATCGTGAACAATATTACAAGAGGAAAAAAAAAAAAAAAAAAAAAACACATAATTAGTGCCATAAACTTACTAACTTACTGACCTGGGGATTAGTATCCCCCTCTCTATGCAGGAACAAAAATATACTCTACTTAGCTGTGCAGAGAGCCAAAAAGTATGTATACACAACCCCTGCCCTAATTAATTAGCGTCATCTAAGTAGAATAAGTACTGAAACACATTAATGACACTCAATATGACACTTTCATAAGTTTCCACCACATGCCCAAACAGTCATTCAGTCAAAACTTCCTGCCCTTAATGTAAATCCCTATAGAAAATTATTTGCCAATTTAAAAAAATATCACAGAGCCTTAAACCTAAATCCATCAGAACACCTCTGAATTAAATGCCATAATGAGCCAGGACGTATTACCTGGCCCTCACAGCCATGTTTTCCAAAATCTAGTAAAAAAAGCCTTCTCATGTGTTTGATGTTATATTTGGGATGTCCACAAACTTTTGGCTATACAGTGTAAATTGCTAGACACTGAATGTGCGAATGTTACAAAAGCCGTGGGTTTCATACTTGACGAAGCTTTGGACACTGTTGAAGAAGCTCGGATGCACGCACCACTTCTTGCTTCTCATTTAGGAGGGCCAGGGTTCCTATAGTGAGGTGAAGCTTCGCAGAGGGTTTTTGAAAGACACTCCACATCCACCCCCATATCCTGCACAGAACATAGAAACGATTCACAGAGATGGAAAGCTGGAGGCTGCACTGTGCAAAACAGCTCATCCGAACAGCTTCCTCTCAATAGTTTTTTTTTTATCATAAATACCCATCTTGCAGTAAAAGGTTAAAGCAAAAAAGGAAGTCTAGAGATAGCAGTTTATTCGTTGTAACCCGAAGGCAAGAACCAGCTGCTGAAAAAAACACCACTACCTGAGAACCCCGGATTCAAATCCTGGGCTAGGCTTGCAAAACAAAGGTTTTGGGTGGTGAAGCTACGGCATCCCTGCAATGGACTGGTGGCCCATTTAAGGACACCCCTTCACCTGTGCCCATTGATTCTCGGGATAGGATCTAAAACCCCCGCCCACATTCTGTATATTTACACAGAAACATACAATGGGGCAAAAAAGTATTTAGTCAGTCACTGATTGTGCAAGTTCTCCTACTGAGAAAGATGAGAGAGGTCTGTAATTTTCATCATAGGTACAACTTCAACTATGAGAGACAAAATGAGAAAAAAAATACAGGAAATCACATTGTAGGATTTTTTAAGAATTCAATTGTAAATTAATGGTGGAAAAATAAGTATTTGGTCACCCCACAAAACACGCAAGATTTCTGGCCTCTTCACCGACCTGTAACTTCTTTCTTAAGAAGCTCTTCTGTCCCTCCACTCGTTACCTGTATTAATGGCACCTGTTTTTTCCTGACCCTCGTTACCTGTATAAAAGACACCCTGTCCACAGCCTCAAAAACAGTCAGGACTCCAAAACTTTCAACCATGGCCAAGACCAAAGAGCTGTTGAAGGACACCAGGAAAAAAATTGTAGACCTGCAGCAGGTGGGAAAGTGTGAATCTACAATAGGCAAGCAGGTGTGGAAGCAACTGTAAGACATACAAGACCACTGATAATCTCTCTCGATCTGGGGCTCCACACAAGATCTCATCCTGTGGGGTCAAAATGATCATGAGAACGGTGAGCAAAAATCCCAGAACTACACGAAGGGACCTGATGAATGACCTGCAGAGAGCTGGGACCAAAGTAACAAGGTCCTGGATTGGGCTAGCCAGTCTCCAGAGCTCAACCCCATAGAAAATTTGTGGAGGGAGTTGAAAGTCCATGTTGCCCCAAAACATCACTGCTCTAGAGGAGATCTGCATGGAGGAATGGGCCAAAATACCAGCTACAGTGTGTGCCAACCTGGTGAAGACGTACAGGAAACGTTTGACCTCTGTCACTGTCAACAAGGGTTATGTTACAAAGTATTGAGTTGAACCACATTTATTTACCAAATACTTATTTTCCACCATGATTTATAATTAAAATCTTAAAAAATCCTACAATGTGATTTCCTTAATTTTTTTTCTCATTTTGTCTCACATAGTTGAAGTGTACCTATGATGAAAATTACAGACCTCTCTCATCTTTCTAAGTAGGAGAACTTACTCAATCAGTGACTGACTAAATACTTTTTTGCCCCACTGTATAAAGGGTGACTGATAAAATGACTAAGGAATGCATCTAATAAACTGGCAGCACAGTGGAGACGGGGGCAAAATACAACATTTTTTAAAAACCGCTCTAATCAAAGAGGCTTAGGTGGCTCAGTAGTAAGAGCCAGCCATTGGAAATGGCAGTTCCTGAGAGCCTGGGTTCAAATCCCAGCCGGGACTCAAGCTCAGGTGATGCGCTTATGGACAGGTGCCTTGTCCAGGTTGTACCCCTGCCTACACCTAGTGAATTCTGGATTAAACTCCAAACCCTGTGACCTGGAAAAAGGAGAGTAAAACAGGATGCTTTGCTTTTTGCCTTGTCCTCTTCACCATGCTGCATGTGTTACGTGAATAACGTGCAGCAATGACATTAGCATGAACTGTGTACAAACACCTGCCACCCACCTGAGAACACTGTTCCAGCACTTTCTCTTTAAAATGTCGAACCCCCTCCTGAATCTGTGGGTGGTTTAGAGCAAAGGACAGGAAGTGGGTAAACGGCTGCTTCCTGCGAAAGCTCTCGATCAAAACTTCGACACGTGTTACAGCTGATGCTACCGCTGCCTTCTGAGGACCTGTGATCACTGCAAAGCCACAGAACAAACACGCAGTTCTAGAGCATGGGGAACACCAAGAGAACAGACTGTACAGACATCAACTGTAAGTACACCCACATGAAGGGAAGGCATCCGACAAAACCACACTGAACATTTGTGAGAACAAAACCCAGATGAATTCAACATATTAACATTAGGGCTGTCAAGTGAGTTCTTTAATTGCACAATTAAACCATTTTTTTTTACCTTTTGAACCTAAAAAAAGGGTTGTTTCCATTAAAACAACACTACGCAGCCATATGAGTGGATAAAACAAGCTTTAAGAGCATGCATTTCTTAATTTTTAATCATTTATTCATTCATTCACATTCTTATTTTGTTTGTTTGGGTTCATTCCCATTCCAGCCCAGATAGGGTACAGTATGTACATGGCATTAAAATAGATTCAGAAAACTTCTAGTTTGAACATAGTGAAAGGATCAGTTAACATGCTATATCTGGCTTTTAATCTTTAGATGGTCTAGAAAGTTCTGCAGATCCATGTCCATCCGTTCCACTACATCCCAATGGTGCTCTAAAGGATTGAGATCTGGTCAGTATGGAGGCCATTTGAGTACAGAGATCTCACTGTCCATGTTCAAGAAAACCAGTTTGAGCTGATTTGAACCTCTGTGACATGGCGTGTTATATTCCTGAAAGATGGTACACTGGGGTCAAAAGGGGTGGACGTGGTCAGCAACAATACTCAGGGAGGCTGTGGTGTTTAAACAATTCCCAATTGGTATTAAGTGGCCCAAAGTGTGCCAATAAAATATCTCCACACCGTTACACCACCAGCAGCCTGACCCTTTGATACAAGGCAGGATGGATCCATGCTTTCATCTTGTTTAAACCAAATTCTGACCCGACCAGCAGAAATCGAAACTCATCAAGCCAGGCAACAGCTGTCTGATCTTCTATTGTCCAATTTTGGTGATCCTGTGCAAACTGTAGCCTCAGTTCTTGGCTGACAGGAGAGGCACCTTATCTCAAACCAATCGTGCCATTCTCCTCTGATCCCTGGCATCAACGAGGCATTTTCACTCAGAGAACTGCTGCTCACTGGATACTCTCTTTTTCGAACCATTTCTGAAATACCCATGTAAATCACCTTACTTCCGAGCATTCTGATGCTCGCTTTGAACTTCAGCAGGTCTTCTTGAACACACGTCTACATGCCTAACTGCACCGAGTTCCTGCCATGTGATTGGCCAATTAGATATTTCTGTTAACTCGCAGTTGAACAGGTGAACCTAATAAAGTGTAGGTCCTAATAAACGTAACTTGTAGCATGGGCTCGTGAATAGGGGATCATTTCGAGATACAGCCCAGAACCATGGGTAGTTCAGACCAAGAATAGTTAATTATGTGTGAACTTTGACAGCCCTTATTAACAAATTAAATAAACAATTCAGACCGATCTGTCCTTCTGTTCCTTGTTTAGGAATGCTGATCGAAGTCTTGGTCTCTGATTCTAGACGTTTCCGTGTCTCGCCTTTCTTCCCAATGATGTACCTTCGAACAAAGGAACAACTCAGAATGTGACCTTAATGTATGACAAATTATTAGTTAAGAACGCCATTACTTAATCACAAGCTGCAGAAGCTCAGCTTGACAGTCTAACACTGAACATGAACTGACTTGTAAAGAACACTTGGGACGTCCATGGCACAGCGGAAGCCCTGGTCTGTCTGCTCAATGTTACTAGAGTCACATGGTTCATCCATACATGCATCAGTAGCTGTAAAAGAAGATAAAGATGCAGCCCATGATTAGTGATGTGTCAATTAGCCACTTTTGAGACATCTTATACAGACATGTTAAGTACAATACATAAATCAGTGAATCAACTGATGGTGTTCGGGAGGCTCAGAGGTCCGATATGCCA
Organism: Ancistrus triradiatus; assembly: GCA_025084515.1. Taxonomy (NCBI): domain Eukaryota; kingdom Metazoa; phylum Chordata; class Actinopteri; order Siluriformes; family Loricariidae; genus Ancistrus; species Ancistrus triradiatus. The sequence goes on from JAJAGP010001028.1 coordinate 148,068, forward strand.
ACCCACCACTGCAAGGACCTAGATTTGGGTCACAGTTACAGGATCATTCCTAGTCAAGTTGACCATTCTACAGTCCGAAGAAGATTGATCAGGAATGGTCGTTTTGGAAGGGTAGGCAAGATGTGCCAAATCTCACAAAGACTGGAATGAAGGTCAGTGGAAAGAGTATCATGGAGTGACAAATCCAAGTTTGAAATTTTTGGGTCTAATCGTCGGAAATATGTTATATATGGTCATAACACCAATTGCTAAAACAACAAGTCTAACGGTGGCCTAAGACTTTTGCACAGTAGTTTATTTCTGCAAATATCCATTAAAATGTGAATAAGGTTTGGAGAACTTAGGGACACTTAGAGATCATCTGAAAACGTGGCCAGATTTTCATTTTTAAGTTACACTGCAAAGCTTATGGTAAGCTCCATTCATTTAGAAGTACAAGTATTAAACTTACAAATGTTAAACCAAAATATCCCATAACAGCTAACCTTGTGCAGAGTATGTGAAAGCCTCCACTTCTTCATCTTCATAATGTTCTTCTTTAACAGCATTTTTTCTGTAAATCCTTCCATGAATATTAATGAGTGCAGGTCGTAAGACTTCCATAATGATCCAGGTCTCTGAAAGGAGCAGAAACATTAATGAACATGCACTATATGGCCAAAGGTTTGAGGACACCACTTCTAATTAGTGTTCACTCATTGCGAACAGGATCATAATATGAAACATACTAGCATAAAATCTCCATGCAACATAATGGGTTATACCGAAAACATCAGTGGCTCTCAGTATGGCATTTTAATAGCAAAATCAAGCCTTTCAGGGACACAGTTTCTAATGACTGCTTTCATAATGCACCATGTCAAAGTACAGCCTCGGTTCTCGTCCATAATTTGTTCCAGAAGGCTTGTCCAGAACCGAAAATGATGAATACTGAGCAAAGTTTTCTCCTAAGGAATAATGTAAACTGAATGAGTCTGTTCCAGACCCCCAGAAAATCCACACTGTATAAGGCATTATATACATTAATGTAGTTGTATCATACAGGTGCTCCCTGATTTATGATGGGGATATGTTCAACAAATCCATCATAAGTTAAATGTATCATGAACTGATGAGTATAACGAGTGTTTGGTAGAGCGATCTATACTTTACATAGCAGAGCCTATGATAAGTAATTTAATGTTTAAACAACTTACATTAACACACAGTTGGCCAAAATCATTAACACAAAGCTTATTTTAAAATAAAGTGTTGAAAAATCTCGTGTCATTTAGTGAGTAATGGATTGAAAGTGAAAAGTTCCCTTTCGGGTTGCTGGTCAATATAACGCTTTTTAGGATTCATGGAGACTTATATGCACTAAGAATGCAGTACTGTAGGTATAAAAATGAATAAAAACACGATAAAAATAGCAGAGATCTTCACTGACCCACAGCTGTTGTGAATCCGAATCACTGTGTACTGAATTGCGAATCGTGAATCGAGTCTCGGCAGCTCGACACATATGAGTTTGAGCAAGTGCACCGAGTACCGAGCAAATGACAAATTTTCTTGGTCAAAACACATCAAGAACCGAATTCAACAAGTTCCGAGGTGATCGAGAACTGAGGTACCGTCTCAAACTTGTTTCATGAACATGACAATCAGTGTTCTTCCCAGTCACTGGATCAGAATCCAGTAGAACAGCTCTGGGATGGGGCTGAGAGGCAGTATGGAAATGCACCTGAAAAATCTGCAGTAGCTGTCAGGTTCTATACCATGGAAAGCAAGTTCTGGAAGACCTACAGTAACGACAAAAAAAATGGGACTAAAAATGTCTTTCCTGAACAATCCAAACAAAACTGTCACAAAATTAGCTCAAGCATTCAGGAATTCTGAACATCACGTTTTTTTCAGGAAGAACTATTACAAGAAAACTCAAGGAAGCTCAGTGCACTCAAATTATTGGTACTCTACTTGCCTACCACTGTGGAAAATGGAAGAGGTGGAATCATGGTATGGGGAGTGGTTTCTGCATCTGGTGTTTGTGAGCTGGTGTGACATGTAAAGACCATCAATGCAAAGGCACAGCAGAAGATATTACAGAAAGGATTGCTTCAAAGCCTGAACGGGTTGTGTGATGGAAATAGAGGGCAAGACACCAAGATAATGCACCGGCACCCACAGAAAAGACAGCAAAGTAATTGCTTGAGTGGTATTCTCTGTCTGTGAGGGTTTGGCCCGGTCAGTCACCAGATCTGAACACCAAAGAGAATATCCTGTATATGGGTGCATATCAAGGCCAAGCTGGCTAGCAGAACATTTGGGAGAACCGAACAGTTATGGAAAACAGAGAGAGATTAATGGAACCGCACTAATACAGCATACTACAAAATACTTTCAGACTTTTTGCCTCATTTTGTGCCCAGTAGTGTACTTGCTACTACATACTGTTTACTGGATTGATCATTTCATTAATAAAGTAATGTGGCTCCTTCTACTAAAGGACAGTTGTGTATAGTATCAGATGGGTACACAATCAGTAATGTAGACCTACAACATCACCGGTCCAAGTTAAACCTGTAAATATAAAGTAATTTACTAGTGTCTGCAACGTTCAACCTTCTAAAAACAAAGCTCTAGTACACAGCCTGAAATAAATCCATTTTAAATATGTAGAAATAATCTAAAGACAATTAAAGAAAGACCGTCTAAGAAATTATACCTTTAGGATGTTCTCCTTGTCTCTGCTTCTTCTGTGGGTTCTTCTCATTCGGAAGCCCACATTCATAAGCACCACCACCACCTATTGAGCTGGAGCGATTAATACGATACACAAGAGTTTAATAACTAGAAAATGTTTTGTAATGTTTGCCTATTTACGAACTTCATCCCATTAGGCCTTTCAATGTCAGAGAACTGTCCACAACAGAAATAAATGCACAACACTGATACTATGGTGGTCCATCCACTGATAGCTGGGTTAGAAGACGCTGGTTTCGGTTTACAGTCAGTATGTGCTCACACACAGCATCTGTAAGTCAAGTAAACCATACAAACTGTGAATTCAGTGTAAATATTATCAGATTAAAAGTTCTTATACACTTTATTTTACACTGTATACCAATAAATGCAGCAGAATATCAAACGACACCCGTTACAAAGCGTAGCTTCTCCGAATCTATAGATGTCGCTGTCGAGTGTATAGAAATCCTACAACGAATAGCATTGCTAATAGGAAGATAAGAGGTAGGTATGGTTTTGGGTGCTAAATACATTTTAGTAGCTTAATGTTACACAATACTGTGTAGGTTTATAATGTTTGTGCGTCCTGTAATATTAGAACATGTATAAAGAAGCTCCGTTGTGTGTTTAGACGGCTATAAGGCCGGATGTCTATCCTCAAACTGAAGTCTCAGGTGACGTTTATTATTGAATTATGTCTTAATTATGTGTAGTTTAGTAAAACTAAGAATACATCCTCGAACTAACGCAGTGTTCAACCATACAAACAAGTGTAATGTATTGACTGAGTAAATAAGTAGTGAAGGAGCACTTTCCGATTAAATGTACGGAAAACGGTTAGCGTCTGAGAGCAAACCTTCTCGTTAATTCGAAGTAAGGTGTCCGGATTACTGTGAAGTTGCTTTTAGACAAAGCAGTATAGATACAATTGTATTATTATAAAGCTCAATGTGAGAAATTAGTTTTCCTCTGCATGTTTTTGTTGGGGGGGGACCCAGGGTGAATCCTGGTACTCAATGAGCTCAGGCTGAAGTACACCCTGGACAGGGCATCAGATCACTGTTGAAGCAGTAAGGGATGGGATCCTGCCATCCGTCCTCCCCTCCCTCAGACACCGGCGGTCTGTGTTGGACAGCAGCAATGGGACTAGATCCCGGGAATTGTTTTGATTTTTTTTAAAACCCTACTTGTCATGGGCAGTGTTGCAGGAGCCTGGACATTATACGAGTCCATAGCAGGGCAAGGTAATGGGTGCTCTTGCAGTACTGGGGGATAATCCCTGACCAGCCTCCTCATACACAGCCAGTCGTTTCTGCATGCAACACCTGACCAGAAAGCATCGCTGGAATTCAAACTCAGGTCCTTGTGGTGGTAAACAAGTGTATTAAAGTTGTCACCTTACTTTAATTTGCACCCAAAAGCAGCCTTTTGTTTAAAAACTGGTCCTAGAGGAAGATAACTGTTGAACAATAAATGGCTGTACACATGCACAAGTACAAACTTTAAATACAAGCTATGTCAGTCTAATAAAGATTACATGAAGTGCACGCAACGCAACACTGGCATTTCTGACCACCAGTACCAGGGCTATACACACACTACCATTGCCCTGTCACTGCTGTGTTAATAGTGATATATCACACACATGAATCTATGGGTGTTTATTGGTTTCATTCTGTGAAATGGTAGGATATTCCATTGTTGGATTGGCTATAAGGTCATTGGTCAGACAGCTGACCAATGGTAGTGTTTTGACACCTACTGTTGTGTAAAATGATTGACATGTTTGTTGTTGTTTTTGTAAAGCAACCTTTGCTTTGAGAAATCTGTGTAGTTATTTTTAATCATTTTCTTTCCTAAACTTTATAGTGTACATATTAATGGATTTTTTTTCCACACAGGAGACACTGCACTTGAGACAGCGCCAAAGGCCAAATGGCAGCAGCTTCTTCTTCGTCCTCCTCTGCTGGAGGTGTTAGTGGGAGCTTTGTCACTGGATCCGGGTTCAGCGCGTCTGAACTTATTCCTCCTAGAAAAGTCCTCTACACATACCCTAAAGGAGCTGGAGAGATGATGGAAGGTCTGTCAAGCGTCTCAGTTCTTCCTGTCTAGTTTTGGTCCAAGAGATGAGTTGGGGAGTTTAAAATCCAGCACCTAGTAGACCAGATCACACTCCCAATTTCCCAGATCGGATTAAGCTTTAGAAATGATATGAAGAAATCTGATACAGAGATATTTGATTTCAGTCAGTTGTCAGTCTGCGCATGCACACAAACGTCCTGGAAGTGGGTCTGCTAATTCTCAGCGACTGTGGGCTTGTTTTTCTAAAAAGTCACTATTAATATTGGTGGTTGTGAGTTGCAGAGTTTTGGGACTTGTTTCTAAAGTGTGGTTGCTTATTTGGACTTTTGTCTAAATATTGTTTGGGTTCAAGCTCTAAAGCAAAAAGGAAAATATAGATTTATTATTATTTTTTAACTAATCAAATGGTCGCTCTGACATTGTAGTCGGTCTCTGGTTTTGGGCTATTGGGGTTTTTTGGTCTTAGCCAAGTTGCTTCTTTTGGGCTTGTTTCTATACACCTTGTTGCTGGTTTCTCTCGTGGGATCCAGAAAGCCTGGAATAAAACGCAGCACCCATGAAATGGCTACTAAAATTCTTAGGACACTCAAACACAGTATATACTTGAGGAATGAAATGATATGAATAATAATAAAATAATGAAAAGTTGGAAGTTTGTCACGTCCTTCTGGTTGCAAAGTAGAAATCTGGTTATCACCTGAGTGATCAACCCAGAGTTTTCCCATTAATGCACAAGTGCATCTAAACTTAATGGATTATGAGCTGCATGTAATCGCACTCGCTGCATAAACTTGGTGTCCTCCTGTCACACCCAGTGACTTTGTGTATACTTCTTCTTTTCCTGTACGTCATGGCTTGATGACAGATTTCCCAGCTATCAGGTGCTAGTGAATGGAAACACTGCGGAGAGATTACAAGGAGCACTCTTTATCTTTCAGATCTCAATTGGATTTTTCCATTTTATTATAAAAAGTTATTGAAGGATCAGTACCATTAAGAGTCAGTGGATCTAAATAACCACAGATGTTCTATCGGTCATCCAGATCAAGTTAAATGTCTTGTAAGTGAATGCACCTGAATGTTTACATGCACTCATAAAAGCTTCAGTCTTCATGACTGAATAACGTGTCCAGGCGCCGTGGCTTATGCTATGAGGCAGCAGAAAATATTCTGAATTTGGCTTAGTTATGTCTGAAATGTCTGGGTCATGTATCCACAGGGGGCCATGCTTTTCCAAAATCCTGCATTTTGTTTACAGAAGGAATAGGGACTATTAGTGAGGAGGGAAAAAGAGATTATTTTACATATTACACAAGGTACGTTGCACAGTGGACTACCAGTACTGTGCAAAAGTCTTAGGCCACCATTAGATTTGTTGCTGTAGCAATGGTATAATGACTTATTTCTCAGTCAGATACCAACAGAAATGACAGAATGCCTGTGGAGCGTTCTGCTACCTCATCTTCCTAATTGCACATATGTACAGGTGAAAGTAAAGCACCTTACATTTTTCAGCCCTAGACTACATTGTACATATCTGTTCTGTTTCTATTTGAGATTTCTGATTTAATTTATTCCACTAGGTAGCTGTAGAGAGGGTTATACTGGTGCAATGATAATAAAGGTTTACTCATTTGTGTAAAAGCCTCATAATTATCAGAACAAAATGGCTTCTGGTGGCAAAAGTCAGTATTTAGAGGGACCTCACCAGAAAAGAGCTTTCTTGACTGCCACCCTTCCAAAAAGACCATTCCTGATCAAGCTTCTTCAGACTCTAGAAGGGTTGACTTGGCATCCCTGCCAGATGTTGCTGCTGCTAAAGTGTAAGGCCAGATCACACTAAAAACTTGTCACTGTAGCCTACAGAAGCTGTTTTCTGATTTTTGGTCAGTTTTGTAATACTGTATAGACCTTTCCTATATTTTCTGGTTGTATTTTAATAGAGAGACTGCGGCCTAAGACTTTTGCACAGTACTGCATGTTAAATAAGGTACGCCGATGCTGTGGCTTTTCGGCACTTTACTTTCTGGCTGCGACATCAGTTTGCATTCTGTGTGGAGTGGTTATGTAACAAGGTTGTGTCGTTTTATTATTCACTAATGTTTAATCTGTTCCCAAGCACTATCACACACCATGATCTGTCTGAATACACAAACACGGGCTCCTGCAGCAAATAGGGGTGGCTTAGCTTATCTACACCCTGTATTTTATGTCCATTCCTTTATCCTCTACTAAGCAAACATGGCTTATCAGCGAGGCTGTGCTATTAACCTGAATGTTTTGCTCTTTGTTTTTCAGATGGCTCAGATAGATTTCTTTGCGAGTCTGTGTTCAGTTACCAAGTTGCCTCCACTCTGAAACAGGTGAAACATGGTAAGCGCCCCATTTTTCGGCTTTACGAACAGCAACTTTATTTACCAAGCAGATTCCTTTAGAGTTCAACTATTAACCTCAAATGTAACCATGACACATTGCGTCTAAAGCTTCCTTTTTTAACACGAACGTTGCAAGTATAGCATCGTGCAAACTGCGTGCCTAGATCATTGCACACTTGGCTGTAACACCTCACATCTAAATGCTGTGACATTTTACCCTCCCAAAGATCTGGCAGTTTTCAGTTCCCCATGACATACAGAGAGATGATTTAATCCAAAATGAACTTTTTTGCCCCTACTAGTGCTTTACGGTCTAGTCAGATCTCACTTTCTATATAAAGTACACTTCATCAGGTACACCTTGCTAGTACCTGGTTGGACCCCCTTTTGCCTTCTGAACTACCATTAATTCTTCATGGCATAGATTCAGCAAGGTGCAGGAAGCATTCCACCGAGAGTTTGGTCCATGCTGACACTAATGTCATGCAGTTGCTGCAGATCTGTCGACTGCACATCCATAATGCCAGCTGGATTGAGATCCGGTGACTGTGGAGGCCATTTGAGTACAGTCAACTCGTGTTCAAAGAAACCAGCTTGAGCTGATGTGAGCTCTGTGATGGTGCATTATATTGCTGGAAGTAGCCCTCAGAATAGCTACACAGACAGAACACTGTGGTCATAAAGCAATGAAGTTGGTCAGCAACAATACTCAGGTAGGCTCTGGCATTTAAACGATGCTCAATTGGTGTGGGAAGTCAAAATCCACCACCAACAGCCTGAACCGCTGACATAAGGCAGGGTGGATCCATGCTTTCGTGTTGTTCACGCCAAATTCTGGCCCTACCATCAGAACGTTGCAGCCAATATCGAGACTTCTCAGACCAGGCAACGTTTTATCAGTCTTCTCTTGTCTGATTTTGGTTAGCCTGTGCGAATTGTAGCCTCAGTTGCCTCTTCTGAGCTGACAAGAGTAGAGTCTGGTGTGTTTCTGAAAACCTCAGGCCAGCCCGTCTAGGACCAACAAAAGTGCCAGATTCGAAGTCACTCAAATCACCTTTCTTCCCCATTCTGATGCCCGGTTTGAACTTCAACAGGTCATATTGACCAGATCTACATGCCCAAATGTATTGAGTTGCTGCCATGTGAATGGCTGGCGAGTGTATCTGTTGTACAAATCCAACAAGAAGTTTCAGTCCTGGCAGTGTCTTCTGGCCAGGTCAGATATCATAACAGCACACCTGTCCTGAGGGAAGAGAGGCCGGACAGGACCTCAGCAATGCAAGGGACTAGCAGCCCATTCATGGTACATGCTCATATGCACCCAGTAGGCTCTGGACTGGGATAAGCTGAGTTAAAATGTGGAAAGGAAAAACATAATAGAAAGCTTATTGTTGTAGTTCATGTAAAGTTCATGGCATTTACAAAGCATCAGCAGGGCCTGCGTTGTTTGTCTTCGCCTGGCCTTTTTTCCATTATTTTTTTGGTTTGAAGTGAATGTTATGGCTTGATGATTCTTAGGTTAGTTGGTTGGTTTGGTTCAACGGCTCAAGCTCTTTATTTAAGGATATATTTTGTTGTCTATTGGGTAAATTAATATGAATACCCTTGCTGTCTTCTTCCTGTGTAGGTCAGTCTCTGCGTGAACAGCTTCATAACTGACACTCGAACCTTAATGACCGTGTCATGAGTTACAGATTGCGTAACCAATTGTTCTCTCCAGCGTATACATGTGCCTCAGTCGCTGGCATCACTAGAACTCTGGATTACAATCTTGCCTTTTTAACAGAATTTTAATCTGTCTGTAAATCCTCTATTTGGAGGAACTTCAATGTAGCTTCTGTTTATTTACACTGTTACTATAAACTTGTGTTATTTAACTTTGTTTAATCCTTACATATAACATCTAGGCTGCCCAAGGATTGGCCCCTTTTTGTGTCTTGTTCCTCGGTAGGTTTTTTCCATCATCACAGTTAGATTTTCCTTGCCGCTGTCATAACTAGGGCCTAGATCTTTGTAAAGCTGCTTTGAGGCAATGCTCCATTGCACTATAAACCAGTACAAAGCGCTATAAGTCAAATCATTATTAAAACAAGCAAGAATCAATATATTAATGTGTCAAATACACAAAAATACAATGCTGTTTTGAATATAATGTATACTATCATCATTAATACTTTACAAATAAGTTCATTTACATAATCAGCTGAGAACAGATGCAGTATAATTCAATCTTTAAGTCTTCCTCAAAATCCAGTAATGTTGTGCAACTGCATTTTATACATTTGTAGGTAAAAACTATTTAAAAATAAAATTACATTTCAGTTATTTATAAGTTTTCAATATTCAAGTAATTGTTTTTAAATATTTTTTTAATAGTAACTACGACTTAACTGTGGCGTCAGTGTATCTTTGTCACACATTAAAGCTACTTGTCATGCGCAATGAGCAAAGTTGGAAACAAATTTAATCAGACATGTCCATGCTCTTATTGATTTCCAAGCATCAGAACTTCTTGGCAAAAACTTTCCCATACAGCCCTGTGTCAACCCAGTCCCTGCAGGTTCCCCTTAGCTGTATTAGCATATTCCGTGTGAGATTAAATAAGCAGGCTTCATACACCAAGCATCATTTTAGTTCACGTTGGTAGCTGTGGTTACGAATGTGTGACCAATACACTATGAATGATTTGGCTTATCTGAGGTTAGGGGAAAATTACATGCAATTTATTTCTGACCAAGTGAGCAACAGTGCCTGAGAAAGGACATTCAAACTGTAAGCTGCTTCATGAATTCCTGATTGTGTGCTCTCATGCTTGTTCTCAGATCAGCAGGTATCCCGGATGGAGAAGCTGGCAGGCCTGGTAGAGGAGCTGGAGGCAGACGAGTGGAAATATAAACCTATCGAACAACTTTTGGGCTTCACAACTTCATAATTAATAGTGTTATGTATCATTAATGTGCCATTGATTGCCATGACTGTCTTGGGTTTTTTTCTTAATTAGGTTACATTTTGATAATATTTATTTATACAAATGTCCTTAAGTCAGAATGAGCTGTAACTGTCCTGTGTCCAGCCTGAGATGAATAGCGTTGAGCATTTTGTGCATTGTAAATATAGTAATAATGTGGCAAATATTTTGCAGTTCATGCCAAGGCAAATCAGATCTGGATGTATGCCAGTAATGTTTTGGGCATGTTTGTGACATTTCTATTAAACTGAGCATGTCTTCATGGAAATAAAATGTTTTGACTTATTTGGTCTTTCTAAGTCATTTATTATAGTTTTGTCCATTTTGAGACCTACCTATTAAGCTGGCACCAAAACCTTCTTTTTTGTCCTTAGTTTAGTTCATTTAGTTAATTTTGTAGTAGATACAGTGGGGGGAAAAAAGTATTTAGTCAGCCACTGATTGTGTGAGTTCTCCTACTTAGAAAGATGAGAGACGTCTGTAATTTTCATCGTAGGTACACTTCAACTATGAGAGACATAAAGAGAAAAAAAAATCCAGGAAATCACATTGTAGGATTTAAAAAAAATTTAAATGTAGATCAGGGTGGAAAATAAGTATTTGGTCACCCAAAGGTGTCCTGTCCTTAGTGCACTTCCATCTGCGCCAAGTGAATTCCCAGATCGTCTCCAGTCCTGGGCCACAATAACTGGGATTAAAACTGGCTGAGAATTATTATTCATTACCAATTTCACTTTGTCCCTGCGATGGATTGGCACCCTGGGTTGTTCCTGTCTTGCTCCCTGTGTCGTTGGCTTGGCACCGGTTCTCCCGCGACCCTGTCCAGAATCAAGTGGATAAGAAAGTGAATGAATGAATTTCACTTTGTGTACCAACTGTTTCAGTACCAGAACTACCAGAACCCAAAAAGACAATGTAATTTTATGTTATTTGTGTTTATCTTTATGTCTTATGTTTTTTTACTGGGTTAAAGAATTATGATGACTGCTCACAGTCACCTGGAGGGTGATGTTGTTTGGGTTCGAGCTTGAGATACTCCCTCAGAAGGCATTGCTGGGACTCGAACCCAGGTCACCATGCTGGTGGGCTAGTGTCGTGGTTCTCAAACTTTTTCTTCAGTTCCCCCTTTTGTAGATAAGAATATATTTATTTTTAAATTGAAGTAGACACTTGCGCCAGAATATTCATTCACCTCCAGGCTTTTATTTTCACCATTTAGGTTCCATTTGAGAAGATCAAATACAGAGGAAAGTGTAAAAAAAAACAATGCCTTTTATTTTTGGGGTGTGTAATGTGTGTGGTGCGGATGCTGGGGATGGAAAATCATCCTTGATGTACATTTTTTGTTTAAGCCAGGTGCCCTTTGTAAAGGCAAAAGTCTAACACTGGGAACAAGATACTGAAAGTTATTCAGAGTTAACAACGCTTTTTTGACTATTTTGCCACCAGCATCTCAAAAATGTCCATAACCTCTAAACATAAAAAGAAAGTCAACTATAAATCAAGAACGTGCAAGATTTTTTTGTCTTCTGTGGTTATAACATAAAGTCAATTTTTCAGAACTTATATAATCCTGGTCAGGTCGTGGAAAGCCAGGCACAAGACAGGAAACAACTCTAGACAGGGCCCCAAATATCCGTCATAAGGGCACATACACTCACACCCTAGGAAACTCCAATTAACCTACAATGTCCCTTTTTGGAAAAATGTGCAAGGAAACGCGAGTAACCCGATCAACCCTTTGGACATTTGGTGTTCTTTCTGAGGTCAGGATCGATTTTGGGAAATGCCGTGAGGCGACCGTCGGCTAACGACCACTGTGCTTAACTGTGCCACCGGCAAGTCCATAAAGAACCTGGCAAACTGCATCATATGGCATCAGTTTATATCCAAACTGCCAACAGGTTTAAAAATGTCGAGGAAGTAAGCAATTGCAAAACTGGCCTACAGAATACATGTACTAGTACTTGGATACATACCCACCTGGTACTGGATTAACAAAAGTGCGAAGTTTTGAAACTGAGCTATTCGGGGGGGGGGGGAAAAAAAAGGGGAATTAGAAGCATTTATGTGTGTGTCAAAACCAGTGGGCTGACCTTCGAAAATAACAGAATGAGATAACACAAAGGTCATGAAAATGGAAATATTATTGAAAGGGGTATGCATTAAGGCAATGGTCAATGAAAAATAGAAAATATAAAAAATGTGAATGATCTTATTGTGGTAGTGCTGGTAGTGCGAGTAGAAAACAATCAACATTTATTTTTTATATTTTTTTGCATTACTTCATGTGTGCATGTCACTTATTTGTCATATTCTTTCTCAGCTTCTATTTAGGGCATGAAGCCTTACTTGTTTTTGTTTCCATCGTACAGAGCGTACGCTGTGCTTTGTTTCACAGTGCTGCAGCCACTATTAATTTTAGCGCTGCGGTCTGTGAGGTTCTCCTCTCCTCCCTCTTGAGGGTAACAGAATGTGTGTGTGTGTGTGTGTGTGTGTGTGTGTGTGTGTGTGTGTACACTCGCTGCAGTGACTGTAGACACAGTAGACAAAGAGATGGGGGGGTGCAGAGAGATTGCAAATAAAACCCACATTCTTTGCCTAAACCATAAAACACATGTCACAAACAAACCAGCCATATGCAAAGTGGCCGCTCAAATAACAGATTTATGTTTTATGATATAATTAGAAAAACATTAATCAAAAAAAGCATGCAGGTTATGGGGAGGGGGATAATTCTGTTTTTGTTCGGGAGTAGAACTCGCTGACAGCGGAGCCTTGTTTACACACAGTTTCCTGAATCTGCGCTGTGAAACTTGTTTTGTGTGACAGTGTGTCCTGCTGGATGTTTTGCATCTGAATGAATGAAAAGCCCAGCGAGGAACTTGGGTGACTGCACAGTACAGCACGTTCTGTTCATGAAAGGGTGTCACTCAGCGTACACCGCTGGATCCTAAAGAGCATATGCTTCCTTCCTGACTTGCAGATATGTTTCCTCACAGAAAAGTCAGTTTAACATATGTAACTCTTAACTGAGGATAAAGTTTAGCATATGTTTTTTTTAATAAATTCATAAAAATAAATCTGGATAATAAATAAGTCAAACTGGATTAGAAATTGTCCAGACCTCACTTGTTGTGTCCCAAAACATCTGAAATCTTGGATTCCTGCCAAACCTTGAACTGGACCAAACTTGAATGCATACCTAGTACTCTCTTCCATCCCCTCCTTACCGGTCCCCAACCCCTTTTTCCCCATCCTTTCTTCTCTCCTTCCCCTCTTGCCCCCCATACTCTTCCCCTCCCCTCCCCCTCCTCTTTTACCCTTCTGCTTTTTTCTGGTGCTATGTCTGTTTTGTATGGCCACACAGATACCTCTTTAGCTCAAACAGGGTTGTTTACGTTCCTAACAAAAATTACCTTTTACAGGACTTAGAACGAAACAGATATACTGTTCCTTCTCAAAAAATTTAGCATTTTGTGTAAATTTAATTCTTGTTCCGTAATTTTAATGGATAAAAATTAAACTTTCATAATATTTAATTCATTGGCACACCAAACTGAAATATTTCAAGTCGTTTATATTGTTTTAAAATACTGATGATTTTGGCATACAGCCTCATGAAAACCCAAAATTCGCTATCTCACAAAATTAATCAATATCATGAAAAGGTTTCTCTAAACGAGCTATAACCTACTCATCCGAATCAACGAATTAACTCTAAACACCTGCAAAAGATTCCTGAGGCTTTTTGAAAACTCCCAGCATTGTCATTAACTCAAACCGCAATCAATGGTAAGACTGCCGACCTGACTGGCTGGTCGCGAAGGCCATCATTGACACCCAAGCAATTGGGTAAGACACAGAAAGAAATTTTCTGAACGAAAATAGGCTGTCCAGAGTGCTGTAATCAAGGCACCTCATGGGAATTCTGGTGGGAAGGCAAAAGTGTGGTAGAAAACGCTGCACAACGAGAAAAAGAGGTGACCAGACCCTGAGGGGATTTGTGGAGAAGGCCGATTCCAGAGCCCCGTACCAGCGTTTGCAGGAAATTGGGTCTACAGGTTGCCCGCATTCCCCATGTCAAGCCCACTTTGGAACCCGAAACGTGCAAGCAGAAAGCGCCTGACCTGGGCTACAGAGAATCAGCAACTGGACTGTTGCTCATGGGTCCAAAGTATTTTTTCGGATGAAAGCTAATGTGATGTCATTCTGGAAATCAAGGTGCCAGAGTCCTGGAGGAATACTGGGGAGAAGAAAGGCCAAAATGTCTGAAGTCCAGTGTCCACGTACCCACAGTCCATTGGGATGGTCTGGTGTGGGGCCATGTCAGCCTGCTGGTGTTGGTCCCACTGTGTTTTTATTCAAGGGCAGGGTCAATGCATCTAGCTATCAGGAGATTTTTGGAGCACTTCATGCTTCCATCTGCTGAAGAGCCCTTTATGGAGATGAAGAGTTCATTTTTTCAGCACAACCTGGCACCTGCTCACAGTGCCAAAACACTGGTGAATGGTTTTTACTGACCATGGTATTACTGTGTCTCATTGGCCTGCCACTCTCCTGAACCTGGAACCCAATGAGAATCTGTGGGATTTGTGAATAAAAGTTGAGAGAATGCAAGACCCAACACTCTGGATTAGCTTAAGGTCCGGCTATCGAAGCTCCTGGGCCTCCATAACCCCTCAGCAGTGCCACAGGCTTTTGAATTGCCTCCATTGCCACGCCGCATTGAAGGCTCTTTCTGCAAAAGATTCCCGACCAAGTATTGATTGTCATAACTGAAACATTATAATCTGAAGGTTTGACTTTTTTTGTATAAAACCACGTTTCTTTTATTGGTCGGATGAAAATATGCCTAATTTTGTGAGATGCCCAAAATCATCAGTATTAAAACAATAAAAGACTTGAAATATTTTCAGTTGGGTGTGCACTTGAAATCTTAAAATATTGAAAGTTTATTTTATCATTACATTACGGAAAAGAATTAACTTTATCACAATATGCTAATTTTTTTTTGAGAAGGACCATATTTATAAATCTGTTTTACTATCTCAAACATCAAGTACAACAGCAGCACAACCCCAAAGCTGTTGGACACCAAGCTCAACAGAGGTTCAGAAAGTGGCTGAAAACAAATAAAAATCGGCTCATTTCCGAGTAATTCCTACTGAGTTTCCAAACTCCTTCATGGATTGGGATTCCATGCAGAGTACTGCTCACAAACCCCAGTTGACACCAATTTTGCCAGTGCCATGCCTAAAGTGGTGTAAAGCCATTGCCACTGGGAATGAGTGAAAATAAGTTCAAGCCAAGCCCAGCTGCTTGTCTAGTCCTCCTTGTTATATCTAGACCTTTGCAAATTCTCTCCGGGCCAACCGTCCATACAAATCAAGACCCCTGCAGTCCCCATTGTTTCTCTACATACTTTGTCGGTCCACTTTACTGTGTTTCTTCAATATCGTCAGAACTCCGTCGAATTCGGCCTCTCTACGCATTTGTGAGGAAAAAAATTTGTCTCGTCCGTTTGCTCTGTGCTCAGCGCACTTGTTTTTATCTTCTATGAGTCAAGTCGAGCTGACACAAATCGGGTTTATGATTCAGCGATTCAGTCACAAGATTCAGGTATTCAGATTTCACAATAGCTTTCTCGATCAGTGCAAACATGTTCACTGTGTTTTTCATGTTTTTATTTATTTATTTTTTACAGTACAACATGCTTAGTGCACATAATTCCCCATGGGTCCTAAAAAGGTTAGGGATAACAGTCAACCAAAAGGAAAACTGGAAAACAGTACATTTGCTTTACATTTAAAGTACTTTTAGAGTGTTATGCTTTTACTTTTCACTTTCAATCCATTACTCACTAAATTACATGAGACTTTTCAAGACTTTATTATAAACGAAGCTTTGCGTTAATGTGTTTTAAACATGTTAATAGGCTCCGTTATGAGACAGCATAGCTCGCTCTACCAAATGTTAACCTCCTCAGTTCATGATACATTTAACTTATAATGGATTTGTCTGAACATATCCCCATCATAAATCAGGGAGCTCCTGTACAATACTCACACAATATAGTACAATACAACTCCATTAATGTAAATAATGCCTTATACAGTGTGGATTTTCTGGGCGCTGGACCAGATTTACATGATTTCTTACGGGAAAATTTTGCTCTTAGTCATCATTTTTGGTACTCAGTGTGACTTCTGGAAAGAATTAAAGATGAGAACCGAGGTACCACTGTATATGGGTGGTGGATCATTCTCAGCACTGCAGTGACACTGATGTCGCGGTGGTGTGTTAGTGTGTGTTGCACTGATACGAGTGGATCAGACACAGCAGCGCTGCTGGAGTTTTAAACCACTTCAGTGTCACTACTGGTCTGAAAGAGGATGACTAACGTAAACTGACAAACTGTGCAGCAACAGATGAGCTATTGTCTCTGACTTTACATCTTCAAGATGGAGCAATAAGGTGAATGTCACTGATAAAGTGGACAGGGAGTGAACAGCGTTTTAAAACTCCAGCAGCACTGCTGTGTCTGATCCAATCATACCAGCTCAACACACACTAACACACCACCACATCAGTGTCACTGCAGTGCTGAGAATGATCCACCACCCAAATATCACCTGATCTGTGTGGACCCTGACCAATAGACACCAGAGTAAAGGGGAATAACAAAGCATGTAGAGAAACAGATGGACTACAGTCTGTAATTGTACAACTACAAAGTGCACTGACCACTAAAACGTATTCAAAGAATAAGCAGAATATAACCTGCAAATAAAGAATGCCTAAGACTTTGGCACAGCACTGTAGTGTCATTCTAATTAAGTGCTTCCAAGTTGTGGCAGCAGTTTTGAGAAATGCACAAAGTGAAGTCCATATACAAATGGTTTAATGAGTCAAACAATGTGGCCACAACCCCACGGCGACTCCTTGCAGATTGTATGGAACGTACAGAGCAAGCCTTATCTCCAAAACGGACTGTCCAAGCTCATTAATGCTGTTGTGGCTATGGAAGCAAAACCCTACAGTCACGCTGCAGAACATAAGTCTTCTCAAAGCAATGGACAAACAAACAGAAATCAACTCAATGTGGTTGCTGTTGAGTACCATTGAATCAGTGGTGACTTATGTTGATAATTGTGTATAATATTGTAAATATTAGTGGTAAAGTTCAGAGTTTTCAAAACAGTGCATGTATGACTGTAAGACTGCCAGACATTTCTTCCATATGGTTTGAATTTGTGTTGTTGCCACTGTCACTGAAATGTGATCCTCCACCCCCAGCACCGACCCTCATACTGCTTCTGCACAGTATAGGCTTTGAGGTTTTGTATCCACAACTCGTACACTGTTTGTAAACCCAGCCCAGCATTCAAAACCAGGTCCTCAGGGACTGCTGTGTCCAACAACTAGCGGTTACCTCTGAGCCACAGGAGCTCAAACTCTGTACAGTATTAATGTCCATGGCTTTGGATGTGATGTTTGGGATGTCAGGTATCCACCAACTTTTGCCCATGTACTGTATGTGACTACACAATGCTTGTCACCAGTTACATTTTTTCACACCAGATAAATATTTTTGGACGTGTGGATACTGAGCATATTTCAGGCTAGTTATCTTAAAATGACAGTTCTCAAATATGGTCTTAAAGTTGCATCAGATAAACACTGACGATAAAATGCTGAGACACACAGAATCGGGCAACATTGCATCATGCTGAAGACTGGCTTCACAAATCTTGTGGGATCAGACAGATCAATACATGCTTATTAAGTCACGGTATCATTTGCAGTTCAAAACCATCTGAAGGTTTATACACATATTTACAGTGAAGGCTAAGCTCAGGGTGTGATGCACAAGCCATAGTACACTCTGTACACATGCACTGAGATAGCCAGTATCTGCAGGGCTGATATGGAGTGATGTAATATTGCATCAAAGCATGCAATCTCCTTTGCAGCCTGCATGTTCTTTGGCACCCACAACCTGTCCATGTCCACTCTGATGCATGAATTACAAAGCAGCACAGTAGCAGAGCCTAACACGTTTGCAGGCAATTGACTAACTGAATGTGAATCCAAAAATAGCATTGTTACAACAATGAATATATTTTAACGCAGCACCACTGCCAAAATACTAGGTATATGGTGGCTCACTAGTCATGATCCTGAAGTAATCATTAGAGGACTGTGAGTTTAAATCCAAGGACTATTGGAGAGATGCAGATGGGCTCTTGAGCAAAGCTCTTAACTCTGAACGTCTCCCATGAAGTGTCTACTGTCAGAAAAGTATCAAAAGCTCCAGCGTTCCATACTTATTTTAAAGTCTTTCTAAACAAACTAACACTATGTTGACGTTGGTTTTTGTTTGTTTTTCAGGGGACGAACATAGGGTGCAGACATAAGCGTGGCCGAGACAGGACCCAATAAGAGTAAGGGTTATCCTGTCCTGCCTGTCCTCCCTCAGACACAGCCAATCATGCCTCTGTTTAAAAAAACAGCCTGACGAAATTTGGACAATCAAGCGTTTTTTTCCAGGAGGCAATCCAATGTAGTATGATGCCTTTATAGCAAGGTGCATCATTTCATTAAATAGAAACATGTGCCAGTAAGAGTTACACGTACTCCC
Source organism: Ancistrus triradiatus (assembly GCA_025084515.1). NCBI lineage: Eukaryota > Metazoa > Chordata > Actinopteri > Siluriformes > Loricariidae > Ancistrus > Ancistrus triradiatus. The sequence goes on from JAJAGP010001028.1 coordinate 166,861, forward strand.
CATTTTTGATTTTACAATGGGAATCAGGTAATACACAAAATACACATTCAGCAGAAATCGTACTCTGAAATTTTAATTTTTCCTGGGCAAGCAATTCCCAGTATGACATTCTCCTGCACTCTACCCGTGCTAAATGAGGAAATCAGGAGTGCGTATATGGCAGGAGTGATGAGCACTGGGAAATGCAGTGAGGAAAAGCTGTGGTCGTGACAATACTAGCTTTTGTTCTTTACTTTTCATTACATTCATCAACAATTACATTAGATATTCAACACTTTATTATTAACATTAAGCCGTTGTGTTAATGATTTTAACTGTAGTTTAATAAAAGTGTTTTCAAGCATGTTTTTAGTAGGTTACGCTACGATTATATAGAGTAGTATATTAAACTCCTCGGTTTATGATATTCAAGTTATGATGGATTTGTGAGCTAGATGATTCAGTTTCCTCACTCAAATGCACATTTTTAGTCCCGGTGGAAATGGTTTCCTCTTCTAGCTATATAAGCAGTACTTTTCAGGATGTTTTTTTTCCTGTTATATATAGCTGTACCTCAGCAGACATTTTCACCTCCAGTGGTTTCATTTTTGGAATCATTTTCTTTAACACTGTCCTTATTGACTATCCTGTATTGTTCGCTCCTTTTCATTTCTGGTCTTTGTAATGCTAACGAACTCACCAACCTTCCTCTTACTGTTGCTCTTTGTTTAAAAACTGACCAAAACAATAAAACAGTTTGAAAAACGCAGTATACCGAATGCTAACTGTGCTCCCGTGTCCCATACGGACGGGACGCGAGGCAGAGAAGTTTTGGGTCCCCTGACTTGTGTCCGGGGTGAGACAATGATACGGTTTGGGGTGGTTTTTGACTTCCTCAGCAGACAAATAGAGATCAGCTCATACAGCTCTACCAGGCTCTTACTCAGCGGTGTTACCGGGCAGAGTCCGAACGCTCGGGACGTGCGCTAACAGGCGATTGGCTGATGTACCTGGGGGCGTGCAACTGCAGAGAACCGGAGCTATATAAAGAGCTTTGTTCTGCTACATGACATCAGTGTTTTGCAGAAAGCAGCAGCTGCTTTCAGCCAGAGCTCTGGGAGAACAGGAACCGGTCTCGTCTTTGTTTATCTTTTTGCACTGCGTTGATTTTACCGAAAAAACAATCTGACAGATCATCATATTCTGCAAAGACAACAACAGCACAGCGTAACTACTCGGTTTTGGTAAGTGTCGTTTGAAAGGTGCTTTGCTTCAATTTGATTAGCAACTTGTTCTTTGTTACTTTGCCTATTTGTCAACACATTGCAAGTTGTACGTTTTATCAGAAGTGTTGTTTGTAATGCAGAAAAATAAGTTGGGTTTTTTGTTTGTTTACCCGAGTGGCGAACTGCATTGTTTATGAAGCTTACCAGTTCATTGTCTGACCGTTATAACAAAGCCGTTCTAGGCGAAAAGCCATTTAAGCACCATTTTTCCAAAAGCGATTTTAATATTTGAAACACATTCCCATTGTAGGCATTGCTACGTTTTTAGTGTTTCATTTTTGTCCGTGTTAAATGCAAACGTATTGCAATTCGCCTAGCTTGAAATGTATTTCACTGGACCCCCCTCCCACGTAGTACTAAATTTGCATTGCATGTAATTTTGTGCTTTTAACACATTTTGCATATTTTTTCCATTTACTTTCACTCAATTTGTTGGCTGGAAACTGTAAGGCAAACAATGAACTGGTTAGTTGCTGGGGCATAGCATGAAGTTAATCTGCCCTTCACTGAAGCAAGCTAAGAGCTTTTTTTTTTTTTTTTTTTTTTTTTTTTTTTTTAAAAGACTAGAATGCTTTTAAATAATAAAAGCTTTGTGACCTTTCCATATGTGGAAAAGACTTTCATGTTTGAGGCACATCTATAATTTGAATTTTGTTCTGGCAGGGTTTGAATTGAAGCACATTAGTTTGTGGAGCTGCAGACTGAAGTCATGCAGACCCTGGGTGAAAGTGTTTGGACCGATTCGGCTCCAGAGCGATTGTCCTGGAGCGGCCCGGTGCAGAAACTGCGCAGCAGCAACAGCATCGACTCTGAATCTGATCACAACAGCTCAGATGACGGCTCAGACGCTGGTAGTTTTCTGCGCATTGGCTCCTCTGTGTTGGATCTCATTTTAATTTTGCGCTCCATTCATTGTGGCCTGTCAGTGGCAGACTTTGTGCATATTTTAAAACCATAATACTTCTTTATGCCCTGCATCAGTGGCTTGCAGTATAAAACTAAAATATTCTCATTTCTTCCAGGTTCTGTATCTCTACCTGATTTGTCGGGTCTCGACACTGAACATGTTCTATGACCCAACGGAGGAGAGCCTCTGCAAGAAGTGGTGCAGCAGATCGCCCTGTGCCTGACTGAAGCAAAAGGCTGCACTTTGCACTGCTCGAAACTCCTCATCCCCAACAAGCTCCTGGAGCATATCGGAACCGAGCTGGTACAGCTGGCGGCGAGCGAACCGTGTGGCCTGCGGGGAGCGCTCATCGATCTGTGTGTACAGCAGGGTGAGACCTTTCAGAGTGCAGGCCAGATCTCTGCTGACCACTGGGTCGTACCCACCTTCCAGCTCACGCTCGTCCTCAGGCCAGAGTCGGGAGGAATCTGGCCCAAGATCCAGGGCCTGTTTGGTAGCAAATCCTCTTCAGCTCTCGGAGGCGTTCTTAAACTGAGCACTGGGTTCCGAGTGATCAAACGAAAACTGTATAGTTCTGAAGAGCTTCTTATTGAGGAGTGCTGAGGGCAAAAATTGACTTTATTGGACATCTAAATTGAGACTGCTCTTGAAGTCTATTAGCACCTGATCGTTGTGCACTTGACCATGGATTAAGTGAAACTGCTGTATGATGACCAAGATCTCCGTTTTATATTGAAGTCTTCTACAATAGTCAGAATATTGTTACAGATCTTTATCCTGTGTCACAAGGGTGTTTATACGAAGGAGCATAGGGTACACGTGGTTGCTGTTGTGTTTCATTGACTGCTGTATGTACTTGGGTAAAAATGACTAGATGGTCACTTTGCACTTCTTTCAGGCAGTCTTCGAAGCTCAGGTGCTGTTTTGTCGACTGCTTTGAAATGTTTACCTCGGTTTATTCTGAAACTGGCAGCTACCTCGCAGTGTTGCGAGCTTGATTTTACCCATGTTGTGTGAATTTCTTTTTGTTTGTTTTTTAAATTCAAAGTGCCATTTCATCTGGGATGAGTTAAATCTTCATTTAAAATGGACTCGTTTTTAAAAATTCACTTGTCATGCATATTTTTCCTGTGCCTATTCCTATTTATTTGATATTCAAATACTGTCATGTTTTTGTACATGGATTTAAGGGTGCACACAAAATAAATTATTTTTGAAGAACTCCACTTGTGTTCGTGCTTTTGCTTGCTGTGAGGGTCTTGTTCTGAATATGGACATGATCTCTACATAATCATGTCTTGGGATGCAGTTAGCATGGGGACATCTTTCAAATCCATTTCAGGGTGCCACTGAGCTGTTTAAATGGACCACTTTCAGGGGCACATGGAATAAAGTGGTTTTTATAGCAGCATAGCATTAAATGGTGTACGGAAATTAAATTGAACTAGAAACCTGTGGGCACCAGGCCATATGACTTTCAGATGATGTAAAGATGTGGAAAGTCAAGGTGACTTCAAGGGCCTTGAGACATTTTCCAAAGTACCATAGTAAGCATCCAGGGAGTGGCCTGTTCCTACTGGCACAATTGATTGCATGCAGTTTGCTGATAAAATTCAGCTTGCTCTCCTCTAAAGCTTTGTATGCACCAACACAGTAGTTCCAAACTTGAGGCCAAGAAGGCTAGAGTTCAGCACTGTTTGTGGATGTCATTGCTTAATTAACAGGTTTGTTAAATGTAAGAGTAAATCAGCAAAATGTGCTGGATCCTGAAAAATGCAGAGAAACCAAGTTATCTTCTGAAGTTCTCAGTATGTCACCCCATCTCATGTTGCTTTATCTAAGCTTAAGTGCTCTATAACTGGACGAAAGCCTTGAGCACAAGTACAAATAAAAAAAAACTGCAGTCAGGCAGGAGCAACTCGCTAGCTCACTAGCACTGTCACCTCACAGCAAGAAGGTCCTGTTTCGTTCCCCTCAGGTGTCAACGAGGGTTTACTAAGGGAACTTCGGTTTCTTCCCACAGTCCAAAGATATGCATTATTTATATATATATATATATATATATATATATATATATAGCTTCTAAGTAACCTTGTGTCTGTCATAAAAATGGCCATTGATGACTGATGATGCTTGGAGTCTGACTGTTTGAGGCTGTAGACAGATGTCTTTTACACAGATAATGAGGTCAAACAGGTGCCATTAATACAGGTAACGAGTGGAGGACAGAAGAGCTTCTTAAAGAAGTTACAGGTCTGTGAGAGCCAGAAATCTTCCTTTTTTGGGGGTGACCAAATACTTATTTTCCACCATGATTTACAATTAAATTCTTTAAAAATCCTACAATGTGATTTCCTGGATTTTTTTTCTCTCATTTTGTCTCTCATAGTTGAAGTGTAGCTATGATGAAAATTACAGACCTCTCTCATCTTTCGAATTAGGAGAACTTGCACAATCAGTGGCTCTTTTGCCCCACTGTATGAATCTCAATGTACACATCAGATCAGGGCATATGTCGCGTAATCAGTTGACCTAATGCATGTCTTGGGACTGTGGACACAAGGAGGACATTCAGAACAAGCTCTGATTGATGTCCTGGTGCTCCATCAAGGGTAAGTGTTCGTAAGTGTTCTCTATGAATTTAGGGATAGGCTTGGCAACTTAAAAATGTCTGTCTTCTGTTAAATGACAGAGCTATACATGTGCCTGCATCCTGTAGCCTGGGTTCTACTGAATCCAAAGACATTCAATACACACTCTAAAGCCACAAACTGGGCCACAGAAACCGAAGTGGGTAAAATATACACTATACAGTCAAAAGTTTTTGGACACCTCTTCTAATTATTGCGTCCTGCTAATTCAGCAACACTCAGTTGTAACACATTGGAAATATATATTCTCCATAGACGAACAGTGGCAGTAGAATGGGTTGTACTGATACCCGAGTGACTCTCAACATGACACATTTAAAGGTTTCTGCTTCCAACAAATCAGTTCTGCCCTGCTGTCCTTAAAAAACGTCCATACATTATTCGTTTCTCTATTTCAATTGAGATCTTGGCTGGCTTATTCAGAGCCTTGACCTCAATCAATCCGACACCCTGAAAGTGCACTGCGATGGCAAAAGTGAGCCAGGACTTATTATCAACATCAGAAGCCCGACCTCAGGGGCCATGTTCAAAAAAATCTAATGGAAAGACCTTTAGAAGAACAAAGGTTGCTTGGTAGCAGGCAAACCCATGTTTGGGATGTAGTTTTTTTGGATGTCCAGAAACCTTGTGTATATATTCTACAAAGTTAGAAATAAGACTCCCAGAAATGGCTTGAGGCTCTGAAAAGTACAAATAAAAAACATAAATTAACAATTGAAGGATGTGTGCTAAAGTAAAGAGCCTATTTTCGTTCTTAAAGGGCATGAAACTTTGCTGAAGTGCAGGAGAAAAAGAGACAATACACACACAAAAAAAAGCAAATCCAGCAAAGACTGGTCTGAACGAGCTGGGACTACCAGCTGTTGGGGAACGTGAGCTGCTGCATGTTTTCGCTTACACAGCCTGCCAAAATTCTGACAGTCGTATGACTCAACTGTACACACACATACGCTTCTTACTCAGCTCCCCAACACACAGAACCCACCACTCCCCCCTGGCATGCTTCCTAAACACACAGACAAAGCACACCCAGTGGAGTGAAGAGAGGCGCAGGATTTTATTGTTCTGTTATTCTTCAGCACAGGAATATTTGCATTAAACCATGCAACATATTTATGGTTTAACAAACGTATAGGTTTATACTTAAAAAAAGTACAGCTCCTTAAATAAATACTTAATTTTTATAGCAGCTTAAATTCTAGTGTCAAAGTAAAAGCGTGCTGTGCAAATCTTCAGTAAGTAATGCTCATCTACTGGACCTATTCAATCAAATCTGCACAGCAAAACCTCACGTACGATCGGCTACGGATCATAGAAAGATGTAGAATGTCCTTGCAAGTGTCAGTCTGAAGGATAATATACAGATTTAAGACAAATTCATAGATAAATAATTTAATCATTTCTTAATCACATAAATGATTTAATCAGATTAGTGAAGGGCTGGGGGAAGATCCCAGTCTTAAAAAAGATATTACACTGCAAAAACAAGTCTTAGCAAATGAAAAGACCCTAAATAAACAGAATATATTTCCTATTATGACACGATACTAACAGTTATTAGTACGTGTACTTGACTGGTGCAGAACCGATTCATAAGTTAAGAGTCCCAGCAGCTTCCATCTGGCTCAGGCTTTGTATTTGCTGTGTCTGAGGGAGGGGATTCTGGGCAAGGAATCCCCTGGGGCTGCAACAGCGACCCCTGCCAGGCCCTGCGATGGACTGGTGTCCTGCTGGAGGAGTACTGGGATAGGAAATGCAATCTTTCTAAATTTTAAATCCCTGTAAACGGACCTTATTCGTTGATATTATTTCCGGTATTTATTTTCCTGTTCAATTAACAGGATTACTAGTATGATTAAAACAGGAATGCGTTCAATATATTTGATTTAATTGTAGACTATTTATTTAATAATATATAAATATATGTCTGTATTTCAGATGTTTACACTTGCCAAGACTTTTTGCAGTGTAGAGCCAGACAGGTACAGATTCTCACACACACACACACACACACACACACACACAGACACACACACACACACACACACACACACACACACACACACACACACACACACACACACACACACGTCGACTAGAAGTCTCTTTTCTTTGGCTGAATTTCTTCACGTTTATCACAGTTTTCTTTTGCCATCCTTACAGTGATCTTTGTAATGGAAGGGGTTTTGTTTATTATGCCTAAAAAACAAAAATTAAAAGTTAGTTTAATAAAATCAGGACGATCCGTACAAAATCACAAAACCTCTCAGGCGGCACAGTGGATCATCTGAGATCTGGGTCAGGCTTGGCAAATCATTGAAACATATCTCACTGTACTGTGCCAAAGTCTTATGCCACCATTACTTTAGATATGCCATTGTTTTAGCTATATATAATTATTTCTGTTTATTAGAGCACAACCAGTAAATACAGGAAATGTTTATGCAGTATTCAAAAACCAAAAAAAAAAAAAAAGTATTTAGCAAGAATTTAGCGTGACCTCCACTTCCACTTGAGCAATAGGAGCATCTGGCAGCTTCATCTGGGGCCAAGTTTAAGTTCTTCTACAGTCAAAGAATGATCAGGAATGGTCTTTTGGAAGGGTAGCAGCCAAGAAACCACTTTTTGGGTATTGGGGAAAAAGAGTATTATGGAGTAGCTAATCCAAGATTAACATTTTTGGGTCAAATAATCAACAATATAGCACTGATAAAACAACTAATCTATATATATGTATGTATATGTATATGTATATAAATACAAAATTCTAAATTCAGGCTACGTATTCTGGTGGATATAGCATTTACTTCTTCAGCTGTATGAAGCAACTACAACTACAGAGAGCATAAAGAGAGCAAGGACTCATTTGCCAACGCCACTAGAGCAAAGCCTTACTTAAGCCAGACCCAGACCTGTGCGTCCACAGTAGTTTAATCAGACCCTTGGTCAGTGGTAGACATTTCTTCTCCTCACCTGCTGTTGCGGTGATGGTGTTGGTTTATGCACGGAGAGAAGACTGAACCTCTGCCAGCCTGGAGCAGCTGGGAGTTCCCATCTTCTGAGCTCTTTGAAACAGCTCACTGTCCCCAAAGTACCTCGCACGGTACAGCAAACCCTCCTCTGTGGATATTCACACAATAGAAATATGAATAGGAAACAATACACACACTGCAAACAGGAAACCAATCCCCAAAAACACAATTCAAACAATCCAGTTGCCTACACATTTATCCACAGGATTATCAGGAGCTGATAAACTGTTTACTCGGCTATTGAAAACATACATTGCCTCCACTCATACTGATAGAGCAGAGCTGACAGCGGCACTTCTCTGGGCTTTCAATTCATGCAGGTATCTGAACATTTTACGCACGGATTAAACCAAATACACTATGGACAAACATTTCTGCTAGACAGGAAAGTTGGATTTTTTAACCACCAATTTAATAATGAAGCAAACTGTTAACCTAAAGGAAATGAATTAAGAAATCATCTCAAACCAACTCCAGTGAGTCATCAGACAGAATGACGCACGTCTTTGTGTAGAAATGACCAAAAACCCATAGAACACAACTGAAGGAAATGCTTTGTGGTTTTGTGGCTGAACAGCTGAAGTTTTAGTGAGTCAGAAGGCTATCTAAAACTCACTAGATTTAAATGTACACGTGACACTCAGAAAATGAATGCTCAGCATTTTTAGCCATGCAATGCTACACTATGGTGGGCTTTAATGATGATTTAATGAGGTTTCACCATCTAATTTTACCTTAATGTGATGTAAAGCAAGAACTACTATTATAGACGCAGATAATCTCTCGGCTAAATTATGCCGAAAACTCTGGTTCGGTGTTCAAAATACTTTAGTTAACGCAAGTCTCAGTCTCTGGTTGCACGTATGTTCTGTAAATTCACAGATATCCATACGTAATGTGACAACCTACACCTTGTGGTCACTTTATTAGAGGGCACCAGTGTAAAAACTGAAAGTAATTGGCTACATATTTCCACCGTAAATGTCCTTGGGACCAGCTGGTCAAAAGTCATTTCAAAAGTGGCTAAGAAGAGGGAAGCTTAGAAAAAAATCAGTGCTAAATTAAACCTCGCTTCCTCCATATAATGTACAAAAATGTCAAAGCTGAAGGACCTGTGAATGAAAGCAGACAGTGTACAGGGAGAGCAAGAAAGACAATCAAGGGACTGGACTGGATAATTGTGAGTAAAATCAAGTGACAACTGGTGAAAACAGCAGCAAGGATTGCTTCAGGCGTTAATGAGAATTACAACAGATTCAAATGAAGGCTGCACATGCATTAGCAGGTTAAGCCTTCAAATTACTCAGGGCACAGTGATATGACTGGTTTAATAAAGTACATTAAAACGGAAGGAATAAATTGTGTACACTGGCTATCCCTTACTTAACAATACACTTCGATTACGTACATCCATTGGACAGTTCATGCCCCACAACCCCAATCTCCCTCCACGGATGGGATCTGTAACATGCCGTCATATCATCCAGTCATTTCATTATTTAGCTATTCAAGTTTATGGAAGGGTTTATGTCGCATCCGTCTGTGAGATTATTACCTGATCGCAAAGTAGAAATCCAACTACTGAATGAGTCATGTAATCCCAGAGGTTTCCCATTATCTGATTAGCAAAGTGCATGTAAACTCAGTAGTTTTAATAATCAATGTCTTGTTCACATATATACACTATACAGCCAAAAGTCTGTGGACACCAAAAAATAAAACAACATCCAGAACATGTATCGAGTCCCTGTCATCCCCTTTACTGCTACAACAGCCTTCATTCTCTCAAAAGTGTTCGACAAATGTCCATTAAATAACCATTAAAATCCACGAAAAAGCCATATTAGGAATCACTGAGGTGTTGAGTACACCCCACTTTACTGTCAGTGTTTGTCTATAAAGAGCCATGGCTGAAATAACAGAATTTAGGATGTGTGTCCACAAACTTCTGCAGATATAGTGTATGAATGAAGGCATATCAGCAATGGTAGTGGCTTATTATATGGTGTATGAAAAACATACTGTGCTGTTTCTCTTTCCAGCAGCTGTTGCGGAGATTTGAGATGTAGTCCTCCTCCACGCTGCGCTCCACCCGGCGCAGATTCACGCCGCTGTATTCCTGACTAAAGCGATCACTCACGTAATATGTCACTCCCAGGGTCTGTGTCAGCCGCTTGTGTGTGTGGCCCACCGAACTACATCCCCAAAAACACAAACAAGACTGGGTGTCAGTGGGTATGCATGTCAAACTACACATGCAAAGTAATTAGAGATGATTATCAAACCAAAAAAGTATTATTATTATTATTTTTTTGGTCAGGGTCATGGGGGCTCTGGCGCCTATCCCCGAAGAACATAGTGTGCATCCTAAGGCTTCCCTGAATGGGATACCAGTCTATGGCAGGACTGGGTGTTGCAGGACAATCAGCCCCACCTTCCTCAGACACACTGATGCTGAAAGTCATCGTCGGGAATCAAACCTGGGTCCCTGGGGTTTGCTAGTTTGATAGACTGACCCAAGCACCCTGAGAAGGTTATAATTATTCGTTCGAAATCACATAACCACTGGTGTTACTCTTTCACAAATAAGGCAGTTAATAGTTATTAGTGTTAAATATTTACAAGCCACAGCACTTACACTGTTGGGCCCTTTCACAAGGCCCTTAACCTTCAATTGCTTGGATCGTACATTAGAAGATTGTACAAGATGTAAATCACTCCCAAAGAAGGTTTGCTAACTGACCTAAATATAAACGAACATCAGATGATCAAGGTCTAATATGCTAGCCCACCACCACAGAAACCTGGGTTCCAATCCCATCCAATCCAGTCAGGTCGGATGTCACAAACAGACACGATATGCTGCGTCTGAAGGTTACTCCTGCAATCAGTGATCCCTGTAACGCTGAGCAGGTTGGAAGTGTGGTTAAAATGTGACAAGTTATAGCTTTATCAGGACCAACATCAAAACAGGAGCCAGGAAATGACGCACTGGATAATCAGAGTGCGTCAGGCCATCGGAGCGAGAGAGGTTCAGGTCTCTGCAACACAGCTCTTACACCACAGGCCGCATGTAATAGGCAGTCAGGGTGCAGAGGTCGTGGTACCTGGGTGATCCTATGGTGCAATTCTGGGGAGGGTTTCTCCCTTCAACCATCATTTACATGTTACATGCAGAAAGGAGGTGGCCTGGATAAGGAATTCATGACGTGAAGTCTCGGCGCAAATCTGCTCCTACACTGATAAGGGAACACTCAGGAGTTATGTAAGGGCCTAGCAGAGAGCATGCACACCACAGACATTCATAATGCCCCAAGGGACAGTGATGGAATTGTGGTTAAAGTACAGGAATATTGATCAGAAGGTTGAGAAATTGTCCCATCGTTGTCAACCAGCCACTCCAGTCCATAAGCAAGGCCTTTAACCCTGAGCAATTCGGCATGTCTCCACATCTTCTAAACGCTCAGGCCTCTAGAAGGTGTCCTTCTCACCCTGTTCCCCTCCTATCCTTCCATTCTTAATCAAGCTACTTAGGACTGTAGAAAGGTCAACTTGGCATCCCGATGAAGCCGCCATCGCTACAGTGTAAGGGCAGGTCACACTAAATACCTGCCACTGTAGCCTAGAGAAGCTGTTTTTTCCTGTACATACACATTTCCTGTATTTTCTGCTTGTATTCTAATAAAGAGACTAAGAAATAATTATATATGGTCATTATATCATTCCTAAAACAATGGTATATCTGGTCTAAGACTTTTGCACAGCACTGTATATCAACTAGAACATCATCAGATTTTCACACAAGTCCTAACATTAGATAGAGAAAATCCAATGAAACCAATGAGACAATATTATACTTGGTCATTTATGGGCGACCCTCTAGGGTTAGCAGCTAATTTAACGGTTAAATTAGCTTCAGGTGTTTTCAATCAATGGTATGACAATCAGATGTGAGTGGGGGCCTTGTTACATTTAAAGAATAAGGACCTATCAAAGTCTGATATTCACAGCGCATCTGTGGAAGTGTATCGTGGCACGAACAAAGAAGATATTCGATGGTCTCCGGAAAACGTTGTTGACGCCCTTCAAGCTGGAAACAATTACAAAAAACATCTAAGGAGTTTGGACTCCACCGATCCACAGACAGACTACGCACAACTGTGGGAGATTCAAAACCATTTCTACCCTACCCTGGGGTGGTCGACCCACAAAGATCATTTCAAGAGCAAACTGTAATAATCTATAATCTATGAGGACACAAAGCAAGCCAGGGTGACTTCTAAGCAACTAAAGGCATCTCTCACTGTCTAATGTTAATGTTTATGAGTCCATCATCAGGAGAAACCTAAACAACAATGATGTGCATGGCACCCTGTGAAATATGAGGATGGCGGCACCATGTTTTAGGTGTCTTTTGCTGCTTCTGGACCAGGATGGCATGCCATCATCGACGGAACAATACGTTCTGAATTATACCTTTAACATTTAAAAGAAAATGTCAATGCTCACATACTTTTCCCACTCGCATATAGGTAATATTGGATCGTTTTCTTCAATAAACAAATCACCAAGTATAACATGTTAGTCTAATTTGTTTAACTGGGTTGCCTGGATTTATTTTCAAGACTTGTGTGAAAATCTGTTTTACATTTATGTGTGGGTTAAGAGTCTTGCTCAAGGACCCAATAATGGCAGCTTGGCAGAAGTGGGATTTGAACCCTGGCCTTGTCCAGTACCTTAACCGATAGTCCCTGTTTTGGGTCATATTTACGCAAAAAAAAGTGTTCACAAACTTTCAACCAGTGCACCTACACATCCATATTATATTATTGCTCAGATTACACCTGTGATCAGTCTAGATCAACAGACTCACTTTCTGCCACAAGGCAAATCCTGCTGTCCACTGAGGCAGTCGAGGCGATGCAACCCTCTCTCTCAGCCTCAATGCTCACACTTCTTTATGATATTATTATGTAGAGACAAGCTTGTACAGAGAACAGACTTGCAAATTGAAGCTGAGGGAATTACCTGCGTACGCTTACTTAATGATGTTATGAAATGCTGTTCAGTAGCCCACTGCTGGAAGAGTGTGTGTTTGACAGGATGTCACAGCTTAAGTATGTGTGTGTACGTGTTTGGTGTCAGGTGCCAGTGTAAATGGTTGAGCAAGCAACTGGGGCAGTGGGGTTGAACGGAGTTGCCGAATGAAAGACTAGGCATGCATTGCAGACCTCTGGGTTGAACGAGACTGTGTGAGTGTTTGTGTGCTTACGGTCTGTGCATGAGGCTGTAAGGAGGGTCAGCCACCATCATCTGGCTCAGGGCAGACACAATAACAAGTATGAAGATGGGCATGAGCTGGACGAAGAGAGCCAAGCCACCCTGTAACACAGCACGTACACCATCTTAATCAGGTGGATTACACAAGCAACTCTCCAGCACTGTTTAACCCATTTTTACCCACCACATCTGTAGCACATGTGGAAATGCAATGAATAAGTTTGCTGTCTGCCATTAACAGGAAATGAATGTGTAAACTGTTTACACTTATTTTTAAAACACTTACTAAGCTATGTTCATTTGTTAAATTCTGGCAATTCATGAAATTAATTAAAGCATGGTAGATAAATGTATTTGACTGACCCAGCAACTACCCTTAGAGCTCTATTAAGGTTTGTGTTAATTCTCTCATTATAGGGGAAAATTTTTTCGTAAGTTTTTTCGACACCAGACCTATCCACCGAGGACAGAGGACACAGGCGTGGGAGCATGCCCTGGAAGGGACACCCAGTCCATTGCCTAGGCTGACCCACTGCTCCACCTGAGCACCTTGCATTTAAATAATGTCCTAACCTAATCACAGATATGTTACTATATATGCAATATATAAAGATGAAGGAGAGGGGTTGGCGTGGGGTAAGTAGGAGGGGGCTCAGACAAGGGGGCATTGCACTAAAGGGGCGGCGTAGTGTAATATTAAAGATTCCGGTTCAAATGAAATGTTACACACTTTGTAACTGTGTGTAACGGTCTACATACAACACGACCTGTTGACTGCCTCACAACGGCAACTAAACCAGAAAAGACAGTGGTGCTTGAAAGTTTGTGAACCCTAGAGTATTCCCTAAATCATCCATTTTCACATCAATTCCCACAAGCTAAAATTCGATAAAGAGAACCCAGTTTACACAAATGAGAACAAAAATATTATACTTGGTCATTTATTTATCTGAAGGAAAACAATCAATATTACATATTAGTTAGAGTGGCAAAAAGTATGCAACCTTTGCTTTTCCATCACTGGTCCATCAATGATGGCAAGTCATCCTTCCCAGATGCAGAAAAACAGGCCAAACCATGATACTACCGGACCACCAGTCCCACCAGATGGAATAAGGTTCTTATGCTAGAATCAGTGTTTTCCTTTCTCTCTCCAACATAACGCTTTTCTTTTAAACCAAAAAGGTTCTATTGTTTGGTCTCATCTGGTCCACAAAACATTCTTCCAATAGCTCTTATGGTCTCCACAAGATTATTTTAGCCAAGTGCAGACGAGCGCAAATTGTTATTTTGGAGCGCAGTGGCTTTCTCATGCAACCCTCCATGCACATGTTGTTCAATGTGTTTTCTGATCTTTACAAACTGCAGATGAGTAGCATGTTCTTTTTTTGAGAGCAGTGCTTTCTTCTCCTTGCAGTTACCCTGCCATGCACACCATTGTTTTTTTCATTGTCCTGTCTTAATTGGTGGACTTCAGGAACACTAACATTAGAGCCAATGTGAGAGAGGCCCCTTCACTTTTGCTTATACGTTTCTGGAGACCTCCTGGGGTCCTTTGTGACCTCGCCCACTATTACATCGACAAAACAACGCCTTGCTCACTTGGAGTTCTATCTTTGTTTGGTCCGGCCAACTCCTGGGGAGGGTAACAATGGTCTTGAATTTCCTCCTCCATTTGTACACAATCTGTCCTGACTGTGGATTGGAGGAAGTCCAAACTTTTATAGAGATGGTTTTGTACACCTTTTCCAGCCTGATGAGCATCAACAAACTCTTTCTTCTTACTCTGGAGTTCCTCAGTAATCCCCTTTGTTCGTGCCATGATACACTTCCACAAACATGTGTTGTGAAGAGCCAGACTTTGATAGATCCCTGTTCTTTAACTAATTACATTTCTGTTTTCTCTCCGAGCTGTGTTCGGCAGTTCAGTTCCAGCCCACACCTGATGTTCATATGCGGAGTCCACTGTGCATTAATTCAAATTTTATGCGACCATGACTACATGACTGTTAGTTTCGCTCTTAGATTTCATCATCTACGCGCCCAAGGAGTTGGGTCCCTTGTTTGAGTCTTGGTCCTCCAAGGTTTTTCATAGAACTAGGGAGTTTTTTTCTTGCCATGTCGCCCTAGGCTGCTCCATTGAGATGGACGTAGGTTATTAGGAGCCTAATCAAATTGTAAAGTTGTTTGAGACAATCTCCATTGTAAAAAGCGCTTCTATAAATAAATCTGACTTGACTGACTTTAAATAAAACGGAGGGTGCCTCACACACATCCTGATTGTCCATCCCATTGATTAAACCACCTGACTCTAATTTCACCTTCAAATTTAACTGCTAATCTTAGAGGGTTCACATACTTTTGCCACTCACTAATATTTAATATTGGATCATTTCCCCTCACTAAATAAATTGACCAAGTATAATATTTTTGTCTCATTTGTTTAAAACTGGGTGGTTTTAGGGCTTGTGTGAAAATCTGATGATGTTTTTAGGGTCATATTTCTATGCAGAAATATAGAAATTTTGGAAAAGGGTTCACAAACTTTCAAGCACCACTATACAAAGTCTGAGGGATGGGTTTGTGATATACTACTGTACACAGTGGATTAACAGTGGACGAATATTAATATTATGTCGCTGTTCAAATTTGGTGTGCTCAAAAAAATTACTTCCTTGCTTTTCCAAATCCAACTCTGCGATGACCCTGCCACAATCCTTTTCGCTTTTGGTTTGGGTTAAAAACACAATGTATTTAATCAATCAGCCTTGACAGTGTTTCGTTTTAAAAGCAATACAGTGCTTTGGCAGCATGCCCACCCCATGTTGTATACCATAAGCAATAAACCTAAGCTAAAGATGCACACAGTTGATTAGTTTAGCTTCTGTAAAGCATATCTGTAAAGTAAAATACCACAGCAAGTCACCCAAAACACCAAACCTACATACAAGGTGAACTTACAACAAACCATTGAAAAATAAGCATGTGCCACCTGGGGTACTTTCGTATTTGGTGAAAAACTCCCAGCAAAAGTTATTTTTTTCTTTCTTACCTTATAACAGCTATCTGGCATATTCCCTCTGAATCTCCTCAGGACAAACATTAAATTACTGAACAAACACGGACTGGATCTTCTCACAAAACACTGCTGCCCTCTATTGTAAAAGACTTATCATTGCCCTACATCACTAAAAAGGTCAGGCACAAAAAATGCTATAAACAAAACCAGAACGATAAAAACACAGCAGTATTATCCCAAGTCCATGCCAGAGCTTTGGACACTTAAAAGGCTTAAAAACACAAGGCACTGAAGTTCTAAATGGCCAGGGACTCCCAAGTTTCCACGTCCAAATACAGAATGCAGAATTTATGTATGTAAGGACTACTTAAATAAAGGACTACTATTTAAAAACTATCTAAGGACTACTTACACCTCTCTCCTCTCTTCTTGCACGGTGCTGGCTGTGTGTGTGCCCGTTGCTGTATGTGTGAACGTTACCTGTAAACAATTGTCAGATGTTTAGTTATAGGAATAGAAAGAGAAGACGATAGGAAATCTGTTATAAAAATATCCAAAGCCTAATTTCAGAGTTTCAGAAAATATTTCACTATTAATCTTAATCGAGCAGGCTGATTAATAAGTTACTGAACGATATCTGGGGGTGAAACTAGGAATTATAGTTTAGTTATGCTTGTAGATTAATAGCTATGCGAGATTCTGACAAATTAATAATTCTTTATTTATATATATATAATTATTAGATCCACCTCCTTGTTTGTACAATCACTGTCCATTTTATCAGTTCCACTCACCATATAGAAGCACTTTGTAGTTCTACAATTAGACTGTAGTCCATCTGTTTCTCTACAGACGTTCTTATTCCCCTTTACTCTGGTCTCTATTGGTCAGGGCCCCCACAGATTCAGTTACTGTTTGGGTGAATCCTTCTCAGCACTGCCATGACACTGACATTGTGCTAGTTTGAGTGGATCTGACAGCACTGCTGCTGGAGTTTTTAAACATCTCAAAGTTGAAGGATCAGGACCAAGACAAACTGAGGAACAACAGATGAGCAGCTGTCTCTGACTTCTAAGAGAGTGAATGGTGAATGAACACAGTGTTTTTTTTTTAATCATCATACCAGCACAACACACACTAACACAACATCACCACAATAATGTCACTGCAGTGCTGAGAAATATCCACCACCCAAACAATACCTCATCTGTGGTGGTCCTCTAATAAGTATGTAGAGAAATAGATGGACTACAGTCTGCAATTGTAGAACTACAAAGTGCTTCTATATGGTAACTGGAGCTGATAAATCAGAGTGTAGAAATAAGCAGGTGTACCTAATAAAGTGAGTGAGTATATATATCCGTATATATATTTGGTAAGCGTCCCTACCTATTCAACAAGGCCAGAAGGCACAATAGGGACTCTAATTCCAGTGCTAACAATCCAATAATGTTCTCTAAATTTAAATCTATATATCTATCTATCTATAAAGTGAAGAAATAAAGCACATTGTGCTAGATATAACAAGCAACTTCCACTCATGGGAAATCATGGTAATCTTAATCTACATAAAACAAACCCTTAGACTGATATTTATCAGTGTGGTAAAACAGAGATATAGACAGATCAGCCAAAACATGCATACACTGAATAACAAACAACGCTGATTATCTCTTTACAACAGCACCTCTGGCACGGTGTCCAACTTGTGCCAGTAAGCCCGGGCTATTGTTTATTGACGCCTTGTGTGTGTCTCACAAATGTTTCCACCTCGCCAGAGGCTCCCAAGTCTCAGTTTCTCAGGGTGGGGGCTGGTTGTGTGTGATGCATGGCCCAGACTAGGGGTGCACACACTGGTAATGAATAAACTACAAGAGCTTATAGTACAGTAGGATTGTAATGCTTATATATATTACAGATAGAGTGTAGCACGAAAGCTCACAGTAAGCAATCTTTTAATAATGCTTACCACTCCGGTGTATCCGTTTCATTGTCCTGTCCATAATGCACTCTCATTTACACAGTAGCTGTAGTTCTGGTAGACCCTAACCCTGCTACGTATTATTGGGGCGATAATTTGGAGTCAAAGTAGTTTTGTATCTGAGTAGGAACCATAAAACCACAGAGAAGTACTCACTAGAGGGAAATCCTCCTCCGAAGAACATGTTGAAGAGATCCTCCGGTGTGATATCAGGCTGGAAGTCTCTATGAGCGTGGCTGTGTCTGCCGGCGCTGGTTCTCTCCTCGCCATACTGGTCATAGTGACGCCTCTTTCCCGGGTTAGACAACACTGCATACGCATTCCCAATGGCTACAAGACACAGCATTGGGTTTCCCCCCCCCCGACTTTCAGTTTATTTATGATTTACAGTCATGTCTAAAAAACAGGTGGAAATATCCTAAATGCAAACATTCAAACATGTACTAAAAGTTATTATTAAATTGTATTGTTTTTTGTATTTAATCACACTGAAGGTTTTTATTAGATGCCGAGGTTAGGGGCTTGGGTGGCACATTAGTATACAACAGCGACCCCTGCTGGCCCTATTATTGACAGGTTTCCTATCCAGGCCACGCTTACTCCTGTGCCACACAAGTCTGCACATAAGCCTGACCAAGAAAAGTGTGTTAAATATTTAAATTGTTTTAAAAAAAAATGCTCTGCTTAAGAAATGCTGTTATCAAAACCATGCCACAATTACATTTACATTAGATCCAAGCAACTGTGGGTTTTGCCCAAGGACCCAACAGTGGCAGCCTGGCAGAGATGGGATTTGAATCCTGGGTTGAATCCATCTGGTCCATAGTCCAGTATCTTAACTGCTAGGCTACCACAATTAACAGCAGCATGAGAAATTCTTGTGAACAAAACATAACTGATGCATGTTTTCCTTTATATTTAACTTTTTCAAGTTCGGTTTCTCTTGATTATGTGCGATTTCAAATCTCTTAAGGCGTTAATGACGCGGAAGGGAAACAAACACACAAATTATATACAATTTAAGTGTGAAAGTTCTCCTTTTTGACCCTGTTTATGCTGTTGAGAGTCCGTGGCCTATTCTATAATTCACTGGGCTATGTGAAACCCTTCCCTGGTTGGGATGCAAGTCCATCAGACTGCCCCATAATCGCAGCACCTGTCCTTTCCACTGAAAGTCCAGCCTGAGCCTCTCGGTTTCCAGCAGCTGGCTCTTACCTCTGAGAGACATGAGCTGCAGTAAAAGTGTCTTGACCTTTTAAAAACAGATGACGGCTGATTAAAAATGAGAGGTCACCCAAGTGTGACCAGAGATGAACTGTTTATGAACAAAAACAGCTTTGTGCCATCTCAGACATGCCCCTGATTTGCTGCCGTATTTATTCCTCTCACCAGTCCCTCATTTCCTTAATCACATCCTCTTCTATTTTAACTGTAAGCATTTTTTGAAAAGAAAGCCGTGCTTTCAGTTTGTCTGTGTGCCGTGTTCAAGCCTTTTTTCCCTTAAGCTCTTTATGTTTGCCATTTGTATTCATATCTGCCCTCTTACACAACCTTATACAGGTACTCCCTTTTTCGATGGCCCCTCTTACAATGGGAATTCGATAATACTTAAATTTGAATTTTTCCCCTGGGATAACTCTTCTGTGCTAGATAAGGTTCTCTCACTTTGGTCTTTTTACTCGTTTGATAGCCTAAATTTCTAGACTTGTTTAATTTTAATGCGATTAAGTATGCTCTCAAGAGGAAAGCTGAATTAATACACATGATGGAGTTCATTCAAATGTCATGTTTACCTTTAAAAGCTTCTGTAGCCCCCGGTGCATGATTCTTGTCGGGATGAAACTTCAGCGCCAGTTTCCGGTACGCCTTTTTAAGGTCCTCATCTGACGCATCTTTCTGCACTCCCAGAATCTCATAGTAGTTCTTGCACTGTTTGATTCTGATGTGAGCAGAACATCACTTATCACACTTCAGGTGAGAACGAGTCTAAACTTTATGAACTGGGCAAAAGTTGTTCAGAAACATTAAACAATTCGACCTTTTCCCAGATAAATCTAGATACCAGGTTAATCTTGATTCCGTTTCCCCTCCCACTCTGGTTAGCTAGCTGTCTTTATTTGGTAGATATGGAGGAAAGGCCTAAATGAAGGAAGCAAAGACCTACATATTGACCTAAAACGTCTTCAGGTAGTTTGTTCTTTGTCTTAAGTCAGTTCTGTCTAAAAGCAACAGAAATATCAGTCCGTTTAGCACAAACACGAGTGTCCTGCACCCATTTCCCAGTTCATAGCTCACCTTTTCACTGCATCCACTTGTTCTGTGGTGTAAGCTTTGGCTGAGTCAGGGCTCCTCTCCTCTGAAGCACTGTGGTTATTAGTCCCGTCTGAATCCCGTCTAGCTCCTGTAGAGCTGCTGCGATTGGAGGCGTGTTGGTTCTGCTGCAGAGACTCCAACAACTCTGCACATACCAGAAAACGTCATAACAGCTGCTAAATACCAACATTAGTTTTTCCTACAAATACAGTAAATCAGCTTCAAATGAACAGAAATTGGTTACTGAGAGAAATGCAGTATTTTATTACACAAATAAAATATAAGTGCTACAGTTGACATATCTGCATTATTTATGACATTTTACTAGGCACTCAGGTGGTGCACATCCATGAATAGGGTGGCACAACGCTTAGATATCTATCCCCACATGCTCCTTCCGCTAGCCCTTTGGAGTTCTGCAATGGACTAGTGTCCCGTCCAGGCTGCACAGTTCTGCTTTTTCTTATTTTGTAACATGGCTGCAGGGATTGGCTTCCAATCAGGAAAGTATATACAACAGCATTAGCAAGGTTGAGTGATGAGGATTGGCTCATAGTTTGCATTCTGGTTCATTCCAAATCTGAAGGCCAATCAAGTTGTTTCGTGTTAATCTTTCTCTGTACAGAACATTATACTGAAAACTTGTCAGCCATTTATTTCTCCACTCTGTTTGGTCAGAAATAAACAGTTACCATTACAAATACAGAGACTTAATTATTTGTACAGCTGAGACTGACTGCTGCATCAAAGCCCCTACATTACATCGCATTTTTGTAATGAGTGTGTGATGGCGTTCAACAATGCTGTCACGTCACATTTTATACAACAAGACCTTGCAGTCTGATTGGTGGAGAGGCATCTCACCACGATTATATTTAAGAGAACAGCATGGCTTTTTCACACCCAAACCATATCACTGCGCTGACGTGTTGCCAAGTAATGACAAGCTTTATGCACACAAATATATGACATGTACAAATAACGGAATAAACCCTAAAAAAATAACTAAATTGTAGTATTTAATTCTTAATGAATTTTAGTTTTAGTCCTTTTTGCCTTTCACCTCAGCCATTTGCACTTTGCATTTCAAACTAATATTCTTAAAGACTCCTCCCACCCGGCTCAGTCTCTTTGCCACCTTGCCCTCTGGCAGGTGCTTCAGAAGCCTCCGGACCAGGACAAGTAGATTGAGGAACAGCTTCTTCCCCAGAGAACTCTGTCCACCGGTAACACTCACACACCTATGTTCTGGATATCGACTGCACTCCATTCTCCTGGATCATGTGCACATGTTACGTTTTAAACTGTACATAGCTGTATAATTATATATTATATCTTCGACATATTCTGCATATACTGTACATATGTTTATACACATCCATCCCTCCCACTGCAATTTAGATTGTAAATGATTCCACTTTCTGCTTATTGGACTTCTGGTTAGATGCTAAACTACATTTCGCTGCATTGTACTTGTACATGTGTAACGACAATAAAGTTGAATCTAATCTAATCTAATCTAATATTACTTGGTAGTGTTATATAAACCTAGGGCAGGGTAGGGAACTGTTACCGCTGCATAGGAACAAATCATCTGTTGTAGACCTACTTTTTGGAGGAAGGTACTGTCAGCATTAATGCATATTCAGTATGAAATTGAGGGCTTCTTTAATTTATTTAGTTTCTTTAAATAGTCATAAAAAACTGAATAAAAAAAGAAATACAACACTTAGTGTCATGTGTTATCACGGATAACATCAAAGCTGCGATTATCTATGGCACTCGCCTTCAGTTTGCAATCAAATCTCAGCCGCGATGTTGCTGCCGATAACACACTCCCTTTCGTGTTCTATTGCTTGAATCAAATCCTAAACCAAAAATAGGGACAGTTCCAGAAAACAATAAGCCAGCTAGGCTGCTCGGGTGGCGGCAGCAATCAATCCTTGCCCGCCACCACAGAGACCCAGATATAAGTACCATTGGTGTCTTCTGGCCAGGCTGGGCATCACGCAGACACGATTGTCAAATTGTCAGGGACATATCTGGGGGGTCCAGCATAGGCCGATGCCCCTGTGACCACAAGCTTGGACCCTCCTACGGCCACCCTAAATGAGGAGTGAGTTAATTAATCTTCTTAATGCCCACAACTGACATTTAGGCAGAAAGTATATGGTCACCTAACAACCCCGTCTTCAAACAGTCTAGATCCGCCCGTGTGCATGGTTATACTTTACACATGACGAGAGGAAGTGGTTATTGATTTCATTTCGCTTAAGACTGATTGGAAACGAAAAAATGAATTCACGACATTTTGGTAAACACTGTCCTCAGCCTTTAATCTCTGCTGCTGTGCCGTCACGATGACGTGTATTTGCAACAAGCGTGCGGAATCGGTTGCTTTACAAATACAACCTGTGTTGTATATTTAAATATGATGTATATTAATATGCATTGTATGTAATTTTTGAATACAACAATTAAACCAGGCGCTTAACGTATTCGTATTCACCACTGTTAATCTCCTCGGCTAACAGCTAACAGCTAACGCTTGAAGCTAGTCGGTTTATCCCTGCTTACCGTTTGCTTTGTCGGTTGGAAACAGTCTCTGGGCTTTTTCTAAGAACCGTCTTGCTTTGTCAGCCTCGTTGTTTCTTATTGCGTTGACTGCAATGTCGATACAGCGTTCCGCTTCATCTTTATTCACTTCCATCGTTTTTCTAGCTGTATAACCCAAAAAAATCTGTATACAGTAAACACACACATACACTCAGCTGTCATCCATTCTACTGGCGGCTGCTGATGACGTCACTCCACTGCTGTACGGCTAAACCGTGGCCGTGGCTTGTGCTAGCATACACTTTTAGTCACGAAAACAATAACTTTAACGTCTTCTTAGACTACAATGGGTGGAAATATTTCTAGGAGGGCTTTCCACTAGTTTGGAACATGGCTATGAGGTCGGCTTCTAATGTTAGACGATAAGCTCTAGCTTGCTTTTGCCATTCCAGTGCATTTCCAAGGTGTCTGATGGACTTTAGGTCAAGGTTCTGTGCAACCAAGTTCTCAATCAAAGGCAAACCAATTCTCTGTGGACTGGCTTTACAACAGAGCAGAAAGTTGATGAACTTACTTGTTGGAAATGGAAACCTATAAATGTGTCATATCGAGAGTCACTTATTCAGTACAACTCATTCCACTGCCACTGTTTGGCGATGGAGGATCCAAAAATGTATGCTTTATATTATGAATGTGTTACAAGTGAGTGTTGCTGGAATAGCAGAGCTCACTATTTACAAAGAGTGTCCACAACCTTTTGGCCATATAGTGTACATATAGTTCCAAAACTGGGTTCATTCTAGAACAGGGTTAAATTGGCTTTTGGTTTTAGTTTGTTTGTTACTGCATTGATATATTGTGGGTTCATATTTTGGTAAATGTGGTGTTTTGCGATGGACAGGAGTACCATACATTCCATACTTCCGTCTATACACTCAGAGTATGTCCAAAATGACGTGGACACCTAAAGGTCCTATCGAGGACATTCCAACTGGGTGAGGCATCACATAGCCAGCAGGCGTATGTCACACTTACATCTGTGCCGTGATAAGAAATGTCCTAAAACACACGAAAAAAGTCTCTAAAGTGTCCCAGTTTGAGTGTGTGCATGAGTCTGTATACATGTCCACTGTGATGAGTTGGCACTGCCAGTTAGGTCCTCGCATGACCCTGAACTGGAGTAAGTGGGTATGAAAATTAACAAAGGAATGAATGAAATTATTACAGAGCCATTTATTAACAACAACTGTATGAAACATTTGCACTGAAACATGTCAACACTTAACATGTCATAGTCACAAGTGAAAACATTAAATATAAAAGCAAACCAAAAATACCATAGCGTACTGGTCAGTGTTAAGGGGGTTGATCTGGACACAAACCTGGCATTCATTCACTATCAAGCATAACACACACTGCCATGGTTGTGTTGGTCCATCACTTAAAATCTATTCAGCAGGGATCTTAGGGTACCTTTCCACTGATGTACCGGTACAGACTCATTATTGTACACAACATTATTGATGGTGTATCTCATAACCTAGTACTGTATATAAATAGAAAACATTCTGTCCAGTATGCAAAATATAAAATATTAATCGCAGTGGGTTTCTAATCCTGTCAGCTAAGATAACTTTCAACAAATGTACATAAGTAGCCTTTACTCTAGTTATTACATCCATACAGTAATTTCCTTAGGCTGGATAATATTCAATGCATGCTCAGGTGGCACAGCAGTCTAACACACAAGCCCACCACCTGCAGAGACCCGAGTCAGAGTCCCAGTGGTGTGTTTCAGCCGGGTCAGGCATCACATAAAGTACAGTTATGGTTGGCTGTGTCTGAGAAAGTGGTCAGGGGATGCTGCAACAGTGACCCATGCTGGTCCTGTGATGGACTGGTGTGCCATGTGTTTTGTGGGTATAGGTGTCAGGGCCCCTATGACCCTGACCAGGAGAAGTGTGGATAAAATTACAAAAAACAAACAAACAATCACCAATGCTATCATACATGTCATAAGATCTCAAAACACGTCTTCTCACATTTTACAGCATTTAAAAGTTTTAGCACCTGCATAATGTCAGTGTCCATGAGAGTGTGTTCTATATCTGGTTTAAATTCAGCCAGTACTGCCCTCCTCAAGCACCCCAACAAAACAGGCAACTGTTTTCTGTGCCAAAGATACTGGCCAGATTTCTTGACAAATGACTTAAAAGTTGAAATGTATGCAATGTACTAGGCATAATTCTTAATACTATTACAGTGCTAAGTACCTATAGGGATGGCAAAACTTATACCGTGCATAAGGCATCTTTACTGACGTAGGAAAAAAGACCACGTAAAGACGGAGTATAATATTCATGCACCGATATAAAGGGAATCGTTTTCAGTTAATGGGCTGTCCTTGGGACAAAGGGTTTGGTTTATCAGTTAATAGTATGAGGTCACTGAGCTGGCAGTTCATGTCCATCACTTGAATCGCTGCTCTCATCATCCCCCTCTGCAGCCAGCTGCTCAAAGTCTTCCTCCTCTTCAATACGATCCTTATCTTCCTCTTCCTGAGTCTGATGTTGTGAAGGTTCGAGTTCCAAGAAGTGCTTCAAAAGGCCAGCCAGTTCTTCGACTTCACTGGGGGGAGGATGAGACTGTTAAAATATATGCTTCTCTTGTTTTTACTTATTTTGTGTAATACACACCGATGACGCAAGACATTATGACCACCATGTCAAACTCACAGCCACATGACTGCCAAGACTAAGGACTTCCCAGCCGAGCATTGCAAAGAGCATCCCAATCCCTTCCCCTAGGTCTTCTACCCACAGTATAAACTGGTTCTTTGGTGGTGACTTTCTCAGGTACACAGCACACACACACACCCGGCATTCCAAGTGTTGTTAGGTAGTCAAGACCATGACAATACCGATTAAAAGAGAGATAACATATCTAAGTAAAATATAATAAATAAAATAAAATATACTATATAGAAATGTCAGATTGCTGCAAAATTCAGTTATGTCTCAGGAAGATATGTAAATGATTACAGGTCTGGTCTGATTAGACACTGGGTCTTGCCACAAAATGGCATAGAATTGCTTCCCCTGCTGCCCTATAAAAAGGCTCTCAGAGGCTACTTTAGGGTAGTGTACCTCTTACTGAGAGATTGTTGACTGCTAGACATGCCTCTACATGAATCACATGCCATCTAGGCTGTCCTGAACCTAGATGCTAGGAGGTGTTGGAAGCAGTGATTCCATGAGGGCACGAACACACGGCGAACAGGCCCAGATAGACCGTCAGTAGATACGATTGTTTGATCCACCGACAAGCACGAGCAGCTCCACAGTTTAGTTGTCCACCATCCAGACACAGGTGGCAATTTCACTACACACCCATGACCCTATGCCTCCATGCCCAACCGTATCTTGTATCCAGGCTAGAGGTGGCCCAACAGGGTAACTAGAGCCTCCTTTCAATTGTACAGTTTTCGCCAATAAACTTATCCTTTCGCTCAAATATTTTAATCACTTACATACATCATCATTACAATCACACACATAAAGTTTCATTCGATCCCAACAACTCCTTCTTGGTACGTTACTTTTATTGTCAATTGGTGTATAATAATATGAAGACTATGATAAAATGAAGAGAATGCAATATTATGAAGAGTATAACATATAAAGAATATAAAACTATAGCACATCAAACAATATTATACATAAATAAAGTATCGGCAGTATTTAGTCCAATCACTGTAAGACTCTGTCTTCAGTGGGAAAGTTAAATAAATGTAATTTTAAATTAAGGTGTTTATTATTAAAGGAGAAAAAATCCAAACCTACATGGCCCTGTGTGAAAAAGTGATTGCATCCTAAACCTAATAACTGGTTGGGCCGCCATTAGCAGCAACAACTGCAACCAAGCATTTGCTATAACTTGCAATGAGTCTTTTACAGCATTGTGGAGGAATTTTGGCCACTCATCTTTGAAGAATTGTTGTAATTCAGCCACACTGGAGCGTTTTCGAGCATGAACGATTGAGGCCTGCAGTTCTTTGGATGTTGTTGTGGGGTCTTTTGTGACCTCTTGGATGAGTCGTTGCTGCGCTCTTGGGGTAATTTTGTTCGGCTGGCCACTCTAGGGAAGGTTCACCACTGTTCCATGTCTTTGCCATTTGTGGACAATGGCTCTCACTGTGGTTCGCTGGAGTCCAAAAGCTTTAGAAATGGTTTTATAACCCTTTCCAGACTGATAGATCTCAGTTACTTTCTTTCTCAATTGTTCCTGAATTTCTTTGGATCTCGGCATGATGTGTAGCTTTAAGGATCTTTTGGTGTACTTCACTTTGGCAGGCAGGTCCTATGTAAGTGATGTCCTGATTGAGAACAGGGTGTGGCAATAATCACAGGCCTGGCTGTGGCTAGAGACAGTGAACTCGGGTGTGATAAACCATAGTTATGTTTTAACAGGGGGGGGCAATCACTTTTTCACACAGGGCCATGTAGGTTTGGATTTTTTCACTGTATGGTGTAGATGGTTAACGATCTGATGCATTATCCAGTCATCAGTACGTTTCAATTGTGTAAAATTAACACAAATGTGAATGTTTGTTGTCATGCTAACCTGCGTCCTCTGAGAGTGGCGTTCTTAGTGAGAGGATGAGAGAATCCAGTGGCCATGCGCAGCACCAGGATATACCCTGTGCCCAGGTAGCGCACCTTCTCCTCATGAATGTTTATGTCCCGTAAGTGCTTCAAGTCCAGCATCACTGAAAAAGACACCATGAAAATATTTTGGATTTTTTTTTTCGTTCCAAGAGTTATGGAATGGATAAGTGCTTATAAAAACTCAGGCTTACTTCTGTCATGTCCTTTTTTCCACAGTGTGAGCATCATTGCATACAGGCTGAAGGTTTGTAGTTCGATCACTCCGGTGTGTTTGTCAAATACTGCATCCTGTAGACAAAGAAATTACATGAAACACCTTTATTTGACACAGCCAGTAAATAACGACTGTATGACTTGGATACATCAGTGCATGTGTGAACAAGGAGGAGTTCTCCTTACCTCCCACTCTTCCATGTTTTGTAGAGCCACGAAAAAGCAGCCTGTTATGTAAAACAGCTTCCATAATACACTATCTAGAATGTAAGGATGAAAAAAGGACCAAGACTCAAAAAGGGATCAACCTCCTTACACAGCCTACATGTTATAGGTAAGGAATAAACTATGGTACCTACTTAACACATTTATAGTAATAGTTCAAATAAACACAAGCTAAATGTAATACTTCAAACTAAAAAGAGAACATATTTACAGAAAGTATAATAGATAACACAAAATATAATACTATATAGGTTATAGTAAAGAGAAATCAATATTATGATGGATAAAACAGAAATTATAAAACTACAGAACATAAGACTAGTATATAATAAATCAAATAATAAATCGTTATACATTTTTACAGCCTTATGCAAAACTTTGGGGGAAAAAATGTTTGGACTCCTTTTTAGATATCCCACATGTGGGTTTTTTTTTGTTAAGGACTAGTTAATAGATTAGAAAATGTACATAAACATGCTACAGTCAAGTCTGCTCTGTGCATAGCTTGTCTTTTAATTTGACAAACCAATAAAACATGTTCGACCCTTTGACAAAGGGTGAACAAACTTTCATAAGACTGCATGTTTACCTGAACTGTAATAAGCTGCTGCAAGGCCAACTGATGCAATGCCTGGTTAAAGAGAGGAAGCAGCAAGTGTCAAGTCATGTAGAGAGCAAGATGTAGTTCCTTGTGAGTAACTCTCATTCCACTAATACATACCAACTAATAGAGACCAGGACCGAATCCCAGGTGATCTCTTCAGATGCAGAAGATCTGATGTGTGCTTCTCCACCACCATGTAAACCATCTGTGAAACAATGAGAGCGAATGTTCATAAAATATTCATAGACTTACATTATGAATAGCTGATCACAGGAATTGCACAATCCCGTGCTTAAGAAATACCCAGCGCAAACATCAAGTACAATTACATGTATAAGATCACCAAGTAATGGCGCTTTAAAAAACGATTCTACGTGGACTGATCGGCGTTACCATAACAAAGCATTAACAGTGTAAATAAGTGCATGAGCTACACCCACACACGAGTGACACTGAACATCATACATGCTTCACATATAGGAGCTTACAACTCAGGAAACAACCGAACGTCAACTCACCTTATCACGTTTGGAAGCTGTCCGTCAAACCTGCCTGATCCACACAATATCAGAGCATTACCTGATCCGTTAGGATACCTGATGGTCCATGCGCTTCCAGAAAGCAACCGTCGGGTATTTCCAACTTCCTTCAAAGCACCCGGAACTCTTATTGGATAATGAAAGTAAGCGGCTCCGCTCCCTCAGGGCACGCCCTAAAACAGCCCTATGTCCCAAATGCCGACCTACTCCCTATTCCCTTAAAAAAGCTCAGTATGCGTGTTTTGCACCCTGGTAGGTGTATCTTTGCAGAGTATTGCAGGTTTATAGCCAATAATAATAATAATAATAATAATAATAATAATAATAATAATAATAATAATAATAATAATAATCCCAACCTAGACGCCACAACTGGCTGCTGGATCATGCGTCAACGTCGTCGCCATATTAGTCCAGGCAACTGCCCACAATTCTTCAAAGATTGTATTGGAAAAAAGACGCCTGGCTCTACTCTAATAAATAATACTATAATAAAACAATAATTGTAATATATTAGAATAGTAAATAGTATATGTAGTATACATAGTAATATAATAGTTGTATAATATAGTATTCATTATTTTATATACTGTATTATACTACTATTATAAGACATTTACTGTCTACTATTGTTAATCTATTATGTCACTAATTATATTATTTATTAGACTACATCTTATTGCATTCACAGGCTATTAATATTCTGTATTGTAGTGTATAGTACCTTTAGAAAAATAAGAAAATCGATTGAGAAATATCTAGTTTATTGTGCATTTTAATCAGAAGAAATGCAGCTCCTCCGCTTACTTGTATTTGTGTACAAGCCAGCCCTGCCTGGACCAATATGGTGGCCGCATTGACGTATGGCAGCAACGGGCTGATACAGCTAATGTGGTGTCTAGGTATATTATGTCTGTGGTGTCAAACATCACAGGGGGTGCACGAGACTTTGTCTGCTCAAAGGTGCTCTGAGTTTGGCAAAATAAAAATCTATATAATCTGTATGTAAAATGACTTTAAAAATATTGAATGAGCTTATGTTTATGGGGCAGCATAATGTGGGATATGAAACCTGGACTTTCATTACTATAGTCTAGTATCTTAACACTAGGCTACCACAGTCTAGAGAAGAGATGGGGGCCAAAGCAAAAGGGGGGGGCTCTAAAAGGAACCAAAGAGAAAAGAAAAAAAAGCTATAATTGATGTTAATTTTGCCAATAAAGATTTGCAATGAATCACTTCATTCTTTTGGTTTGTGTGTATGTTGGGGGCGCTGCAAGAACTAAAGGTTTTGAATGGCTGGTGTAGGGTATAAAGGGCTGTTTTTTTCACATCCTATGTAGTGCGCTTGCATAGGGAATGAGGAGCTATTTGGGCTTCAGCGGATGTTCAGGGGTGCACGTACGACGCGGAGAAACTACTGGAAGCTCGTGTAGTCAATAAAGGTTCGTGGTTCATATCTGAGACCTGGACATGAGACGTGAAACCTGAATATTTCTGTGCGAGCGCGGTAATGGAAGAGCGAACACACTTTCTGTTATCGGAGAAATACCGACATAATGACGTAAAAGCGTGTGAGAAGCATTGCGGGTTGCGCATGCGTGCTGCCGCTCTGAAGGACAATGAAGTCTGATATTGAGTCAAGGTACAAGGAAGTGTTAGGTAAATGTTTTGAGGGTCTGAACGAGATTAAACATTACTCAGTGACCTGCTCTTCACCTTTCCTCTCCGCCATGTGACTGCAGCCTCTGTCCTGTTTACTGAAGAACAACTGGACCTCGTGAAGCTTCCATGTTCCTGGCCAGAGTCCTGCTCAGCTTTTATACTGCTTTTGCATTTGCGTTTGTTTCTTTCTTCAAGCTGGATTTGCATACTGTGACAAGTCCTAACTGATCTGAATCTGCGGTTTGAAGATCGACAGTTGTAGGTAAACCCAGTATAACGAGACATTGCGTGCCTCTTAATGCTTTCGTTTTTGTGTTTACCGTTATTATATAATTTACCGAGCTGTCATTTTCCCATTAGGCTGTGCTCCTAGTAATTACCTACTAATTCCCCTGTCATCTCGGCCATTATATGTGTATAATGAGAAGTTCCACAGCCCCCTCCCCACTGGCTTTAAACCAGACATTGTGTTCCCAAAACAGCTATCAGGGTCACTCGTGGTGGGAACCTTCAATTAGCTTTAATCCCTTCACCTCTGTTTTCATTCGTGCTTTATGTGATTCCAGTGGATTTCAGAGCAGCACTTTCTCCTTCCATAATTACAGTCTCACTTTACAGCTGTGTAAGTGTGATTGGATGTTCAGGATCTCTTATAACCCCCATCTCAGTCAGAATCTCAGGTCTACTCAGTTCACCTGCGTTCTGAATGTATGTCTGCGTTTCTTTTTCAGGGGGTTTCTTCTATGATGTCTGAGGTTAATATCGCAAAGAAAAAGGAGCAGTGTGAAAACTGCACCAAACAGGTAACTAACTTTGGCGTGTTTTCCATGATCTATTATTACATTCCAAGTCTATGCAAGTATGATTAATGACCATGGCATGCATGTCCAGATCAGATCTGATTGTGATCCCAATACAGTATTGAGCTCATTTTGCCTTTCTTATCATCTAGTGCAATAAGAAGAAGAATGACGATGCTGTAAGTTCCCTGCAGCACGGAGCTGATGCCAATGGAGAGGTAGTGCATGCTATTCTTAAATATCCCCATACGGGGAAGTTTTGGATTTGTTGTTAAACTTCTGATGGGACTATCGTGGTGAAGCAGTTAATATAATGAACTATGGACCAGGGTCCACTTCGACCAATCTGCCACAACTGGGTCCCTGAGCAAAGACCTTCTTGCTTGGATTGTAGGGTTATATTGCTCGTAAGTCGCTCTGGATAAGGGCTAAATGATGGTTGCAAGAGAGGCTGAGCAAGATTGTTGGTTACAGTGATGGTTGAGCAAGATTCTTAACTGTCAGCTGCTTTACTGTACAGTGTTTTGCAACTGTGGACTCCTGTGGTCCAGTGAAAGGTTTGTTGATGTCAGTAATGAAAAGAAGCTAACCGAGAACAACTTGCAATAATGTGTTATTGTTGTTATAACTGTTTTCTCATAAATGGTAAGCCTATCCTGGAATTCAGTGAGGGAATGAGGATGATCACGTCTGTACTTAAACACGAAGCACAATGGTGCTATCACACACCATCTGGTTCCCTAAATATTTGCAATGCAGCCTGGTGTGAAAAGCATGTGTAGCTTTAGCTGCTGTAAATCTAATAAAGGAGTTGGTTGAACCAAATGAAATTATTAATGGGCTATACACCAGTTGGAGTACTTGGATCTCTTATACTGGAGTATGCCATGTACATGGCTGCTTGGTCTACCCAGTGTCCTCTTGGGTTTACTCTTGGTGCGCCATTTTCCTCAAGCATTTTCCATATTTCTGCATAAATATGACCTAAAACATCATCAGATTTCCTAAAAGTAGATCAAGAGAACCCAGTTAAACAAATGAGACAAAAATAGTATACTTTCTCAATCATTTATTGAGGAAAATGATCCAATATTACATATTAGTGAGTGGCAAAAGTATGTGAACTTTTGCTTTCAGTATCTGGTGTGTTCTAGGATAACCTCTGGAAGCCTGATCAGGATAAGCAGGGGGAAATGTGGGATGCTTTTCTTTCTAAACTATTGGTACTGTGTGTTGTTCAGGTAAGTGGCCATGCTTCTGCGGTCTTGCTAGCTGTGTCTCTCCTGCGACGGGTGCGTGTCAGAAGAAGAGAGCCAGAAAATCTCCAAACAGAGCCTGCAGGACATCAATTACGTTCTCGCTCTGAACAAGGTAGCCTGCGGTCAGCTTGTGCCTTAAAACGTGTTTGTCTAGAAATTCTTTCATTTATGTTTCACATGTCCGTGGTCCTCATGCTGTTGTTTAATTTCTTTGTGTGGCAGAAGTGTGATACCTCAAAGCACAAAGTGCTGGCGGTGTCTGTGTGCCCTCAGTCCTTGCCATTTTTCGCTGTCAAATTCCATCTGGATGTCCCAGCAGCTGCGCAAAAGCTCTGTGGCTTCCTGAAGAGTGTAGGTAAGTCTGATGCAAAGGTTCTTCTCAGTCTGCTTCCAGACACTTGTGATACACTAGGGTTGGTTCCAGTTCAGAACCAGATACAAAATTCCAAGAACCGGGTACCTGTTAAAAATATCATTTCAGTTCCGGTTATGGGATCCTCCTGATGCATTTTATGCTTCAAATACACGGCTGCACTTGGTGCAAGAATACTTAACATGGCTTAATGTACTAAAACAAAGACCTAGGAAAACCAAACCCCTCTCAGGTACTACTGGTGATGAGTACTCCGTACTGCTGAAATGCTGAACCTGTGATCCAAAAGGAAAGTAACCATTTTTGCGTTAAGCTTTTTTCTTCCCATTTAAACCTACAATAGGTAAAACACTGGAATCGATAAGCCGAAAGGAACTCAGAAAAGATAAAATGCAAACGATACCCAATCCTGTGACACCCATGGCAACATGCAGTGCATAATTATCTTTACAGAACTGCTACACCTTCCAGTAAGGAGCTTAGACTGTGTTTAACATTCATATTTTTTCATAACAGCAGGATAATATTTGAAGATAGTCTATCAAATGTTGGGGTGGGGGAAAGCAGAGGTTGTTTTTTTTTAATATATATTTTCTCATTACCTGCTGCATACTCTTCCTGTATTAGTGCTTGGTTTGAGAGCGTCATGTGACTACCAGGCTGTTAACAGCATTATGTTTCCCTTATAAAAAAACACTGGCTGTAGGTCCTTCACTTGAAGGAAATTCACTTGTGTATGCAGTTTCCATGTGAGTAAAATCAGAGAACAGACTCACTGGTGCACAGCCACTTCCTTTTCTACTCTGTGCTGTTGCACACGTCGCTTTTCGAAACTGATTGTGCCTCATAGCTGTGGTGGTAAGCAGGTACAAAGGGTTCAAGTCTGAGCACTGCCATACTTCAGTTTGAGTCCTTCCATGAGCAAGGTCTTAACTGTAAATCTGAAAGGTCGAGACTCTGTCAGACACAGCCAGTCATGCCTGTGGGGTGCCCGACTTTGCTGGAAAGCAGCAAGGCTCGAACCCGGGTCATCGCAGTAGTGGGCTAGCGAATTGCTGCTGCGCCACCGAGCACAGATATCGAGCTGAAAAAACCCCTGAAGTATTGCTTTGTGTAAACGCTCGAATGTTTTCTCTTGCGGAAGTAAAACTAAAGCTGTTTTGTCTCTGTCTTCAGGGGTAAGATATGTGTTTGACACAACAGTGGCTGCTAGCTTCAGCATCCTGGAGAGCCAGAGGGAGTTTGTACAGAGGTATCGGCGCAGGCATCATGATGGTCACGCTATGCCAATGTTTACCTCCTCGTGTCCAGGTACACTGATTCTCATGGGTGCATGATTTCTGGTTGAAGTGCTGAATAGCCAGTTTGTAATGGTGTAACCAAGTTTCAGCTCCTAATGGTTTTCAGTATTTACATTTTACATTTGATTTATTTCTGTAGCGCTTTTTACAGTGGAGCATCGTCTCAAAGCGGCTTTAAGATTAGAGATTATTTTCTAATATCTAAGACCAATTTGAGCAAGCCTAGGTTGACAGTGGCAAGGAAAAACTCCTTGGGAGGACTGAGATTGAAAAAGGGACCCGATCTTTTTAGGTGGCTTAGATGACAAATGTAAGAATGAAACTAATTTATCTAGTCAAGTAAGTCTGTAGTAATAGTTCTAAAGACAGTAACTAAGTACATATTAACAGATAAATAAAATATGTAAACAATATGTGTATCTGCATTATTGGCATTAGTCAGTAAAGGACAGTTGGGCTTTAAGGCCATTTTGAAGCGTCTTGAGCACACACCATGTCTCCAAGGGTGTGACTGAATCTAGATAGGCAGAACATTCTGCTGCTGGGAGATAGATTAGCACATACAACCTCACACCCTTCCCTAGAGACTGTTCTTTTCCTCCTTCTCACCCAGCCCATTACTGGTATGAAAGGTCTACTGAAATAACCTACGTATCCCGCTGAGTACAGTTTAACTAGCCTTGTATATAAAGCTTTGACACTCTTATAATATGACAGGGGCAACAATTGCACTGTGTCCAGAAGGTTAACTAAAATGTGCGTGTCCGTGTGTCTAGGTTGGATCCGCTATGCAGAGCATGTGCTTGGAAGTTTGGTCACTCCACACATCTGTACAGCTAGGTCACCTCAGCAGATCATGGGCTCTCTGGTCAAAGATTATTTCACCAGGCAACAGGTCAGTTTCCGCAAATTCTGAATGGTTTAAGTCATCGTGCCGGATCAGCTGTGCTCGCTGTCTTATAAAGTCCCACACATGTTAATGCAGGATTTCTGGGCATAAGATCTTCATTGTTATTATCTGTTCCGGGTTTTTATTCCAGACGAACTGGAATCACACCGATGAGTCATTTAAGGAACAAGATCAATTTATTCATCAGTGGAATCGGGTGTAGCTGTTACTTGGATGGTGCGAGAACAACCAACCACATGTTGTAGATCGCTGTGTTAACACGATATCAAGTAAATGTTGCTTTTGCGTGATGGTCCTTGCTGTCCTATAAATGTACTACTTAAAGGTCAGACATGTGACTTTCCCCCAACTGATCCAAACAAGGGGTTTAAATAGCGGAGGACGTGATTAAGGAATTTCAGGACAGAGGAGTCGGTATACTTGCGAATGAGATCACTGGCGGTGCCAGTGTTAATTTTGTTGAAATGATTTTCGTCATCTGCAGGCATGTCGTCCTGAAACTGTGGTCAAGCTACCCGCACCTAAATGGCAAATAAAGTAGGGATTAAAATATGACGCCACGGGACTGTGGTAGTCTAGTGGTTAAGGTGCAGGACTATGAACCAGAAGGTCCAGGGTTCAAATCCCACCTCAGCCAAGCTGCCACTGTTGGGTTCTTAAGCAAGACCCTTAACCCACAATTGCTTGGATTGTAAGACTGTACTAATTGTAAGTCGCTCCGGATAAGGGCATCTGCTAAATGCTGTAAATGTAAATGTTTTCAGTTTGTGACGTGGATATATTTTAACTTTATCTAAAACGTGTTCATACTATCTGTACGGAGTATTCTGGTAACATAACTCCCATATTCCTGGTCTTCTGTTTAATAAAGCTCATAATATATTATTTACTCTAACTTGATTCTATTCTACAATATCTAATGAGTGTCCACATCGAGTTTGAAGCAGATCTTTGATGGAAATTATGAGTTTGTGACCACTTTACTGTATAATGTTATCATAATGCATGCATATAGACCTGAGCTTATCTTAATTAGATCTTATCATTCATTCCAACTTGATTCTATTCTAGAATATCTGCTGAATGTCCACACCGAGTGTGAAGCAGATCTGTGGTGGAAATTGAGTTAGAACCACTTTAATGTATACTATTATCAATGCATAACTAAATCCAAATTTGCTCAAAATTAACACTGGTCAGCGTATGTACACTTTTATTGAATTTTTTTTATATATATATATATATATATATATATATATATATATATACCTTTTCGCGCTACTTGTCCTGGCAACGAGTTTGAATCCTCCCTTCGAAAAATGCTATTCCACAGCACTATCAAAACATTAGTTCATAGGTGTTCATAGTTCAGATCGCTTTCTATTCAAGTCAAGTCAAATGTTTGTTTTTTTTTTTTTTTGTTTTTTATACGACGGAGCACTGTCTCAAAGCAGCTTTACAACTAAGATGACAGTGGAAAGGGAAAAATTTCCAAAATTTTATAAGGAAGAACGCTTGGGAGGACCAAGACTCAAAAAGGGGGTCAAATTCATTTCTATTAAGCATATAATGCGCTACATATGTTCTACAATGTCCATACGTTATATTAATTTAAGATAATTAAAGAAAAATAACCCTGTCTAGGGTTGTTCTTGCCTTGTGCCCTGTCCCTCCGGCTAGGCATCGGCTTTCCCGTGACCCTGACCAGGATTAAGTGGTTAAGAAAATGAATGAATGAACTTAATTAGTCCTGGTGACAAATGCACAACTCCGTGTAAGTAAAATTACTGATCCACATTAATGTTGCTAAGAAAACTCTTGTTCCCTCCTCATGACGTTTCACCTTCCGCAGTTTAAGAAACAAAGACATAGAGTAGGTCGCCTGTAACGTTTGTTTTGTCTGTGGCAGTTTAACATTGTTTGGAGGAGTTTGTGATTTCTTGTGATTACACTATAATAGTTTATATGTATTGCCGTGCCGTGTCTGGCCTGTACTTGAGGCTTGTTAAGTGTGGAGGAGCGGTACTAATGGCCTGTATGCATTATGTCTTTGCAGAAGCTGAGCCCAGAGCAAGTGTACCATGTGGTGGTGGCTCCCTGCTTTGATAAGAAGCTAGAAGCAGTGAGAGAAGAGTTCTACAACAGCCTGCTCGATACCAGAGATGTAGACTGTGTGCTCACATCAGGTCTGAGCAGAGGAGTCGTGTCATATTCTATTTTCATGTGGTACAGATTTAGCACAAAGGTTTCAGCTGACTCTTGAGTGAATGGATCTCTTGTTTTCTGAGGAGCATTCAGTTGATGTACAGGCTAAAAACTGATGTGGTTCATTTAGTCCAACTCAAAAGGAGTGTTTAACATTATGTTTTGCTAAGAGGGTGGCAAATATTTAAAAATGATATCATATGATTACTCTGACTATATTGTGTGACGACCAGACAAAACATGAACTGTGTTCGGTTCGTACTGTCTGACATGTTTCTGCATAAATATGACCTAAAACAACAGCAGATTTTCACACAAGTCTTAAAAAGTAGATAAAAGAGAACACAGTTAAACAAATGAGATAAAATATTTTTATACTTGGTCATTATTTATTATGCAGCAATAACTGCAGCTAAACATTTCCTGTAACTGTTGATCAGTCCTGCACACAGGCTTGGAGGAATTTTAGCCCATTTCCTCCGTACAGAACAGCTTCAGCTCTGGGATGTTGGGTGGGTTTCCTCACATTAGCTGCTACAATCAGGTTCCTCCACAACATTTCCATTGGATTAAGGTCAGGACTTTGACTTGGCCATTCCAAAACATTGAACTTTATTCGTTCTTTAACCATTCTTGGTAGAAACGGCTTGTGTGCTTAGGGTGTGTGTCTTGCTGCCATGACCCACCTTCTCTTGAGGTTCAGTTCATGGGACAGATGTCCTGATATTCCTTAGAATTCTCTGATATCATTCAGAATTCATTGTTCCATCAATGATGGCAAAAACCGTCCTGTTCCAGATGCAGCAAAAAACAGGCCCAAACCATGATACTACCACCACCATGTTTCACAGATGGGGGATAAGGTTCTTATGCTGGAATGCAGTGATTTACTTTTTCAAAACATAACGCTTTTCTTTAAACCAAAAAGTTCTGTTTTGGTCTCATCCATCCACAAAACATTCTTCCAATATCCTTCTGGCTCGTCCACGTGATCTTTAGCAAACTGCAATGAGAAGCAATGTTCTTTTTGGAGAGCAGTGGCTTTCTCCTTGCAACCCTGCCATGCACACCATTGTTGTTCAGTGTTCTTCTGATGGTGGACTCATGAACATTAACATCAGCCAATGTGAGAGGCGCCTTCAGTTGCTTAGAAGTTACCCTGGGGTCCTTTGTGACCTCGCCAACTATTACACACCTTGCTCTTGGAGTGATCTTTGTTGGTCAACCACTCCTGGGGAGGGTAACAATGGTCTGTAATTTCCTCTATTTGTACACAATCTGTCTGACTGTGGATTGGTGGAGTCCAAACTCTTTAGAGATGGTTTTGTAACCTTTTCCAGCCTGATGAGCATCAGCAACTCTTTTTCTGAGGTCCTCAGAAATGAAATATTTGTCTCATTTGTTTAACTGGGTTCTCCATAACTAATCTTAGGACTTGTATGCAGAAAAATAGAAAATTCTAAAGGGTTAGTCCATTCAACAATTTGGGGCATTTGGTCTCAAAAGGTGTAAGATATTACAGGAGAAGACTAAATCCTGTTTTTGTTTGTTTTTGGCAAGGGGGTTGCCAAATTATTACACATTATTAAATGCAGGTGTGCCAATAATTGTGGAACACGTTTAGTTTTTTTTATGTACTTAAAATAATGGTTAAATTTTTTTCAATGTGAGTTTACCTAATTCCCCGTGTTATTTGACTGTTGTGTTACTTCAGTGGAAATTCTGCACATGATGGAGCAGAGTAATGTGGCGGTGCAGGACATCAAACATATTCCTCTGGATCATGTGTAAGTGTGCTAGATTTCTGTTCTTTTACTGCGGTTAGTAGTTTCAGTGAGGACGTTACTGACTCTCAAGAAATGGTACGTTCCGTTTTAATTTCTTACTGGGGGCTGACATGGTGGCGCGTTGGTTCGCTCTCTTCCCTAACAGCCCCAGAGACCCTGGTTCAAGTCCCAGCCTCACTGATGCCTGTGTTTAGTTTGAATGTTCATCTCATAACTATTTGGGTTTCCTTTGGGCGCTTTGGTTCCTCCTAGACATGCATTAAGTCAGTTTGCTCTTTTTGTTTTTTGCTTTTACCACCCTACTTGGCTAGACAGAGACCCTGATATCTAGCTCACCCTTTTGTATCGATGGTGTGTGAAATGCACTGTACAAATGTCTTTAAATACGTCAAATCTCTCCAGTTTCCGTTATAGAATGGAAGATACGCTGTGTGAAATGTAATCGCATTAGATGTCATACAGAGAATGCACATGATATCTGTGGCAATGCATTGTTTACACCCCTAGATATTTGTGTGTAGTCAGAATGAATCACTGGTGTTGTGTGTTTTGATGTCTTGGTTATGATTGAAGGTCATCTGTGTGCATGTAAACAGGTTCGGTGAGATTAATGACGTCAGTCTGATGAGGCATGAGGGTCGAGGCTCTGAAGGCTTCCTAGAGCACATTTTGAAACATGCAGCCAAGGAGCTCTTTGGCCTGGATGTTCAAGAGATTGTATACAAGACACAAAGGTGAGTTGAGCATTTTAATAGGGAATATACAGGGTGTATTGTAACTGCGGTTTACCTTGACGTGACCAAATCAAACTACAAACAGAGCTGCACAGGTTCTGTTGTACTGACCTGTCACAGCAAGAGAGTTGTGAATTAATCCTTTCTTGGCTTCCACCTGCTCTGTTTGAATTAGGAACCGAGACTTCCAGGAGGTGGTGCTAGAGCGAGATGGGGAGACTCTACTTCATTTTGCTGCGGTCTATGGTTTCAGGAACATTCAGACCCTTGTGCACCGCATGCGGAAAGGCAAAGTGCCGTATCACCTAGTGGAGGTTCTGTCCTGTCCTGGAGGTAGATTTGAATTGCAACACATGCTCACATTGGGCTATAACTGTGCAGCAATGGATTTATAGAGGGTGTATTGTAGTAGGAATCGGAGGTTTTTGTTGTATTTTATCATTTTAAATTCCACATCAAGCAGCCTTTCCCTTCCCCTGTGAGTCATACAAGTCAGATCAACATCCACGTCAATACCCGGACCCAGGGTGTCCCAGCAGAACGTTACCTGTAGCGTTACAGTCCCTCTACTGGCATTTAGAGGGAACATTTCTCCCACATGCACCGATTCAACTATAAGAAACAACTGTCCACTTGGCATCTAATGTATCCCAGTGCAAAATAGAAATCGACAATATCACATGTTCTGTTTATGCCATCTGATGCAGTTGCATTTTTCAAACACCAGAGGGCACAGTCATACATCATGCTTTCTCATGCTTTATACTCATCTAAAACTCCTCCTAATATCTTTTAATTGCATCAGACTAAAGATTTTTTGGTTACTTTTTAGTAATTCTGTAATTTTGCTGAATCTAAGCGAATGGTCCCATTCTTGTCTGCATCAGGCTGCCTGAGCGGGCGTGGACAGGTGGAGGGAGAAGGAGGAAGGATCGACCGAGCTCTGGTCCAGCAATTGGAGGAGGCCTACAGCTCCTTGCCCGTCCAGCTACCTGAAGCCAACCCTGAAGTTCAGCGACTCTATGAGGATTGGCTGGATGGAGACGACTCTCCACGCGCCCAGCAGACTCTTCACACCTGCTACAACAACAACAACAATTCCCAGCCCACTTCACAAACCATTATTCCTGATATACAGTGGTGATGCAGCCAGGAAAGGGACCGCCTATCTTCCTGTATGTGTGACAGAAGTTCCACAGCTGGTGAACAAAGGGGTCGTACCGAAGACTGGGATTGTGGCGGGGACACAACTTTTACTCGAGAACCAGTCCAGAATCTGCTTTGTAAATGATGAAATTTGCCATGAAGTCCATTGCTTGTAAGGATGTCCAGACGTCGGACAATGATAGAGCGCAATAATGCACATGAACTCTGTCTATCTGGGATCGTCCCTGAAATAAAGGCCTGAACTTATAATGCTGGTCATAATGCTTCCTGTAAGTTAGGCGTGTGCGATGGTGACAAAATTCGGAATCTCCTTTTTGGGATTTTGTCGATGACGATAATTAGGAGGGGTGGCACGGTGGTGAAATGGTTAGCACTGTCGCCTCACCGCTCCGAGAACCCAGGTTCTATCCCTGTGTGGAGTTTGCATGTTTTTCCCGTGTTTGCGTGGGTTTCCTCCCACGTTCCAGATGTGTATTAGGTTAATTGGTGTTTCCAAAGTGCCCCTTAGTGTGTGAGCCCTGTGTCGCCGGCTTGGCACGTGACCCCGACTAGGATAAGCGGGTAAGACAATCGATGGATAATTAGGCGACACTGGTTGTGTATATCTTGGGTCTAAAGTATTCAAAAGTTGTTTGAACCCATCTCTATCACCCACCTGAACTGGCAGCGTGCCTTTCGCAGTGTAACTGGTGACAGCATTTGTTATGTCATGCCATCTGTTGCTTTTCTTGTTGCACTTTTTTGGAGAATTATCCGGCTAAGGTGCATTTTGGCCGGCTGGTTTAGGCTTGCCATTTACAGCTGCCTGCTGAAGTTTGTCATCACGTTCTGCACGGTGGTGAGTTTGCACACAAGTTAGTCGTCGAGCTGCCTTTATGTGCGACCGATTTCCAGCGTCGTCTTCTTAGCAACTTCCTTCCTTTCAAAGCCAAATCCGCTCCATGCGAGACATGAGCCACGTCTAGCATTTGAATCTAACGATGTTCACCAAGGCTGGTGGTGTCCGTCTCCTGGCGCAGTTTGTACACTCATTTTTAACTTTAATAATGTGTTTCTAAGTATAATGCTAGCTTGATTTGTGGTGCTTGCAGACTGCATGCACCCAGGACTCACACTAATATATTCTACTTGGTTACGTGTTGCAGTGAATTGGTGAATTCTTAAGGCGTGTGTTTTTTTTTTTTTTTTTTTTTACTGGCTTTTTTTTTTGCAAAGTCAGTGACATTCGATAATGTCAGCTTGCACATTTAAAACAACAACTAAGATATTACTGGAACCGATACATATCACGCACTCCTAATAGGAGTTATGTTTTTGATTACTGTTGGAACCGAATCGTGGTTTTGTGTTTATGGTATTTAGCAGGCGATCTTTTCCAGAATGATTTATGACTGAGCTGAGCAGTAAGAGCTTCGCATTAGTGTGTAGTCCAGAGCTGTGACTAGGGAGGCACTGGCTTCCCTTAACACCTACATTTTGGAGTGGCATTTTTCTTGCAGTCCTAGATATCTTTATTTATATTAAAAACAAGTGGCCTTGGCGACGCCATTATCTAGTTCTAGACTCACCACTTGATTTACTGTACCAAAAATCTGACCTTGAATGATGGTGCTTGTGTCAGTACTTCCTGTTAAAAGAACTACTACATCATCTCTGTCTACCACATCTATAGTGTATATGCCTCTACTATGAATTATCTTAAAATAAATAAAAATCATACTAAAAAGTCTGAGGGCAGATGCTATATTGTGGCAAATGTTTATGCAAAAGTGGTTGTTGTGGTAGTGATGGTAACTTTGGGTCATATTTTGCTTAGCGTACAAGTAAAATTTGTTTCTTTTTAATTCATTGTCAGTTTTTTTTTTACCCAACCCTTCATCAAATTCTTTTGGGCTATGTGTGGTTTCAGTCTTTTAGCATATTGTGCTACCTCATAATAACAAACCAACATTATATTGCATTGTTTGCAAAGCATATATACAGTGGTATGAAAAAGTTTGGGCACCCCTGATAATTTTCATGATTTTTCTTTATAAATCATTGGTTGTCCAGCTCAGCAATTTCAGGTAAATATATCATATAGCAGATGAACACCGTGATATTTGAGAAGTGAAATTAAGTTTATAAGTTTTACAGAAAGTGTGCAGTAATTATTCAAACAAAATTATGGCAGGTGCATTAAATTTGAGGGCACCCTTTTGTCATTTGAATACCTTTAGCACTAATTATTGAAGAACACAACAAAATTTTGTTTGTAAGCTCATGACTGACCCTTGATCTAAATACACAAGTGATTCCAAACTATGAGAAAGTGTTAAGGTGGCCAATTGGAAAGTCTTTCTCCTCTTTGCATTTCTCTGAAGAGTGGCAAAATGGGAGCCTCAAAAAACAACTCTCAAATGCCTGAAAACAAAGGTTGTTCAACATCATGGTTCAGGGAAAGGGCATAAGGGAAAAAAAGCTCTCTCAGAGATTTCAAGCTGTCAGTTTTCCACTGTGAGGAACATAGTGAGGCAATGGAAGACCACACGCACAGTTTCTAGTAAAGGAACTCCCGAAGTGGCAGACCAAGAAAAAAATCTCAGACAGGCCGAGAGGCACCCAGACCAGGAAAAATCTCGACAGCAGAGGCGAAGGATGTGTGAAACAGTCCATAGTAAAAGCCACAGACCACCTCACAAAAGACCTACAACCTCATCTTGACTGCAGGATGGGTGTCAATGTTCATCGTTCCAACATTACACTGCGTCAGCGCACTTTGCACAAGGACGAGGCT
This sequence comes from Ancistrus triradiatus, assembly GCA_025084515.1. NCBI lineage: Eukaryota > Metazoa > Chordata > Actinopteri > Siluriformes > Loricariidae > Ancistrus > Ancistrus triradiatus. The sequence goes on from JAJAGP010001028.1 coordinate 211,090, forward strand.
GTATGGGAGAGTAATGCAGAAGAAGCCTCTTTTCTGCAGGACACGCCACAAACGAGTCACTGGAGGTGCGGCACTGTGCTACAGCACATTTGGACATCCAGCTTCATTTTGGAATAAAGTGCTGTGTACTGATGAAACTAAAATTGAGTTATTTGCGTTATTTGGACATAACAAGGAGCGGAAAAGGAACACAGCATCCCAAGACAAACACTTGCTACCCACAGTAAAATTTGGTGGCGGTTCCATAATGCCCGCGGGACTGTGTGGCCAGTGCAGGTACTAGGAATCTTGTTAAAATTGAGGGTCGCATGGATTCCAGTTAATATCTCCAGATTCTTAAGAACAATGTTCAAGAATCAGTGACAAAGTTGCACCGAGGCCAACGACCCCAAACCCTGCTCATAATCTACTAAGGCATTCATGCAGAGGAACCAGTACAACGTTCTGGAATGGCCATCTCAGTCCCCAGACATGAATATTACTGAAAATGTGGGCTGTCCATGCTTGGAAACCATCAAAGATGACTGAACTGGAGATGTTTCTAAAGAAGAATGGTCCAAAGCACCTTCAACCAGAATCCAGACTGGAAGCTGTAGGAAGCGTTTAGCGGCTGTTATTTCTACAAAATGAGGATCTACTAAATATTGATGTAATTTTTCTGCTGGGGTGCCCAAATTTATGCACCTGCCTAATTTTGTTTAATTAAATTACTGCACACTTTCTGTAAATCCTATAAACTTCATTTCACTTCTCAAATATCACAGTGTTCATCTGCTATATGATATATTTAACTCAAGTTGCTGATCTGAACAACCAATGATTTATAAAGAAAAATCATGAAAATTATCAGGGGTGCCCAAACTTTTTCATACCACTGTACTGTATATGCACATGCATCCCAGGAAAAAATCTGTGAAATTTGACAGCAGAACCACAAAGTGGACAAATTACTATCAAAACCCATAGTAGAACTGTGAGCTTCAGGGTCAGACTGACAATGCACATTAAAACTGTCAAGTGTGTGTGTGTGTGTGTGGTGCATGTGTTTCTGTGATGAGACTCATAGGTGGTATTTTGAGGTTTTGGTTTGATAATAGGTGGTACTTTGTCTAAAAAGTTTGAGGACCGCTGCTCTATTGGATTGAGATCATGGGCTGGTTTTTCAAAGCTTTTAATCCAGATTTAGATTGTCCGGTTTTCCGGATAATCAAATCCCCCGATTTCCGATCCAGGATCAAACTGTTCTCACGGATTTTTTCAATACATTTTCAGACTGGATAAAGCTGATCCCGATATGCATGACAAAGTTGTCAGAATCTGGATTTTTTTTGTGCTTTTATTACCTCCCTAGGTGGCCATCTGCTGGACAAAAGATAGTACAGCATTTTTGTTAATGAAAAACATAATGAACCAATTTAAGGGAGAAAGTAGTTTTATTGTCCAACTGCACATTTAAGAATGACAAGAAACTGAAGAGCAAAGACACGCATAGTTTTTTGCACTTTCTTTCTTGTAAAATGTATTTTCAGTAAGTGGAAATTTGCATTGAAGTTTACTAAAATATTTTCCTGAACTGATATTTTCTATAAAACCCAAACCCAAAGTGTTTCTTACTTTTGCAAAGATTTAGAAAAACGTTATCACCTTTTTGTTACACTGTATAAACTTCAAGTAGTAAGTTAACAGTATAATCTGTTTGGTATTCTGTTTTTTTCCGAATGTTAATGCAGCATGAACACTAGTTTTTTTCTTTTCTTTCTTTTTTTTTTTTTTTTTTTTTTTACAATGTAAGATCAAATTGTGGTATTAGAATATGTTTTATATCAATTTTGCAGAACGTGCTTATTTTCAGGTTGTTTTTGTACAACGTTTGTCAACTCTTTCTAAATCCAGATTTACTCCACCTCAATCCAATGACTTAACTATTTTGGGGAAAGAAATCAAATTTAATCCAACTAGGTTACTTTAACTCTGTCAAATATCTTTTGAAAAAACGGACCCTGTGACTGTGGAGGCCATTTGAGTACAGCGGACTGCTGGAAAAAGCCATCCGAAGATAACGTTTAGGGAGTTTTTCCTTGCCACTGTCGACCTAGGTTTGCTCAGTTAGGGCTTTGGGCCTTGATAATTGCAATGCTACTTTTTCCATTGTAAAAAGTGCTACAGAAATAGATTTCACTTTAGCTTTCTAAGTAAATATTTAGCTAGTATATTTGCTTTATACGAGAAATAATTTGATTGGAAATTGGTTTATGGCTGGGTGGCACGGTCGTGCAGTGTTGCTGCAAAGCTCCGAGATCCCCGGTTCGATCCCGACCCTAGGCTAGGAGTTTGGAAACACCAATTAGCCGAAAGACGTGTGTTTGGCTAATTGGTGTTTCCAAAGTGCTCCTTTGTGTGTGTGTGTGTGAGAGTGTGCGCGCGCCCTACGATTGGTTGGCCCCCTGTCTAGGATTGTTCCTGCCTTGCGCCCTGTGTCTCCGGCTCTCCCGCGACCCTGACTAGGATTAGCGGATAAGAAAATGCCGAAGATTAACAGGAGAGCTGGTAATTCTGCACATAACCACAAGGTGGCAATGTAGGACTCTGATGAAACAGCCGCCATAAAAGAAAATGGATCACCTATGTTTAAGGCACTTCTCAATAGTCCAGAAGATTTAGTCAGATGTCGTTTTAACGATTTCTCATGGGTTATTTCCAAACATGTTATGTGGCCGTGAGTGTCTTCGTCATATGAGCACACCCACCGTTACACAAATACTGTACTCACGTAAGCCTTAATCATTCACTTCGTATACACAAGCTTATCTGGAACAATGCTTCTTTTTTCTGTTTGCTCTTTCACATTGTTGTCACTAAGTGCACTAAATAACAGATGGTGCAATATGAGCATACAGTGTTTTCCAGGTTGATGCACGGCTTTATCTTTCATGCTCTTGGTGTGTTGGCCTGAACCATGATCAATAATGAGGGATAAGGTGGAACGTATAGATTTTTATCATATGTTATCTCTCTATATTGAGATACCTGTCTGGAAGATACAAAAAGGAGGGTGGAACATGCCAGTTCGAACCTGATCAAGTTCAACTAAGCAGGTCCTATCAAATATCTGACTCGGAGTTTATGATTTTCAGAGACAGATGAGGTTTAGTTACACATTAAGTAACAGTCTTTAAAGGTATGAAGAAACTCGTGATCATTGACCTTTCTGCAGCTGTCAGCTCTTTTTTTTTTTTGCCCATAATTTATGAAAACGGCCTGTGCTCTTAGCTTACATGGCCTATAGAGCTAAATAAAGTCTTAATTTTTTTTGTGGAGTGTTAAAGCGCCTTCAGAATTGCAACCTAATTCTCTTGTACCATAGCCCATAGTTGTTGTGTTGTGCCTAGCCCATTTTTAGTCCCAGCACCCCAAAAAATAAGGGGTTTTGTTTCTAATAAGCTGAAAAAACATGTATCATGATATTTAGTTTTTACATAAACATTTCCAACAAGATATGAGATTATTTATTGCGGTGCAACAGTGTTGGTGGTATTTGGAGTTGGTGCAGCCCTAGGAATACTTGGAGAGACACACACACGGAAATACGAATAGTACAAAAGCAGTATCAGTATTGCTGATGAAATAAGCCAATATTGACAATTAAGGTGCACTACAAGTTTATTTCTTTGATGGCTATCAGGAAGAAACTATTTCTGAAGCGGCTGGTTTTCCTAGAGGTGTGCAGGGTGCTAACAGATGTGAAGGGTATGATCATGACTGCTTTCTGAGGCCTTTTTCTTGTTGTACTTCGAGTACAGTGTCTAGCTATGAATTTCTCTCATTTAATCTATTTTATATATATCTATACAGTGGGGCAAAAAAGTATTTGGTCAGCCACTGATTGTTTGCAAGTTTCTCCTACTTAGAAAGATGAGAGAGGTTTGTAATTTTCGTCATAGGTACACCTTCAAACTATGAGAGACAAAATGAAAACAAAAAATCCATTTTTTTTAAAGAGTTTAATTGTAAATCATGGTGGAAAATAAGTATTTGGTCACCCACCAAACAAGCAAAGATTTCGGGGGGCTCTCTCACAGACCTGTAACTTCTTCTCCTTAAGAAGCTCTTCTGTCCTCCACACATTACCTGTATTAATGGCACCTGTTTGGACCTCGTTACCTGTATAATAGACACCCTGTCCCACAGCCTCAAAACAGTCAGACTCCAAACCTAAACCATGGCAAGACCCAAAGAGCTGTCGAAGGACACCAGGAAGAAAATTGTACCAGCTACAGTGTGTGCCAACCTGGTGAAGACTTACAGGAAACGTTGACCTCTGTCATTGCCAACAAAGGTTATGTTACAAAGTACTGACTTGAACTTTTGTTATTGACCAAATACTTATTTTTCATCATAATTTTACAATTCAATTCTTTTAAACATCCTACAGTGTGATTTTCTGGATTTTTTTTTCTCTCATAGTTGTTGAAGTGTACCTATGATGAAAATTACAGACCTCTCTCATCTTTCTAAGTAGGAGAAACTTCACAATCAGTGCCTGACTAATACTTTTTTGCCCCTGTGTGTGTGTGTGTTTGTGGTGTGTGTGTGTGGTTGTTGTGTGTGTTGTGTTGTGTGGCACTGTGTCTAGAGTGGATCAGTCGCAGTGTTATAAATTACATGAATCAATCATTTGGGCATATCGGGTATTTGTGGGGTCAGTTTCCCAGAGGAGCTTTGCAGTGCCACAGAGTGGATTCCCCAGCAAGTGTTAATGTGCAAGTTCACAAAGCACCTCATTAGTCGGCTTGGGGGCATAACGAGGTATTTAGGTGGGCGTCAATGCCGCGCAAGAAAGGAGCTTTGCAGTGCATCCACTTCGGGTGATAGGGGCTATGATGCCCGCACGCTATAATCCTTGCAAATCAATTACGTGGTGCACAAGGAATGCGTAGCCAGAGACCTTGCTTGATGCCGATGACTGGTGATATATTTGGCCTGGCATGAGGTGTTGTATGTCTTGACACACCATCTGTCTAGCCAAGATTTCTTCTGCTGCATATTACCCCGTCCTAGTTGGGCGCGGCGCGGTGACCCGCAAATGTAGATAGACAAAATCCAATGTGTCCTCCCCCCTCCAACTTGGGCCAGCATAGGCTGAACTCCACACATGGACCTTTAATTACATTTTGTCTAGAGTGTGCATGGAGAATGCTGTGCATGCTAGAGTTGATAGAAAATAATTTTTCAAATCCTGGATATGAGCAAGCTGCCCACTTGTCGATCCTTGAGCGAAAGACTCTTAAAACTGTTAAAAAAAGTTTAACATGAAACCTTATAATGCTTTCGCTTAATTGGGTCCATAAAGGTCATGTAGCATTGAAACAGATATAAAAAGAAACAGTTCTATAAGCTACGGATCCTGTTTAGTTTAATTATGATTTCTAATAAGTGAACACTAAAACATCCACAGGCCTTTAAGCCCATTTCCAGGCTACTATTATGAAAGAAACAAGATGTTATCCTTGAGGTAAAACTGGTAGAGCCTTTCAGTGTGTAGGCTCCACTGCACACGAACTGAGACTCATAGTCGGTAAGTGTGACATATGTACCTTAACATAGGGTGTGGAATTGTCTACAACATTGCACTCATGAGATACATGCTCCTTACAGAATGTACAACACTAATTATCTCTCAACTCTGCGCCAATTTATTGAGGCATGGGGCACCAGTGGAGTAACTGCGTGTATCCCGCGGATAAACTGTCGCACACACACTCAAGATCACATCGTAAATACACGCTTAGGGTCATGTATGATTACAGGGTGACCATAGCCTACACGCAACATTCTCGTCCGCGTGCAACCCCGCCGCGCCTTGCGCCCGCGCTCACCACACACCACGAACTGGGGACACCGATTTGGCATGCCGCGGGGGGGTGAGGGGGGGGGTGGGGCGGGATCATGGCGCACCTACGTTTAGTATTATTTTTGTTCGCTATTTTGCAATCACTTCCGTCCATGTCTTCAGTTCTGTCTGTGCGGTCTTGTCGATTGACACTGTAGTTGGTGTTTCGAGGATGGGCATTATTCCTACGATTTTTGCTGATTGTTTTTCTCTCTCGTGTCAACCTACATCTTGTGTGTAGTGCTCCACCACATCTCCAATCTCGCCACATCCACCGCAAATACATGTGTTTAGGATGATATACATCTATCGTGTGTAGTCGTACGATTCACACTTTCATTTACATGTATCTCTATATCAATATTTACTTCGGTCTAGGTTGTGTGGTTTGTATGTCGTGTGACATATTGGGTATTTATATTGTAGCAGGACATTTGTTCTTATTGTGTTCTTTTTCTTTTTTTGTGTGTACCTCGCTATGTGAGTCGCACGGGCACTTCTGTGGCTGCTGTTTGTTCTTTCCTATCAACTCTGTGTGGATACGTTTTTAATGTTTGCTACTCACATCATTAAACACACATACACATATGTTGTATAATGTTCCCATGTCGTGAATTTTATAGTCTCGGTCAAGTCTATGTAATGTGTGTCTGTCTCATAAGGACGGGCAGTATGCCCATTCCTTGGTTGGGTTCCAGATTGCACCGTCACTTTTTGTGTGTATACCCTGTTAAACCTACATAGCGTGTCCACGGCCAGTCACACCCGTCATATGTTCCTACGCGTCAAATTGAACGCGTCCATCTTTCTGTTTATACATCTCACTTACGCCCAGACATATACAAATTCTCGCAAGCCGATGCATTCAGTCCATTGTCCGTCTACGCCCGCTCCGCGCCTCTGACGACCCACACGTCAGTGCGAAAGGGGCACAGCATGTATTCATTCATATCAATTATGGTTCTTTATTCAGGTCTGTTTGAAATTCTTTTGCCCCAAATAGCCTTCCAGAATCATCAGGCAATATGCTTATAACTTCTTGAATTAATTCTGAGGTTCCAGCGTAACACAAAGGTAAGGTGCTCAGTGGTCTAACATGCTAGCCCACCAGTGCAGGGCCCTGGTTCAAGTCCTGGTCGTGCTGTTTGGCTGGTTGGGTGACACTTGGACTAGAGTTCAATGCATTTACATTTACATTTACAGCATTTAGCAGACGCCCTTATCCAGAGCGACTTACAATTTATACATTCTTACAATCCAAGCAATTGTGGGTTAAGGGTCTTGCTCAAGGACCCAACAGTGGCAGCTTAGCAGTGGGATTTGAACCCTGGACCTTCTGGTCCATAGTCCAGTACCTTACCCGCTAAGCTATCACAGTCCACAATCCAGGGAGTGCCTGACCAAGAGAAATTGGTGTTAAAACGTCAAAAGCCAAATTCATTCACTTTCTTATCCATTTAATCCTGAGCAGGGTCGTGGGAGGGGAGAGCAGGTGCCTAAATGGCGGCACAGGGCACAAGGCAGAACCAACCCGACACAGGGCGCCAATCCATCGTAGAAAAGCCAAATTACTAACGTTCAAGTTAGTCATTTTATGATTATTTTACCGCGTGTGGTGTTTTTATATCCAGAGAATAGAATACAGTCAACAAGTGCAACGCCCTAACCAGTACACTACCGTACTACGTAGTATGTATATCACTAAGCCTCATGAGGTACAACGTTCTAGTTGGACGTACTATTTAGTTCAGTAGTATGCGGCTCGTGATTGGCCCGGCCCTCTGTCTGCTTTGGGAGCGTCACGGCGGTTTTAAGCTTAGCCGCGTCAGGACTTTCTGGGTACTTCTTAAGAGACAGCTCGGTGGAAGTATCTCATTCATCAAACTGCTGATACTTGCATGGGAACTTCGAGAAGTTTCGCTGGGAGGTGAAGTAACTTTGTCTGACTCTTCTGTTGAGAAGTTGGCGTACTTTCCGTTTGATTTGAAATCTTAAAGCAAGTGCGATATGTCTGGAGATCTCAGGCCCCGGCTGTGCGCGTTGGAGAAAGGGAGTGACGGATATGGCTTCCACCTGCACGGAGAGAAAAACAAACTGGGTCAGTTCATCCGCCTGGTGGAGCCTAATTCGCCGGCCGAGGTGTCGGGTCTACGGCCCGGGGACAAACTGGTCTTCGTTAACGGAGAGAATGTGGAGGGAGACAGCCACCAGCAGGTCGTGTCTCACATACGAGCCGTAGCGGGCAAGCTTGAGCTGATCGTTGTGGACGCCGAGACGGCAGATCTTCTCAAGAAGCACGACTTGAAGTGCGAGAAAAGGTTCGTGACTGACGGTATTCCGATCCCCAGAGACGCATCGGACAGCGACGAGGAGCAGAAGAACGGCACAGATACAGAGTCCAACTCTGATCCTTTCCCGATTCCTGTCCAAGAGCCCGAACATGTTCCAGAGCCTGTTGGTGTCAGTGACACTAACGGAAACATCGGCATCACCTCACTCAGCCTGGACTCCAAGGTAAATCAGTAAAGTTTATAAAGTTTAATAAGCAGCAGCGGCTGGTTAGTATCACCTCGAACTTCAGTAGGTCTTGTAGACGAGACTGCGCAAGACACCTATATTTGTATAGCACATTTAAGAGACTGCAAGAGTCAGCCAACATGCAACTGCAGAGAAAATCCTATCTAAGATGGAGCAGTGCAGAGTATGATCTTAAAAGACTCAACTGGTTTGGAAATTAAATTCGTTTTTAGGTTTGACTCTATTGTGAGGACTATTCCAGAGTCTTGGTGCAGCCCAGTCACCCATAGATGTCAGTCTGTTATGAGGGACAGCTGGGAGCAGCAAGTTTGAGGACACCTTCAGTTAAAGTAATGTCAAGTCAAATGTTTTTATAGAGCTCATTTACATCAGAGAAATGTCTCAAAGCGGACATTCCTAGTTGAGCAAGCCGATGGCGACAGTGACAAGGAAGAAACCTTGGCAGGACCAAGACTCAGAGACCCATCCTCCTTGGGCAGCCTAAATGATATATGTAAGAATTAAACCAAATAATCTAATTACTAACTTGTAAATTGTAATTTTATAATCGAAATATTTCTGAAATTTTATAAATACACAGAAAAATATGGAAATTGAGAGAGCATTTAAAGAAAGTATAAGACATACAATATATAGACTATAATAAATTAGAGAATACAATGTTATAAAGAGTATATTAATATAGCGAATACAAAACTATATAACATTAGGCAATAGAATGCGTGTTAAATAAAATTTGTCGATATACGGTGAGTATTGGCATTATTCAGTCCAGTAAACCGTCCCTGCAGGTTCTCATGTCCTCAGCAGGCAAGTTTTGGTGGTTCAGTCAACACGAGGGGTGGAAGGAGAGTTATTGCCCTCAGACGTAGTCCGAGCAAAGGCGGGGCACGATATATTAAAAATACAATATTTAAAGACATTTTCACGATACGCGAAATATGTGATCACAGACAAAATGCGTCAGACTTAAAAACTGCTATTCAAATATTATCCTATATGTAGTAAAGTGATTTCTTTGACCATATCCTCTATTTTCAGAAAAGCATATTGTCTATCACGATACGATAAATTAATGGGATATTGCCCACCCCTAGTCGGAGGAATGGTATGAAGACAGGAACAGATGATGGCAGGACAGCTTGAGTGCAGACAGAACTGGGATCTTATTGTGAGGATTGGAACTAGTACCTGGTTACGATCTTGGAGAGAAAACAGAATATGTAGTTAGTGATGTTATGAACGCAGAGTCCATAAACAGAACATGTTTGTTGAAGTGTAGCATGAAACTCCACTATTCTTTATCCTAATCTCTATTCACCATGTCACCAGTACAGTTCGACTGACAATATGTATTTTCATCCCAACCTGCCTTAAATAGGCATCTTCAGGCTCAAACGGAACATGTAAATTAAGACCACATCCTATCTGAGATGTTATTATGGAAGACCACAGATTGGCCAAGAGCAATTAAGCTGCTTTACTTTTCAAGCGTATAATTGTTGGATGAACTATGTAAACACAGCTATTTAAGATGTGCAGGGCTCTAATTTTGAATTCCAGTAGGGAATTCGAAGTCAGTTCATTTGAAAAATTCCTTAAAGTGCTTTATAAACTACGTTTGCTTAAACATCTAAATAACATAATAGAAATATTTCAGCCCATTACCTAGTAGACCCAGGTTCGAGACCCAGTGGTGCCTTCCTGTCTGAGCAGGGGGGACCTGTTATTCTATGAAACTGTAACAGCAACCCCTGCCCAGCCCTGCGACTGACTGCCGTTCCGCCTAGTGTGTACCATGTGTCCCAGAGCGTCACAACCTTGACCAGGAAAGTGGTGTCAAGATGGACATCTGACACGTTTACATTGAGCCTGTGTGGTGTGTGAGGTGGGGGGTAAGAATAAAGACACAACTGCAGGATGTTTGTGGAAAGGGGAGCAAAGTGTCATTAGTTTGTACTTTGATTGTTCTGGGCAGAAGCGATTGTCCTGTCCTATTGTTCATTCTGAGGGTCAGGAGGAGGCGTGGTACAGATACAACATCTAAAAATATATATCTAGTACGTCCCCTAGGTGTGAACCCTTAACTAACAAACATGCTGGATGCTTAGGCTAACTATGTTGCACTCTTCTAACGGAAATGGTTCGATTAAGATGCAGTATTACCTCTGATCCTTTTCTCTAAGACTTGTAATGGATATCGTTCAAAACTTGCTTTAATCATGTTGTATTTAAACTGATTTACATTTAGTCATTTCGCAGATGTCCTTACTCAGTGGACTTATGACTAATTGAATTCAATTGTGAGTTAGAAGGGTTTTGCTCAGAGAGCCAACAGTGGCAGCATAGCATTGGTGGATTTGAACCCTGGACCCTTCAGGTCGTCCCCAATTCCAGCACCTTAAACACTTTAACACTGCAGTTCCGTGCTTATTTTTTTTTTTTATAAAATAAGTTAAATAAAACAAGTTTCCATTATGACTTTGGAATCAAAATGAGTTCCTCAAATTTACTACAATATACAGTTAATGTGCGAAAGTCTTAGGCCACCATTAGAGAAGATATGCCCATTATGGTAAAACTTATAATGACGATACCGCTCCCAATGGGCTGCAGTGGCAAGTACTTAGTGTGTACTGACTTCCCCTTACACTTGAGTGGTGGCAGCATCCGGCAGCTTCGTCGGGTTGCCAAAGCTTGATCAGGAAAAAGGGTCTTTTTGGAAGGGTAGCAGCCAGGAAAGTTTCTTTGGAAGTGGAACAGGGTGAAAAGGCTAAGAGATGTGCTAATGCTCACAAAGATTGGAATGTGGAAGAGAGTATTATGGATTGTAATTATGGAAAATTTGAGTCCAATCATCACAGTGGGTTATTTATGAGATCATTATAACATTTGCTTAAACAATAAATCTACTGGTGGCTGTATAATTTTGCACAGTACGGTGTGTTGTGAGTAATAGTGTAATTACTACTGTGCAACAAGTGCCCGCCCTTGAGATTCTGTTTGTAAATGAGTTTGGTCAATCGTTGTTTACACAGCTTTTAAAGCTGTGCACTTATTGGCAAAATGGAGGGTTCCTTTAAATTTGGCTTCAACCGATATTAAGATGGCCAAGATGGTGTGAGGTAATAATGCATGTGTTATTACTGAAAGGAAATACAAAATTAAGACCGTGAGAGAGTGTGTGGTGGCTTGCACTTCCCCCACAACAAGTGTACAGAGAGGAATACTGAACGCTTAAGCACTGACTCTGTGCCCTTCGTGGGTCTGTTTAGACCCAACTCGCCGACTTCCAGTCTGGCTTGTTATCACAGCCAGAGTTACATTTCTGCTGTCTGAAAGTTAACAGGCTCTAGCACTTGTTTAATATTGCAAGTCAAGTATATGTGCCAAGAAAGGTTTAGTGTTTTTCCAAAAGCCACACAAATCATGATTATTTTGAATAATGTTAATGGATCGCTGGGAGGGTATGAAAAATCTTCGGACTTTTTTTGTTCTGTCAAACATTTGTGTAATCAGGATGACCAAATGCAGGATGGGAGCTTATCAGGGATTACAGAGATAAAGTGCTGATTTCACCTTTGGGCCCGCCATAAACAGGTTTCTATTTGATAAGAGTGGCATTGCCCTCGGAGTCTTACGCTGCACAAGCCTTCTTAGGTAGTGATTATTTGATGATACACGGTTCAGTGATTAGTACAGTTTGTGTAACATTAGTGGAAAGAGTGATACAGATTTCCCACTGATCTCTCCCTGATGCTGTTTTCAGTTTGAGAGAGAGCAGACCGTTCTGAAGGATTAGCATAAATTCCTTTTGATTCAAGACCTAAAGGAGTGACACAAAGCCTTTTTAACTTACAGCCTTTTTGGCACAGCGTTATGAACAGGCCGGGTTATGCAAGCATGGCAAATCATAGCACTTTATTTGCACTCGAATAGGAAAAGTCCGCCCTAAAACACATTCAGAACTTTGTACTTTGTTTCTGTGTATTTGCTATTCCTGTTAGAAGTTGACATTTGTGTTTCGGGTGAGTCATGTTAATGAGAAATCCCATGTACAATAGGGGAAGACGACAAAAGCTACATTTTTGAATGCAATGCAGCAATACAACATGGCCCGAGCAGTTCTAGAGATATCTGGTTTGATCCCAACCTTGCTCTGTATGGAGTGTGCATTGTCCTCCCCTTGAAAGCGTAGGTTTACTTTGGGTACTTTGGTCTCCTCGCATGTTCCATAGACGTGTTGGGTAAATTGGTGGCTCTAATTGCCCCAGTATCGCTGTAACTCGTTGTGATGAGGCATTGATGCTGATGCAGTGTTAAATAAACAAGTACATACAATACCTTATCCAGAAACAATCTTAAAGTACATTTCAAGCACCTGAGGGGTAAGGCGTTCTTCTAGCGCCCAACAATGGCAGGGGTCAATCTTTAGATTAATACAGACCCTTAAAAGCTGTTCCCATTGAGAAGTAACCAAACGCCTCTTCCTGGGTGTTTTAAAAACCTGAACTTTTAATATCCAGACAGATGCCAAAAAACACTGGTTTACTATGAGATCTGCTTTTTCCAAACTAAACACATTGGGATTTGCATGAATGTGCTGATGTGGAAAGCAGGAAGCTCTTGGTCAGAGAATTTTTCCAGTCATCATGAACTCGAGAGTCTAGTTGACCAGCATTGTGGGTGATGGAAGAAAATAACTATAGTGAAAACGTGGTGGTTATACCAGTAGGGTCAAATCAAGTTGCTGGTAATGACAGTTCCTGAGGGCCGAGGTTCAAATCCCAGATGGGGCTTGCAGTGTAAAGGTCGGGTGGTGAGTTCGCAGAACTGGGTTTGACCGGCCTTCGTCTGGCTCCAGCCAAAAACCCAAAGGATGCTGGGTTTGGTGACAGATTCTCTGTGAACCTTGACAGGATGTGCGGGGAGTTAAATGGCATGCTTTGGTCTTGCTTTGCAGTCATTCATTGGGGTATTTCCTTGAGCATTATGTTGAGGGTCATACTGCCTGCGATTTTGTTACACAAAACAAGTGTCCGTCCCGACTGTGGTCATGGGAGACTCATCTAGAACTGCAAATTAGACTTTTTGTAAGCTATCATCTTTACAGATTTGTAATGTTACTACAGAAACATGCAGGGTGGTGGTCAAGGTTGTGGGTAAGGTTTTTCCTTCTAGGTGCCAACTCAGCATTAGTGAATGCCAGCTCTGCATTTTTAATGAGCAACACTAGTTGCTCATTTACAGATCGTTTCGAGATGTATATAATCTCTGTTGTACTGACTGCGAGACTATCCTTGACCCTGGAGTCATCATCCACGTTGTGTATAGAAAATCCTAAAATGACATTCAACACTGCAGGTTTTATGACCTTAAGGTTCAGTTATACGACTTCCATGATGTTGAAACGCATTATATCAGTGCAGTGCTCATGATTTAGAGCTGCTATTGGAAAGTAACCATGACAATGATGATAAATAATAGTTAAATGGGGTGTTCTGAACCTGCGATCCTTTGTGGGCCAGCTGATCAAAAGGTTGTGCTTATAGTTACAAAGCTCTGTCTGGATAAAATTAGGAAAACAAATGATATGGCTTTTCAAATGTTTTTTGTAGAGCGAAAGAATGAAATGAGACCAAACAAATCCACAAAGTCCAAAGCAGCAATTAATAATGACTTTTTTCTGGATAGAAATGAAGTCAAAGTCCGATTTATTTCTATAGCACTTCTTACGATGGAGCATTGCCTCAAATCAGCGTTAGAATTTTGCTATCTTCCATTGTCTAGGCCCAAAACCCATACTGAGCAAGATGCTATATGTAAGAATTATGAACAACAGCTGGATGAATGTGAAGAGAGAACATATTTAAAAAATAATAATTAAACAAATGTTGGCTAAGAAATTAGTTGATGTAATATTAAGAAGAGTGTCTCAAAATGGAGAATATAAAACGATAGCACATAAGGCAAGAGTGCAAATAAAAGTATTGAATAAAATAGTTATTTTTATGTTTCAATTAAGTGTGGCACTTGGGTATCTGATGCTCTAAACCACCAGCACTTGGTCTCATAGTTCTGGTGGTTCGTTTTATCCAGGTCAGGCGTCACACTATTTACTCTGACTGTGTAAGGGGAGGCCTGTCAAGGAATAATCCCCCTGCGCCGGAACAGCGACCCATACCCGGCCCTGCAATGAACTGGAGATGAGTTATAAACCCAACAATCAAGTTTTTGTTAGCTAGGTATCCGTGAACACGAGTGCTTGTTTTACTCAGATATCATTTTAAAAATCTAAATACAAAATGCCCTATAAAACTGGCCATCCAAACTAAGGTAATGCTAAAAATATGGGACATTTATCCCTCGATGGCATTGTGTAATCCATTTCGTCCCAGCAATTACCAAAGTGTTTTTGAAGCCCTTGTCACCCATGAATGGCTTCTCTTTTGTGGAAGGGTTTTGTATCAAACTCGGGCATGTCATGCTTTCCTCTCACTGATCGTTGAGAAGAAAAGCCACTGAAAGAACCATCCTCAAACTGGCTGTCCATTTGGCTCACACTAAGCACTCTTTGTTTATGATCAACCCCAGTGGGGTGCTTTTTTTGTAAACTGAGATGGGTTTTTGGAAACTATTACTCAGACAGAGTTTACTCTTGGTCATCCGATTTCCTGCGTAGGTTTGGACAACCACGACCGATATAAAGTGCTTGTATGTTTTTGGTTATATTA
The DNA here is from genome assembly GCA_025084515.1 of Ancistrus triradiatus. Taxonomy (NCBI): domain Eukaryota; kingdom Metazoa; phylum Chordata; class Actinopteri; order Siluriformes; family Loricariidae; genus Ancistrus; species Ancistrus triradiatus. Next base: position 226,252 of record JAJAGP010001028.1, read on the forward strand.
TGTTCAGTAAATGTAATTACAACTTCATAAACAACCCATTGTCTCGTTTGTTGGTGGCATACAGTATTGTGCAAAAGTCTTAGGCCACCGTTTGGATTTGCTGTTTTAGCAATGGTGTAATGTCTGATTGGACCCAAAAACTTCAAACTTGTTTTGGATTTGTCACTTCCTAATACTCTCTTCTACTGATCTTCAATTCGTTTTTTTTTTTTTTTTAAAGATTTTCTTCAGTTTTTTAATACTGTATACAAATTTCCTGTATGTTCTGGTTGTATTCCAATAAAGAGACAGAGAAATAATCATATGTGGTAGTGCTGATGCATACGATATGACCTGAAATCACTATCATGATTCACTGAAATCATCCTTCATGATGTAGTAGGAAATGGCATTTATTATTTCTTGAATCCTTTTCATATTGTATGGCGTTTGTAAATGCTTGCTATTCATTAAGGGACGTCTTCCCTAAAGCCAAAATGTGGCCACACGGTGGACATGGCATTTTTCTTTGATACTGCTACTCTGTTTGAGCTCTCCATGTTGCTGACTGGATGGGGCGGAGGCACGTGACTACACATGCGGTAGTTATGTTTTTAAGGGTACAGAACATGAATTAAGTGAATTATTAAAAATAAATAAATAAATAAAAGTAGAAATAACTGCCATTGGCAAGGTTACTTCGGTGAATGGTTCTGAATGTTGGTTTTGATTCATTTTCGATTAATTACCCAGCGCTAATATGGTCATTATACCTTTGCTAAAACAGTGGTATATCTAATCTTAAGGTGGCCTAAGACTTTTGCACATACACTTGGCACATGTTTAAATTTGAGACTTGTGCACAGACGTGTATGTTCAAACACTAGGAATTTAGGTATTTTTAGGTGTGTATATATAAGTCAGGGTGTGACAGCAGGAAGGAAACTTCGAACTATGCAGGGAAATGGATGACCAAAAGTGACCTGACTCTTAGAGCCTTAGCATTTGTTTTCCAGTGTGGGCTATTGGGGTGGATTCTTTAGAATACTGTAAATGTTTTTATTGAAGGTTTTATATCTTTTCCTCGGCTGAAGTTTGAAACCGGTGATATAGAATGACTGATAAGGAGACCTGGTGCCTATTGGATTAGTAATAAAATTACCCATGGTATGCAGGCATAGTTCTAAAGGTCATATGAATTGACTAAGGCGTTGGTCTGGTATTTTTTTTTGTTTTTTTTCAAATTCAGAAAGCCTACTCATTGGTATTTTTATTATAACTTTCATGAGTCTGAGTCAGCAGCAATTTGATAGCTGTTTGACAAGATGTATAGAAAAAGGAACTGTAGAGCAAAACGTTTGTTCACCAAGGCCTAGGGGTGTAACCTTACACTCTGCTTGTGATATGATTTGATTCATGATACCGAGTTCACAATTTAATTTTTTTTTTTATTTCCAGAGTATAAACAATGCAAAGCAATGCAAATTTTCTTGAATATATTATTAATACAAAAAAACTGTAGTCTCCTCCAATTACAAGAAAAGGGACTGTGGTAGCCTAGCAGGTAAGTTGCTGGACTATGGACCACAAGGTCCAGGGTTCAAATCCCGTCTCTGCCAAGCTGCCACTGTTGGGTCCTTTAGCAAGGCCCTTAACCCACAATTGCTTGGATTGTAAGACTGTATCAATTGTAAGTCGATCTGGATAAGGGCGTCTGCTAAATGCTGTAAATGTTGATGTTAAATGTTAATGTTAAATGGCAAGAAACAGAGGTTTAAAATAAAATGCTCTGTGGTAGCTTCACCCTATATTAGATAACAAGGAAAACATTCCGGTTTTATTTTAAGAATTATTATTAAGAATAACAAATCAAAGTAATGTGTAAATTTCTTGCATAAATAAATAAAAATAATCTTTAGTCTGCTGCATTTAGAAGAAATTAGGATTTTTAAATGCGTACGGGAGCAGGTATGAGTTCGCCCTCTGGTGTTCAGAAAATGCAACTGCATTAGATGGCATTAAAGCAGAATCCCTGTGCCATTGTCAGTCTCTAAGATGATTGACATTTTTGCATCTTAATGCATCCAAGTCCGACTCCTGGCATCACTTTATTCTTTTTTAAAAACTATTTGTAAAGCATTAATGGCAAGATATGGAAGCAGGGCCAAGTCTTTCTTCTATGCAGTAAGACTGTGGTAGCCTAGCGGGTAAGGTACTGGACTATGGACCAGAAGGTCCAGGGTTCAAATCCCACCTCTGCCAAGCTGCCACTGTTGGGTCCTTGAGCAAGACCCTTAACCCACAATTGCTTGGATTGTAAGATTGTACCCATTGTAAGTCGCTCTGGATAAGGGCGTCTGCTAAATGCTGTAAATGTAAATGTAAATGTAAGTGTTGTTGTTGCTCTTTCCCTCTAATATGATCTCATTTCACCAACGTGGACCCAGACTGCTGCGACTCAGTATGAGTTTCAGTTTGTATCAGCACCACCCACACGCTGCAAGCTCACCCGTGCCTCAAACCCAGGTACTCAACATCTGCTGACTCCAGCAGCTTGGCTCTGACCGCAGAGCCGCACAGGCGGAGTCCAGGGTCGAGCACGAGCCAGGAATCTCTTGAGCTGTGACGTGACAGCACTAACCACTTATGCCACTGTGCCACCTGCCTTAATTTAATGGTGGGCTTCGACAAATAGTTTTCCTCCTGACTACAGGTACAAAGACTAGAGGGTACAACCCTAAAACGTCCCTCTCACCAATTTAGGTATCCTAATCACTTCTAAGTAACTTATTACCTCAATTAGCTTTGTTGTGTTTCCTGGTAGTACAGAAAACTTTCTATAATCGAGTTTTCTGTCAGCTGTGTCATTATGAAACCCAGCCCAGTTAGTGTCATTGTTGCTATGGTGCTGTATCTGTATAGTGTTGTGTGTAGCCATAATAACACCCATGTGTACTAGCCAGAGGTGCTTCATTTTCATTTCATGGTCACTCTCACGCTCTACTGTTTCAAACCTAAACAGGAGATCAAGCATCACAACTTTTGTGTGTAAAGAGCAGCTGATGGTGTAAAGTCTCCTGTCTAGAATGTAAAGCAGGTCTACAAATAAACCACTCCTGTAATACAGGCGGGTTTTCCCTGCCTGTGTAGTGTTTTTGTATTCAGAGGCAGAAGAAAGAAAGGCAGAAGCGCCTTGGTCGGCAATTTTATGAAACCTGTGCAGCATGTTCTCATTATTTTGGTAATGTGTTTTGAGATTGTCACCACCACAGGTCTCTGTTTGTTTGTCGTGTTACTGTACTGGAGTGTTCAGTGGTTTAGGATGTTTCCCCTGCGACCCTGCCCCATTGTGTAAGGAGTAAAACGTTGTGTAATGGAACAACCAACACAAACAGTTACAGTTGGTATAATTGCACTGGAGGACTTTAGATGCGATGGTGATGGCCATAATCGATTTCGTTATCGATTTAATTTCGTTGGCTCCACCCTGGCTCTAGACCGATTATGTAACTCAGGTGAGCCAGAGAAAGGATCAGGAGTGATAAGTGAGCTATAAAGTCATTAACCTTTGAGAGGACCACATTCGTAATGGATACTGACCGTGCAGTGACCATTAGCTAATCTGCCAGGCATTCTTCATCCACACTTTGAATATGTTGCAAAGATTTCTGGTAACTCTGTACTTGGAGGCACAGAGATCATGAACTCATGAAGAAGTACATTACATGCTTTAGTAATGTTTAACATTCGTGTAACTTTAATTGCTACATGAATTCATATATTGCTCCTGCATAAAGGCATGCAAGACACGTGCTCACTTCATGCAAGGTCATGACGATAATATATTACGTGTATGAATTAATGAATACTCACTCATGAAATGCTGCATGAATTAAAGCTATTTGATTGTAAAGTGTTACTGGATTTCTTTTGGCTTCTGGAGGGGCCTGTATTTTATTGGTGAGTGTGCATGGTGATATTTAAATTTGGGCAATAGGGTTCCTATAGCATGTTCATGTTATTTTACAGCTTGAAACAAAGGAGTACTACTTACAATAGGACAGGCCTGTGGACAAATGGCATTTAGAGCTTGATACAAATAAGCAGTGGAGAATCATACAAAGATGAGTAACTTGTACAAAAAAGGTCCCTAAACACATCAACCGAGTTAGAATAGTCTCTAGTCCAAATGTGAACTCATTTCTGCTCTTTAACTCCGGCCTGTGCTCGTGGATCTGCAGGTGATTGGAAGTTGAGGTGATCAACTGTTTGTGGCCCCAACATTCAGAGGTAAAAGACTGATTTTTAATCACATTTTGTTATTTATTATAACTAAGACCTCAGTCGTTCAGATCGGGTGATTGTTAAACACTGCATGGCCTTTTACCTCAGTCATGTTTCCCATCATGCCTTTTACTTTTTCACTGTTTTACCTGGTCTTCAATAATATTTTTTACATAAACTTGATATGATCAAGCTTTAACATAGTTCAACTTCAACATATTGGTATGGCGCTTTTTAAAATAGGCATGGTCTCCAGGCAATTTTACAAAAGCTGAGTCTAGAACCCAAATTAGCAAGCCAGAAGTGACAGAGGCAAGGGAAAAGGAAAAACTCTGACAACAAAAAAGGAAGAAACCTTCAGAGGAACCAGACTCAAATGAGGAACCCATCGTGCCCTGGGTGGATGACCGGAAAATTCATTTAATAAACAATAGTCAGCATAAATGGAGTCATCTGCAGTGGTTAAGGTTCTGTTTAACATGAATGCAAGTCCTGTTTGTCGAACTTGTACAGTTTATAGGTGCTTTATAGTCGATCTCATGGGCCTTGGTAAGGGGTTGACAGCAGATCAAGGGCATCATGTACTGCGGCAGTACACGCACAGCTTTACAAAGGGAAATGGAGCAAGACGCTAGGATTGATGGAAAAGTACCAAACCTTAATACAGATGGAAATCATGGTGATGGCAGAACAAAGCAATGACTTTGGCAGCTCCAGCTATAACAGCATGGCTAAAAGGAAGAGCCAAATTGTGGCACTGACTTCAGGACACTCTCAGACTACCGATCCACTGCCACTCTCCCAGGCAGTCGTATGAGTGAAGTGGGGCGACAGCAACTGAAGTCACAGTTTACCAAAACTCACTGTGCACCTCACTTACATTTACAGCATTTAGCAGATGCTCTTATCCAGAGCGACTTACAATTGGTACAGTCTTACAATACAAGCAATTGTGGGTTAAGGGTCTTGCTCAAGGACCAAGAGGTGGGATTTGAACCCTGGACCTTCTGGTCCAGAGTGCAGTACCTTCACCCCTAGGCTACCACAGTCACTTATCCATCCAGATCTGCACCTTCATCTAAAAGAGAAACTGAACACGATGTATAAACGTTCTTTTCTTCAGCCTTTTTCCAATTAACCAACTTCAAATTTGAACTTTTCCAAGACTTGCATGCTTTGCATCACAATTAATAAGTGAAATACCCAAGCGGCATGAAGTCTGTTGAAGTACTACGTAAATGACATTAAATATATTCAATTCATATCCGAAAGGGACATTTTCAGTTCATTCAGTTGCAGTAAATAGTGAATGAACAACAACCCTCACCAAAAAGGAGTGATAACATCATAGTTACTGGTTCAAAAAGCAAGAGATGAACAGTCCGGCGTTTTAAATCGTCTAAAATGAAAACAAACATTTAGACTGATGGGTCAGTTGTTGAAACCTCTGCTGCAAAGGAAGTGGAGAAAATCAGTAGGTCCTGCTTAGAAAGGATGCGAAATTTCCTGCAGTGATACTGATTGTTTTGTTTCCATGACACAGGACTTTATGAGGTAGGATACAGTATCTGGCTTGTCTATGTACTAATTGTAAGTCTCCCTGTGAACGGTCTCGATGGAATCGACATCAGATTCAGTCTCTCTCGTTCCCGGTTTTTCAAGTATTGACCAAATAGACATTGTCTTTATGTTGGTCATCCTCAGCTTCACATCAGTTGTGTGACTGGTCAGCTGCTCCTATCCATCCTTGTATTACTTAGCAGCCACTGGTAGAGTATAATGTATGTAAGCATGCAAATTAGGCACAGGAAGGCTGCAGTGTTTTGAGTTTGAGTTTGTCCACTGATGAACAAGCTCATATCATATCTATATTTCTGGCCTTACATGTACCTGGAGGCGTTATCTCTTCCTAATAATAGCTGGTACACAAGAACTGATGACGAGACGAGGTTTAGTCACGTCATGAACAGTGGTTAGACTGGTCTTCAGCAGGATGTAGACTGGCAAGTGTTCGTTACACCAGGACAGGGACAGGAATGAGATCATTAATGGACTGTTGCAACAAGAATACTTTGGATTTATGGATTATATTTACGTTCAAACTGGTTCATGAACAAAAGTATCATATTGAGACTACATTGCAAAGCAATGCAATATCAAGATGCCTCTTACTACCTCAAAACTGATCAATATATGACAGGAAAGATTAATATTACTACAATTTATTACTACCATTTCATGTTTGGTTGGTCTTTTTGGAAAGGTAGCAGCCAAGAAACCACTTGGAAGTTAAGGTAGGCTAAAGCTAACAAAGATTGGAAAGATGATCTGTGGAAAAGACTATTATGGAGTGATGAATCCAGGTTTGAAATTTTTGTCTACCATATGTTATGATCATACCATTGCTAAAACACCAAATCTGAGCATGGCCTGAGACTTTTGCATAATATGATACAAAAATGCCATAACTCTGCTCCGGTTCTTTCTGCTCATTGTGTTTGCTCTGGTTGATTTATATTCTTCCCGTCGGTCAACTTGGGTTAAACCCCACAGAGGGAACCCTCTCAAGTGGCACTCCTTTTCATTTTGAGGCTTCCACGGTAGGATCACAGGCTCAGGACGGACAATGACTCTCTGTTTCTAAAGCTCATTATAAGCCGGGCCGTTCTCACAGGCACTAGAGTAAAATGGGTAGGCTCATTGGATGGGAAGGGTCAGCCTGAGGCTTACATACTGCACAAACTCATGGATGAAGTAAGACTCCGCTTTTTAGTCTAACTTATGTCATTTATGTACTCTCTGATTTTACTCTAAGGATCGTTAGTAGCCTAATACCTCAGGTTTAATGAGTGTCTAGAAGATTTTGGCATGTTTAAAGAGAGAGTGAGGTAGGTGTGTAAATAAAATGACATACGGAAAGTGAGCCACAGGGACAGACTGGTAGACAGACATGGACGGATGGAGACAGACACAGAACTAGACACAAACACACACAGGCACCTAGCTGTCTATATTTACATATACATAATATGTACTGTGTATGCTTCATATACACACACTCACCAGGTATTCTATTAGGTACACCTAATAAACTGCTTCTTAACGCAAGTATCTAATCAGTCAATCACATGGCTGCAACTCGGTGCATTTAGGCAATATAGACATGGTCAAGTTGACCTGTTAAAGTTCAAATCGGGCATCAGAATGGGGAAGAAAGGTGATTTAAGTGACCTGGCCTGGTCGTTGATGCTAGATGGGCTGGTCTGAATATTTTAGAAACCGCTGATCTACTGGGATTTTCATGCACAGGCAGCTCTATGGGTTACAGAAAATAGTCCAAAAAAGAGACATTATCCACCGAGCAGCAGTTCTCTGGGTGAAAATGCCTTGTTGATGCCCGAGGTTGGAGCTGATAGAAAAGCAACAGTAACCCAACTAACAACATATTCAGAAAGACATATCTGAATGAACAACACACCAAGCCTTGAAGCAGATGGACTACAGCAGCAGAAGACCGTACAAGCATCTACTGTCAGCTAAGAACAGGAAACTGAGGCTACAATTTGCACAGGATCCCCAAAATTGGACAATAGACGACTAAGCAACTGTTGCCTGGTCTAGAGTCTCGATTTCTGTGGCAGCGTTCAGGTAGGGTCAGAATTTGGCGTAAACAGTACCAATGGGACCATCCTGCCTTGTCTGGGGTTCAGGTTGCTGGTGGTGTAATGGTGCGGGGGATATGTTCTTTTTTTATTCTATTTTTATTTAATTACTGAATACCATCTGAGCATCCTTTAAACTACCCGAGTATTGTCACTGACTGTGCGTCCCTTTGTGCCATCTTCTGATGGCTACGTCCACCAGGATTTGGTCAAGTGATAAACGTAAAGAAATAAACTTTAAATGGTGCTTAATAGCCTATTCTCAGAGCTGTTATTAAGTTTGGCTGTAGTATGGAGTGCTGCTCAGTAGACAAATTAATCAGGACTTCACTCCTTTATGAACTTTCACTCCCTCACATGAGCATACCAGAGGAGACTCGTGATGAGTGTGTGATCGACCCCCTACTTTCAAGTTAGACCCGGTGCATCTTTGAACAAAGTATGTTGTTTCCCCGTCACTACACACAGTAATCCATAGCAAACATCAAAAGGAGAGATGTGTTTTTGTACACTACTAAAATCAGTAGTAATAGTAATAGTAATAGGACGGTGTGCAATGCAAACCTTTTTCTTTTTTCAGCAGCAGAGATAAGAAACAAGGCTTTATCTTAAGTATGCTGTATGTTATCATCCCATGTATGGCTATGGCAAGGAATTTGGGACTCTGTGGATCAAAGTGAATGACTACCACATCCAGAGACCCAAGCTGCAATCATGGATTCTTGATTCCAAAATAGTATACTTTTACTAGCAGATATTAGTTTTATGAGGAGCTGGAGTAATTGGTTTTTGCTGGAGTAGCGATGTTGGGAATTTTACAGACTGCATGTTCCAGTGTCTGGAACGATTATATCATATTTAACCTATAAAATGATGTGGAGCAATAATCCAGATAGTACGAGTTGCGTATCCTGTCTGACCTGTTGGTAAAAATTTCATTATGTACTGAAGGAAATGAGTTATGAAGTTTGTTTGAAGGCAGTTTGGCTCTGCTTCCCATTCAGCCGTAGAGGCATGACTGTGCATAAAAATGCCTGATAATCACTGGATAGATTTGGTGATTTAACACTAAAGTGAGCTTTCCTCTGCCATGGATGAGAAACGAAGAACAAATGAACACTAATTTATTTATCGCATTAATTAACTGATGTATTTGCTAGATTAATGAATGCATTTGCTTTAGTGGGCTAATATGTACTTCTGGTAGGTCATACAGTTATAGGTGTAATGGGTGTAAAGCTATGTTCATTTTCTGTCCCCTTAAAAACATACTACTACGTGTATCATCTTACTCCACCCCCTTCAGAGACATGGAAGCAACACGGAGGAGAACTCGAACACTGTGTAACTTCTACCTAAGAAAAATGCCGGGTCTGTCAAGTTAAGTCAGATCTATTTATATAGTGCTTTTTACAATGGAGCATTGTCTCAAAGCAACTTTACAAGTTTAGATTATCTTCTAATAACTACGTCCATTCCCAAGTTGAGCAAGCCTATGGCGACAGTGGCAAGGAAAAACTCCCTGAGTGTTAGAGGAAGAAACCTTGGGAGGACCAAGACTCAAAAAGGGACCCTTGGGTCAGATTTAAACGCTGCGGAAAAACTGTTTCAGTGACCAAAGGTAATACCACCAGTCATACTGAGCACAACCACATTACTGAATGTGAACAGTGCATAGCTAAAAAAAGACTAGAGACTTGCAGGCACTCGGTCACAAGTGCCTCCACAAGCATTTACAAATGCTACACGATATGAAAAGATGAGAAATGCCACATCCTACTAGGATTATTGCAAAGGATTATTATTAATGACTTTTCTAATTTAACGTTGCTGCCAGCATCAGTCACCATTTTAATGACAGACACAAGGTTACGTCTAAACTTATCTTAAATGTCACTCAGATCGGGTCGATTTGGTGTAATCAGTGAACCTAATGCATTTCTTTGGACCTGGAGTGAAAGTGCCAGTCTTACAATTCACACAAAATTCCTCAATACAAAGAGTATACATGTCTAGGGAAGCAACGACATTAAGGCACAGCAAACAGCACTCTCATCTCAGACTCCTGGCCTGATCACAGCACCCAGGTCCTGCTCAGCATGAAACCAAACGCTCTTGTGTCAACACGATTAACTCAACATATGGCTTCTGCTGGATTAGCTGTAGTACACTCTAATGTGCCAGGTGGCCTCTCGCTTCCTGCACATGCTTCATTTTGATAAAGGTATTTACCTGAGCGGCCACAGCAAGCTGGAATTTGAAGTGTGTTTTTATTTTGGTGATTTATTGCCTCAGTAAGGTTTATGTTGTTTCAATGGGAGTACAGACGTTATTGTGAACATGAACACCAGCAATGGCCCTGACATAGCCGTCAGCCAAGTACAGTATCCCTTATTATTACATGCAAAGCAGTCTGTTTGGCCAGACGTGCAGTTCCTGGTGAAGGCCTGCTCACTGATGTGCAGTTTTAGCTGCAGGAACTTCATGAGCATAGAATAGAAATGAATTCACTGCCATCTCCTAGAGATTGTTCAGTGCTATTAACACCGCTGTTAGGTGGTTAGGACAACACTTTGTTGGTGGCCCTTCTAAACTAATCAGCCAACATGTACAGTGCTGCTTGAAAGTTTGTAAACTCTTTAGAATTTTCTATATTTTTGCATAAATATGACCTAAAACATCATCAGATTTTCACACAAGTCCTAAAAGTAGATAAAGAGAACCCAGTTAAACAAATGAGACAAAAATATTATATTTGGTCATTTATTTATTGAGGAAAATGATCCAATATTACATATTAGTGAGTGGAAAAAGTATGTGAACCTTTGCTTTCAGTTTCTGGTGTGACCCTCCCTGTGCAGCAAATAACTGCAACTAAACATTTCCTGTAAACTGTTGATCAGTCCTGCACACCAGCTTGGAGGAATTTTAGCCCATTCCTCCGTACAGAAACGCTTCAGCTCTGGGATGTTGGGTGGGTTTCCTCACATTAGCTGCTCACTTCAGGTCCTTCCACAACATTTCGTTTGGATTAAGGTCAGGACTTTTTTTGGCTTTTGGCCATTCCAAAAACATGAACTTTTATTCTTCTATAACCATTCTTTGGTAGAACGGCTTGTGTGCTTAGGGTCGTTGTCTTGCTGCACCTTCTCTTGAGATTCAGTTTCATGGACAGATGTCCTGACATTTTCCTTTAGAATTCTGTGATATAATTCAGAATTCATTGTTCCATCAATGATGGCAAGCCGTCCTGGCCCAGATGCAACAAAACAGGCCCAAACCATGATACTACCACCACCGTGTTTCACAGATGGGATAAGGTTCTTATGCTGAAATGCAGTGTTTTTCTTTCTCCAAACATAACGCTTTTCTTTTAAACCAAATGTTCTATTTTGGTCGCATCCGTCCACAAAACATTCTTCCAATAGCCTTCTGGCTTGTCCATGTGCAGACGAGCAGCAATGTTCTTTTTGGAGAGCAGTGGCTTTCTCCTTGCAACCCTGCCATGCACAGCATTGTTGTTCAGTGTTCTTCTGATGGTGGACTCATGAACATTAACATTAGCCAATGTGAGAGAGGCCTTCAGTTGCTTAGAAGTTACCCTGGGGTCCTTTGTGACCTCGCCAGCTATTACACGCCTTGCTTTTGGAGTGATCTTTGTTGGTCCTGGGGAGGGTAACAATGGTCTTGAAGAGCAGACTTTGATAGATCCCTGTTCTTTAAATCAAACAGGGTGCCCACTCATGCCTGATTGTCATCCCACTGACTCTAATTTCACCTTCAAATTAACTGCTAATCCTAGAGGTTCACATACTTTTGCCACTCACTAATATGTAATACTGGATCATTTTCCTCAATACATAAATGACCAAGTATAATATTTTTGTCTCATTTGTTTAACTGGGTTCTCTTATTCTACTTTTAGGACCTGAGTGAAAATCTGATGATGTTTTATTTCTATAAATACAGAAAATTCTAAAGGGTTCACAATCTTTCAAGCACCACTGTAAACAAATAAGCATGGCCAAATTAGGTTTAATGTAAGGTATATCATTTGCCACATAGCTGGCAGTCAGTAGATATTGATCTATATTGTATATTTACCTGATGATTAAACAAATCAGGGGCTGAAATGCAGATGCACTGTATGGACAAAAGTATTGTGACACCTACACAGTCTACCCACAGGAGTTTTTTTTTTTTTTTTTTTTTTTACATTCCATCCTAAATCCATAGGCATTAGTAGGGCTTGGTCCCCTCTTTGCACCTATAACAGCTTCCACTCTTCAGGAGGGGCTTTCTACAAGATTCTGGACTATCTGTGGGAATTATTGGTCGTTTATCCAGAAGAGCATCTGTGAGGTCAGACACTGATGTTGGACGAGAGGCTCGCAATCGTCGTTCTAGTTAATCTCAAAGGTGATGAGGGGTTGAGGGGTTGAGGTCAGGGCTATGTTCAGGCCAGTCAAGTTTTTCCACACCAAACTTGCCCAACCATGCCTTTATAGACTTTGCAAACTGTTCCCACAAAGTTAGAAGCATAAACTTGTTCCAAAAATCTTGGTGTGCTGTTTGTTTCCCTTCGCCGGAACTAGGGCCTAGGCCAACCCCTGAAAAACAACCCCCTAGCATTATCCCTCCTTCACGGCTGCTCAGCCGTGGAAGCTGATGCCACGAAGCTGCAGTTAGTCGGCAGAGCATTCGTGACTTTTCTGCACTGTGTGCTTCAGTGCTTGGTGATCCCACTTTGTGGTCTGACATTTTGTGGCTGAGTTTCTGTGGTTCCTAAACGCTTCCACTTTTCAGTAATAACACACAGCTGATTGTGGAATACTTGCAATGGTGGCCAGACGACCCGTTCTTTCACTTTCAAGTTTGTAAAGGCAGACTGCATGGTTACGTGCTTGATTTGATACACCTGTGGCGATGGAACTGAACGAAACACCTGAATTTGATGATTAAGAGGCGTGTCCCAGTACTTTTGTCCATATAGTCCTTTCCTTAACACTTGTGATCGTCCAGCTGTCATGTAGTTACAAAACATTTGTGTTGTTTTCCTCAGTTGGATAATCATCTGTTTTGTTTGAGTTTCTTATCATCTTAATCGTCTTAATCTCTTTGGTTCTAGTCGTCAAGTTGTTTAAAGTCTCTCTCGGTCCTGCTAGTTGGGTTGAACAGGAAAACAACTTTACAAAGATCAATCGATCCAATCAGTGGAGCACTTTTGTACAGAAGCGATTCACTAACCCACCACCACGGTGACCTGGGTAGTCCTGGTGATGCCTTCTGGCTGGGTCGGGCTTCCCGCAGGAGCGATTTGTTGTTTAGGGAACATGTGACCGGGGCATTTGGAGGGGATCATCCAGGGTGTAATTTTACCTGCTCCCAGTGAATTCCCTTAATCTAATGACCCTGACTAGGAAAAAGCAGGGTAACAACAGGAAAAATAAGTAATCAAATCCAGGAGTGTGCAGTTTAATGTCCGCATTACCTTCTGTGAAACAGGGCGTTGACCGAAATGACCGGAGTCGCATCGTGTTTTATTTTAAACATTAACACTAATTAAAACACAATATGAAAACATACAATGCAGAACCGTACAATGCAGTAATTCTTATCTTTGTGTATTTTATAATACTTAACAGCAACAAAAAAGAAAGTAGAACCTCGGCCAGACTCGGCCATTAAAGCGAATAAACATTGATCGGATTCAATTTAAACGCATACCTGTAAATCTACTTGTAGTGTTAGCAGGTATACGATTAGGGAACCTCGATCAGTAGGGAAAAATATCCTCTCTTTGTCTGTCTGAGAACACTGTGTTGATGCGCCATCCCAGGGCTGGGAAAAATCAGGTCATATATCAGGCAGTGTATTGAAAAAGGAAGTATGACACAAGCCAGAGTCACTAGCGCACTTTAATACGGACCACAGACGGAGGAGGACCTGCTGAATTCCCATCCTAGATCCTAAATGGTAGAACCTTTCTTTCGGCGATTTTTAAAGGGTTATCATCAGCTCCGTTTAAGTGTAGACATAACTGCATGACTTTATCTGGTCGCTTGTTAAGATCTTAAACGCGGATTTGTAATGGGAGTTGATTGCAGTAGGATGTGCTGTTTATTTAAAGCGTTGATGGTGTGAGGCTGGTTGCTGCTGCCACTTTGTTTTATACGTTATGTCTGTCCGTTTTCTTTCGCATTAACCGACTGTATGATCCTCTGAAATGTGCCTCACAGGAGACAAAGCTTGAACTTCGTCCTCGGTTATGCCACATGAAGAAGGGCGCCACAGGATATGGCTTCAACCTGCACAGTGAAAAGTCCAAACCAGGGCAGTATATCAGGGCGGTGGATGAGGACTCTCCTGCCGAGAAAGCTGGACTTCGACCCAAAGATAAAGTATTGCAGGTACAGTATGTCCACCAGCACCCTGCGGCTATAACAAACACAACTCCAGCCAGCACACAGCTGTACGGCTGCACTGTCACGTGTTGGGTTAGGTTACAAATATTAGATTTGTGATAGAACCTGTAGGTCCACATTGTCTTTGGAGTAGGAATTTTATGCTACACGATGACATTCAGGAGTAAAAGCACAGTTTCAGTTTGTGAATTCAAAATTTCAGTGTGAATTGATCCTTTTGTGACTTACCTCGGAATTTGGGAAGTCGGACCTGGGAAAACATGGAGGCTTCCAGAAGTTGTTGTCTGAGCACTAAAAGCTCTTGAACTGATTTCCAGTAGACTTGTTTCAGATTTAACCAGCTGATTTGTATGTAGGATGTTTAAGCTGAAGAAAATGCTGTAGAAATCTTTCAACCCCAAATCGGAACAGGCAGTATGGAAAATTCATATAAAAAAAAATGTATTTCTTACATTTACCTTGAATTTTATTGCATTGCAGACGGTGTGAACCTGAGATATTTCATGTTTTTTCTTCTCCACTTCATTTACCGTATTTTTCGGACCATAAGGCGCACTTAAAATTCTTTAACTTTCTCAAAAATCGACAGTGCGCCTTAAAATGCGGTGCGTCTAATGTATGAATTAATTCTGGTTGTGCTTTCTGACCTAGAACCGATTGTAGATGGTACACAGCGCTCATAAATCTGTCAAAATGTTTTAGCACGGTCTTGGTAAGTTACGAAGCTTATGGCCACCGTAGTGCGCAGCATAGCGGAGTAATACGGTATGTGCTTCAGCATTAGGGTACGTGCATTCATTCATTTATTTTCGAAGCGGATTTCAAACTCAGCGCTATCAGTCACGCAGTACAACATGGACATAGAGCAGCTGTGAGAGAATTCAACATTAACGAATCAATGGTACGGAAGTGGAGGAAGCAAGAAGACGCCCTGAGCCAGGTAAAGACCAAACTGAGCTTCCGACGGAACTTAAGAGTTTTGTGTCATTTAATGCGCCTTATAACCCGGTGCGCTTTATGTATGAAAATAGATCCGTTAGCAGTCGATCATTGATATTGCGCCTTATAACCCGGTGCGCTTTATACACCGAAAAATACGGTAATTTGTTAATAAGCATCCATTCCTGCAATTCAGGCCTGCAACACTAAAAAAAAGTTGGTATGATAAAGCATTTGCCAACCTTGTAATGTTGCTATTTCTTCTCAGAAGACATTTTGGCGTGAGGATACCGAGCGATGAAGTGTTTTTCAGGTGTCCTTTGATAAGGGCACTGACCCGACCCCATGCCATGATAGAGCCTGGCTTTTGGACATGTTGCTGATAACAGTCTGGATGGTCCTTTTCATTTTTCGTCACATGGTGTCCATTTTTGTCCAAAAAAGTCCTGGAATAGTGATTCATCTGCTCACATTTCCACTGTGTGATGGTCATCCAAGATGCCTCCGAGCCCAGACAAGTCAACGCCGCTTCTGGACATGATGACAAGGCCTATTTTTTGCACAGTAAAGTTTTAAGTGTCATTGGTGAATGTAAATATCTTGTAGTCCTTGATAAAGGTTTGCCAAAGTAATCCTTGCCCATGTGGTTCTATCGGCTATTGATGAATGGCGGTTCTTGGTGCAGTGCCGTCTGAGGGGTCGGAGATCATGGGTCTTGGCTTCAGGCTTGTGTCCTTTCCCTCTTAAATTCCTCCAGATTTCTTGAATTGTTCAATGATATTATGTACTGTACAGGGGCAATATGTAAATCCCTTCCAAACTGCATTTATTGAAAAACTGGAGATCTTCTGATTATCTTTCTCATCTCAGCCTTTCAGGGATACTGTGCCAAATCATGATTACAATCACCTGTTTGAAATAATTTCGTTTTTAACTCAATACTAGCCTGAAATGACCCCGCCCCAACTTTTTGGAATGCGTTGCAGGTCTGAAATGCAGGATTAACAAATGAAAGGAAAAAAAAACATGAAATGTGTCCGGTTTATACTGCCTGCAATGGAAGTGAAGTCAAAGTAAATGTAAGACGCACTGGATTTTTTAAAATGTGCATTTTCCGTACTGTCCTAACAATTCCTGATTTGGGCTGTATTTCAGTTCAATTTCCAATTGAGGGGATATTTTCTTTAATTTTCCTTCTTGGAGTCCAGACATTCGGAGTGCCAAGCTTCAGTCCAACGCACCACGAGAGCAGGAGTTCTCAGTGTAATTACAGACTCTCTGGGAGTAGAGAGATTAGAGAATGCCTCAGTAGGGGTCAGAGAACACTGCTTTTGTTATCCAGCCTTCCTGCAGCACACTGAAACGGAGCCTCGCTTAATCCACTTAGTATATCCTGGATGGGTTTTTGTGCATGCCATGAATTTTGATGTATCCTTGTACTGAAAAAGATGACAAAACCCACAGATGTTTAAAATGACTTGTGATGGACGGCATAAGTTGGTAGTCGCCTAAATCTGTCAATCAACTTTTAAACCTGTGACTAAACTAAAGTCATTAAACTCACATTAAAGGTTTTGAACTCTGGTTAAGCTTCTTAATGCACACGCTTTCTAAACCTTTGCCATTCAGAGAGGCGCTTTAACACATGGAGAGGGAGTCCTGAATAGCCTTACTCAGCACTACTGAACAGTACAGAGCTATAACTGAATTGTCGCTGGGGCACCCCAACCCCCTGACCTGCAGAATTGACTCTCAGAAACATCCTGGCGAGTCAGAACCGGGGGAACACAATCTTTGAACCATGTTGAAATGAGAACCAGGACAGAACCTCGAAGAGTGCAGCTAATATCACAGCTTGCCAGAGGTGGGGACTGAACCAGGGTGACTTGGAACAAAGAGACAGTGCTCTAAAGCTGAGGCATTCCGGCACATCTCTGGGCCTTGCTACAGGGCTTAATGGTCGAAATGATGATGCAGTAATGTACTTTCCAATCTCAGGTGTGCTTGTCAGTGACCTCTTGCCATGACCTGAAGATCCTCTAAGGATTCTGTCTTCCTGCTCTTTCCATGTTCAGCTTCGCGTCGCCCATCCACCGCTCCGCTGTTCCTTTATCTAATTTGAAAAAGTTTTCATGTTGAGATGAATAATGGCTCATCCATCTAACCAAAGTCCTTGAATAGTTCACTTGTTGAGCACGCTGATGAATTCCTTTGTCCACACTGGTCAGACTCATATAGGATGCGCATGCATTTTAAACACCCTTCTCTATGTACCATGACTGAATAGTAATTTGAGCTTTGGCCCTAGTTATTGTGTGTGCATCCCATTTTACACTTTGTTCCAGTCTTGCTCAGACATTTAGATTTCAATAAGCTGATTCTCACGGCTGTAAAATGAGACCAATCAGGTCCAAACCTTGTAATAAGAACTGCGATACTTCATATGGTTTTGTTCATTTTGATCATTCCATGCTGTTTAAGCAGTTTGTGTCTATTTGACAGATCTTTAATGAAAAGAAATACCTAAATATCATATTCATAGCCTTTAAAAGACAAAGGACAGTGGTACCTCGGTTCTCGTTGCTGATTCTTTCCAGAATGGTTGTCGAAAACAGAAAAGGACGAGTAGCGAGCAAATTTTTCCCATAATGAATAATGTAAATTGAATTTTTTCATTCAAGACCCCCAGAAAATCCACACTATATAAGGCATTATATGCATTGATGGAGTTGTATTGTACAGGAACTCCCTGAGTTACAATGGGGATATGTTCTGACAAATCCAATACTGTAGTATAGTCTGTACTGCATCATAGCGGAGCCGACCTTATTGTTTAAAACACTTACATTAACCTACAGTCGGCCAAAGAAAGATGGCATATTTTATAATAAAAGTGAAAAATATCATGTAATTTAGCGATTAATGGATTAAAAGTGAAAAGTAAAAGCAAAACACTTACTCTATTGGTGAACTCAGGGTGCCAGCACAGCTGCAGTCTGAAAGCCAAGACTATTCCTATCCTTTAGGTTGGTTGTCATTACTAACTGTTTTAGGACCCATGAAGACTTATTTGCATGAAGAAAACAGTTCTGTAGCTGAAACAAACAGAGTACAGAGCAAACGACGAAAACCGTGACACATTTTTCTAGAAAAATGGGCCAAGAACCGATTTCGACATGTACATCATCTCTACCTGATTTGACACCATTGATTTAAAAACCAGACTCCAATTTCACCTTCAAAGTAACTGCTAACCCTAGAGGTGCACATACTTTTGACACGCACTCATGTGCCGCATTGGATCATTTTCCTCCATGAATAAATGACAGAGTATAATGTTTCCGTCTCATTTGTTTAATTGGATTCTCTACGTCTACCTAGGACCTGATGAAAATCAGATGATGTTTTGGGTCATCTGTATGCAGAACTTTTGAAACACCTTTTAAGCACGTGTGTGTGTGAGTGATGAGAGAATATCTTGTGTAACAGCTGAGCGCTGTTGTTTGCCTGCTGTTCTTTAATATTCTGGGGAAATGGGAGGCTGGGATAAGCATTCCTAAGGGCCCACTCCACGGCCTTTACTCTCCCACATCCACATTCCTCAGCCTGTACGAGCTGTGCGACCGACACAGAACTGCAGTGTTTCTTCAGGTGTCCGCTCTCACGCAGAGTTCTCTGCTGCCTCCGCATATCCAGAGCGAAACAGAATCCTCAGCTCCTCTCAGAGCTCGTGAGGTGCCCATCATTCTGTTCATCATGAAAGATCTCCTTTTTAAAGAAATGCAAATGGAATGTTTATTTAGGAGGCAGAATTTTGACCCGAGCGCACCACTGCTTTCTGAGTGCTCATCGGGTCTGTCTCAATACCTAGTGAGTGCCTTTGCTGCCTACTTCCTATGTAGGGCGGTCTTTCTGTAGAGAGCAATGGTTAGTGAGACAGTTACCGATTGCGTCACCGATTGTTCCTGCGCTCTGTATCAGTGTGTGCATGGATCTCAACCAAAAGACCAAAAGATTTGTGTTATTTTAGCCAGACTCACTGCTAACAGGTTCATAGTGTGACGCATACAGGCATGGAGTCTCAGTGGTAGGAGAACAGGTTGTAGTGAACACCTCAGTAACTCTGAATGTGACACTTTCATTTCCACCTTCTCAACCTGCCAGTCAAACTTAATGCCTTGCATTCCTAAAACAAAGTCAGTAAAGGAAAGTACTTTGAAACGCTTGGCTGGCTTGCACGGAGCCTCGACTCGAACTCCATCAAACACCTTTGGGATCAGTAGGTTTTCAGTGAGTGTCTTTACATGCATGTAAACGAATCCAATAACTGCCGAAAAAGCCGATTTTTCTTTCCAGTTATCCGATTAAGGAGTGTTCGGATAACCACAAACCTCCGGGTTTCCATGACCAGGCAATAATCGGATTTCTACTTTGCAACCAGCCAATAATTGCACAAAGATTGTGATGTAAACTTCAGTTTTTGATATTAAATAATCAAATTCCTCATTTTCTTGAGTACGTACATATTGCGTCTCCACAAAGTTTTCAATAGCCGTTTAGTGGGTGCTGCAGTTAATTCCAGGGTTGCCAGATCCCACGAAAGAATCCCCCACCTGGGCTATGTGCGGTGGGTAGCAATGACGCCTCTCAGCAAGAAAGTCCTGGGTCCTCCCCGTGTGCGCATGGGTTTACTCCGGGTGCTCCGGTTTCCTCCCCCAGTCCAAAGGCATGAATATATATTTATGAGACTAGCTTCGATATAACCCTGAGTGCTGATGTAACCTTGGCCGTTTCTCAATATACATACTTCTCTGTACTTGTGTTCTCGTGTACTTGTGAAACGTCATCAG
>JAJAGP010001029.1:0-85653 GCA_025084515.1 Ancistrus triradiatus
GCAGTGTTTTCTTTTCTTCAAACATAACGCTTTTTTTTTTTTTTACCAAAAAGTTCTATTTTGGTCTCATCCATCCACAAAACATTCTTCCAATAGCCTTCTGGCTTGTCCATGTGATCTTTAGCAAACTGCAGATGGGCAGCAATGTTCTTTTTGGAGAGCTGTGGCTTTCTCCTTGCAACCCTGCCATGCACACCATTGTTGTTCAGTGTTCTTCTGATAGTGGACACATGAACATTAACATTAGCCAATGTGAGAGAGGCCTTCAGTTGCTTAGAATTTATCCTGTGATCCTTTGAGACCTCGCCAGCTATTACACGCTTTGCTCTTGGGGTGATCTTTGTTGGTCGACCACTCCTGGGAATGGTAACAATGGTCTTGAATTTCCTCCTTTTCTACACAAAATGTCTGAATGTGGATTGGTGGAGTCCAAACTCTTTAGAGATGGTGTTGTATCCTTTTCCAGCATAATGATCATCAACAACTCTTTTTCTGAGCTCCTCATGATACATTTCCACAAACGTGTGTTGTGAAGAGCAGACTGACAGATCCCCGTTCTTTAAATAAAACAGGGTGCCCACTCACACCTGATTGTCATCCCATTGATTGGAAACACCTGACCTGATTTCACCTTCAAATTAACTGCTAATACTAAAAGTCCACATACTTTTGTCACTCACTAATATGTAATATTGGATCATTTTCCTCAATAAATAAGTGACCAAGTATAATATGTTTGTCTCATTTCTTTAACTGGGTTCTCTTTATCTACTTTTAGGACTTGTGTGAAAATCTGATGATGCTGTAGGTCATATTTATGCAGCAATATAGGAAATTCTAAAGGGTTAACAAACTTTCAAGCACCACTGTATGCCTATATTAAATGTTAGTCAGTTGTGAGGCAGATCTAAAACATTTGTAACCCTAACACATTAAAACAGCAGACTTTTTTTAATCCTTGGTTATAAACAACTTCAAAGTGCTTGACAACGCTCCAGTACATACTTAAGCATTAAGACTCTGACGAGTTGCTAATTTTGTCCACTCTCTGTTGTACCTGCTCCTGTATAGCGCATATACCGGGTCAAAGTTTCCACCCTGAAAACAATAGCCCATGAGGAAAACGGAAGGAATTCTGATTGGCAGAAGAATATCTTGGACACCACACTTCACAATGTCTTCCTTTAGGGTAAATACTCAAGAAAGCCAGCTCAGCAGAAGTCTAATATAGTTTTCCAGTAAACAAACTCACCAATTTCCTGGCCAGTTTCATTTTGTATCTAATCATTAGATTACCTTAGATGCTTATATGCTTTCATGGAAACACACCTACAAACAATGCTGTGAACTCATCCGGGAAGACCTGACTCAGTCATAGACTAACCCAGCTGGAGTCAGTGGACTCAAACAGCAGAAACAATACATGCTTAAGAGCCAGAGCTGACTATGGGCGTACTGACACTGAGCCCAGTTGCCTCTAACCATGCTGGAGCGTGAATATCTCCCATATCTTCCATGCTCGTTTATACTCACACTACTTTAATGACATGCGCCCCGGCACGCTTATCATCATCACAATACTTACCTTGTGGCTTTTTTGGTTTCATTTTGGGCATCCTGACACACAGCCCTCTCATAAGCCTTATAATAAGTCTACTGATTCTGCGATGCAATGGTTTTCGGTTTCTCACGGTACACGTATAAGAAACTTTTTATGAAGGCAGCTGACGCTGCTTTCCGCGCTCAAGTGCGATTCGCAATCACACTATATGCATGCCACGCCCTAGTCCAGTGACCCATGCTTGAGCCCACCTCTCCAAGCGTACCTGAGTGAGGTTCAGTATACCGCGCCCCAGCACGATTTAGGGCTCTCACACTAGTCAAACGAACTGTGCTTTGGATGTTAATCGTGCCCAAGTGCAGTACAGATTGGCATTTGTGACAGGATGGGATATACAAGCTCCAGCAAAAATATTTCTCTCAGAACCATATTTCCAGTCTGAAATGACACATTATCACTATTGTAATAACTACTTCCACGCAATGAAGACAATATAGACTGCTCTACCAAACCTTCGTAAATCAGGGAGCACCTGTACAGTACAACACCATTAATGCATATAATACCTCATACAGTGTGGATTTTCTGGGGTTCTGGAATGACTTAATTCAATTTACACTATTCCTTATGGGAAAAATTTGCTCAGAACATTCAGTTCTTGATAAGCTTTCTGGAATGAATTAACGACGAGAACCGAGCTACCACTGTACATGTGTTTTATTAAAGTTATAAATTGGCATGGTGGCTCAGTAGGTAGCACTGTCACCACACAGTGAGAAGGTCCTGGGTTCAAGCCCAGGTCTGGGTTCTCCCAGTGTTCACTCCGGGTACTTTGGTTTCCTCCCACAGTCCAAAGAAGTGTGGTTTAGGTTAATTGGTGTCTCTAAAGTACCTCGTGTGTGTGTGTGAGTGTGTATGCCCTACAATGAATTAGCGCCCCATCTGAGTTGTTCCTGTTAGGTAACTGCATTCCTGCGATCCTGATCAGGATTAAGCGGATAAGAAAAAGATCATGAAAAGTTCAATTCAACCAGTTCTAACCCACGTCATCAGATATACAAGACAAAAGTTTTGGACAGAATGGAGATCTGCTTTTTCATTTTACACATAAAACTGACGCTGTCAAGCCAAAAAACATCTAAAAGTTGACCAGTAACCAAGATCTCCAATACATATTTCATCTCGTGGCAAAATGGTACAACACAGTGCAAATGACTATAAAAGCAGATTTCATATTTGTTTGCAGAATCCCACTGATGAGCACCATTAATAATATAAATCTGTATCCCCAGAGCACTTTGTGCACCATAAAGAACAAAGTTGGTCTACGACATCAAACGGAACACAGAACAGACTGATTCATACAAACACACACCTTCAGTTTGATCACCATCCTCTTGTTTATCTCCAGGTAAACAAGGCAAGTGACACATCACCTCTCCTCACAATGAACTGTTTGATGATCTCAGTATCTCAGAAGTTTCACCCTGAAAAAAGCTCTAGAAGTTTCCATGGGGGAAGATGAGCCTTAGTTTCCAAAACGCCTCTGCCTCAGTCTTGCAATGCTTTAGGCTGATTGCCTACCTGCCTGAGACAGAGTCTCTCTGGTAACAATCATCACGAAGTCATTGTTGGTGTGATTAGGCAATTTGTCTAAGCTCTTTTATACCCACAGTGATAACTGAGGCTTGCCTGACTGGGCAGTTCAGAGGCCTGTGTATCAGGGTGGTCATATTGTTTGGCATTCTGGCTTTGTTCCAGGACTGTTCCAGAACAACAACTGAAAGTGGGCCACCACCACAGATGACAGCATTAGGATGCAAGCTATCCAAAGAGACTTACCATACTCGCTAGTGTCCCATGTTGGTCTGTTACCTGACATAATACAAATCCATAATATCAGTCACAAGACCCTTCCTGCTGACACAGCAATGTTTTGACCCAATTTCAACATGCATTATCAATAAATTCTCAGAAATTTAAATCAGCCCTACAAACATTTACATTTACAGTATATACACCAAAACCAAACACCAATAACTAGTGTTTAAAGGAAATTCACATTGATGCTTCTTGCCCCAGTCAAAATAAATGTAATTCAGTGACAAGAAAACCCAATGAAAGGCAGCAGCTCAAGGAAGCCATAACAAAGCTGCAGTTTTACTGACGCCAAGTGCTCCACCTTTCCGATAATCATCATTCAATACTAGAAATTACCAGTAATGCTACAGCATGTAATCTCTCATTCTCCCAGCATGTAATCTAACGATTCAAATTTTACCAAGAGCTTGTAACTTATATCTGATGGTCAAAACTCAAATGTTAAAGGTGTGTCAGTGAATTAAATATTTGCTGATATTCTGAATAGTTCGATTAACATTGTGGGTGTGTACAACAAACAGTACTCTTAGGTATTCTATAATTTTCAATTTATATTATGCTTATTCTTTAAGTTTTAGTGGTCACTGCACGTTGTAGCTCTACAATTACAGACTGTAATCGATCTGTTTCTCTACATACTTTGTTAGTGCCAGAAGTTGAATCTGTTCACTTGGACATATGGTTTTATCAGAGAAACGTTTCATGACTTCTTCAGTCTCAGCTAGTTGGAAAACTTCCCCAGTCTTATATACAGCACATTTGCATAATGACTGGTACCAGCACCATTACATAACAATGATCAGTTTAATATGCAGATTACCAAAACCATTAATGACAATGGATACGTGTGCCATCCACACAAGATTGGAGAAGGGCTGCGATGGTGGCATTGTAAGATGGTGAGAGATGTACTCTGAGGCCCCCTTCTCGGTTCAGGGATGGACGTTCCCTTTTTACAACGCTGCTGTTGCAGCCCTTCCCCAATCCTGTGTGCATATTAAACTGATTACCGGTCCCATTGTTATGTAATGGTGCTGGTACCGGTCATTATGCAAATGTACTGTATATAAGATTGGGGATTTTCCAACTAGCTGAGACTGAAGAAGTCACTTAGATGAGTGACGAAACGTTTCTCTGACAAAACCTTATGTCCAAATGAACAGATTCAATTTCTGGGATTTTCTTACCTGGATTATTGAGCATGCATAAAGATACTTTGTTAGTCCCCTTCACTCTGTTGTCTAATGGACTAGACCTCAACAAGACCACCACAGATCAGGTAGTATGTGTGGTGTTTGCGGCATGTTAGTGTGTGTTGAGCTGGTATGATTGGATCAGACATAGCCATGCTGCTTGAGTTTTTAACCACATTTCACTCACTGACCACTCACTTCATTAGAGACTTTCTTCACCTTGTAGATGGAAAGTCAGAGACCGTAACTCATCTGTTGCTGAACAGTGCGTGTTCGTCATCCCTCTAACTCTTCATCAGTGCTCACAGGACGCTGCTTACAGGGTGTTTGTGGCTGGACATTTTTGGCTGATGGACTATTTGCAGTCCAGCAGTGACACTGAGGTGGTTTATAGCTCCAGTAGCACTACTGCGTCTGATCCACTCATACAAGCAAAACACACACTAACACACCACCACATCAGTGTGGTGGTCCTACAAAAAGAACATTATTCCAACAGTAAGATATGGTGGTGGTAGTGTGATGGCCTGGGGCTGTTTTGCTGCTTCAGGACCTGGAAGACTTGCTGTGATAAATGAAACTATGAATTCTGCTGTCTACCAAAAATCCTGAAGGAGAATGTCCAGCCATCTGTTTGTGACTTCCAGCTGAAATGAACTTGGGTTCTGCAGCAGGACAATGATCCAAAACACACCAGAAAGTCCACCTCTGAATGACTGAAGAAAAACAAAATGAAGACTTTGGAGTGGCCTAGTCAAAGTCCTGACCTGAATCCTATTGAGATGCTGTGGCATGACCTTAAAAAGGCTGTTCATTCTCGAAAACCCGCCAACGTGGCTGAATTACAACAATTCTGCAAAGTATTTTTCGGCCAAAATTCCTCCACAACGCTGTAAAATACTCATTGCAAGTTATTGCAAACACTTGCTTCCAGTTGTTGCTGCTAAGGGTGGCCCAACCAGTTATTAGGTTTAGGGGGCAATCACGTTTTCACACAGGACCATGTAGGTTTGGATTTTTTTTCTCCTTTAATAACAAACACCTTCATTTAAAAGCCGCATTTTGTGTTTACTTGTGTTGTCTTTGGCTAATATATAAATTGGTTTGATGTTTTCAAAACACAAACATGGGGGGGGGGGGAAAGGAAATCAGGAAGGGGGCAAACACTTTTCCACACCACTGTACATGTGAGGAACTGTTAATGGCATTGTGCAGGAATTCCTCAATGAAATTAGAACTGAGGTGTAATAACTCTGCTCTGACAACATGCTGACAAGGAAGAGCCCCTTTTACTAAAGCCAGGCACAGTATACATTCCATGCATATCCCAGATAAGCTGGGTTGTGTGTCCAGAGCTCTGGATTCTACTCCACACATAGATGACAAGAATCAGGAAAGAGAAGGCCAAAGTTAAGTCCAAAGACAACAGTGTGCTTACAAGCAGATATACAGCCCGACTACCGAAATAACATTGGCATATTAGGTTTGGTCTAAGTTTTGGATCACGCCTTCCTTAAACTGAATTCTAATTGCAGGAATAAACCACACGGATCTATACATTAGAAAATACTAGAAACAGCAAGGCAAATGTCTTATCAAAATAAACCAAGTCTAAAAACTAGTTAATACATTTCAGCATTAATAAAGCAACCAATTAACAAAATAATGATGTATTAACATGTATGATGCAGTTCCTCTCAAAAAAAGCTCTAAATCAGTTTGCCTTGCCACAATTTGGGAGAAAATGGGAGGTCCTATAAGCAACAGATTTAGAACCAACAACAGTCATATGGATTTAACAAAACTGCACAAACATAGAATAACCATGAAAAACTAAACACACAAACGCATTAAATTATCATCTATAAGAAAAGCAATAATCCAGACTTTCTGAACACACAAACACATCAAGGTATTATCCTTAGGAAAAGAAAATGAATCCAGGTATAGCTCTGCTATATCCCTTAAAGCCATATCAATACTCAGCAATGGTGCCTGCACAGGTAGGTTTATTTAGTAACATCTGTTATCTTCTGATCAAATGTTATAGACTAATGTGAACAGTAAACTTAAAATGATTACTTGTGATTATGCAAACAGTGAGTATTTATAGCTCAACCAGTCACAGCATCATAAAGGTGTCACATTCGACTGTTTAAAACCAGTTTACTGAGTAAATAAGAACCAGCATAACAGGGTGTAAGGTGGAAACCAACCCTAGACAGTGTGCACATGCAAACACACATTCACTCACACTGGGACCCTGAGACACACACTGATATAATGAATGTGACTAAGCCTCGAGTGTGAAAGGGGCCTTGAGTGTGGCACAACCCAAAATCATGGCTTTACTGGTCTTTTTCAACATTTGAGGCTTCCAATACAGCCCCAAGTGGAGTGACCCTGTAGCTGTGTGGATCAAGTGAGCTTACTCACAAGCCCTTTGAAGTACCTGAGCTTCACGCCAGAGCACACATTATGTTATTACTGACCTCTTGCTCTGTTTGGGCTAGTTGACCTTGAGGTGCCAGGCAAGCATAAATTCCCCAATGACACTTGGGGAGCCCGCTAGACCCCACCACAGTGGCCTAAGTTTGAGTCCTGCACCTCTCAGCCAGGGTCAGTTTTTGCACAGGCAGCATTGGCTCTGTCTGTGGAAAGGGAAGCCAGATGAAGAGTCATCCCAAAGTGCTTCACCTGCAACCCCCACCCTGTTCAGGGTACATGTAAATTCCAGTAGCTCCCAGAGGGGGATAAATAAATATCTAGGTATCCAAAATGTCTTGCCAAGTGGTGCTTCCTACCCATGGTTTGGTACCATTTGACCATTTTTCAAATTCCAGGACTCTGACTTGTCCAGTACCAAAAAAATCCAGAAAGGTTAAACACTGCATTATTAAAAATCCACCCCAAAACAATATGAACCTTAAAGTCCAGTACACCAATGATTTTAAATTACTGGCTACATGTAAATCTGACAGATAAGGATGTGCAATCAGAGTAAGGTTCAATTCAACTGTATACTATAACTATTATATTGTATTTAAAATACAGTGGAAGCTCAGAACTCGAACTTAGTTGGTTCCGGAAGGCTGCTCAAACTCCGATTTCTTCAAAGTCTGAATCAAATTTCTCCATAAGTAGTAATATAAATAGGATTTTTCCATTCCTGACCCCTAAATGGTCGTTTTTTTTACACCTATATTCGTATGTGATTACAAATTACACATACATGCAGTGGTTTTAACACAGAAAGCTAATCCACTGGCTCTTGATGGTAAGCAGCTCTCTAGTGTGTCAGAGGTGTCCTAGCTTTTCTCCAGTTCACAATAGATATTGTTGGCTTCCTAATACAGTGGTATCTCGGTTCTCACCATTGATTAGTTCCAGAAGGCCTATTGAGTACCGAAAATGACGAGTACCAAACAAATTATTCCCATAAGCAATAATGTAAATTGAATTCATCTGATCCAGACCCCCAGAAAATCCACAATGTATAAGGCATTATGTGCAATAATGGTGATGTATTGTACAGGTGCTCCCTGATTTCCAATGGGGAGATGCTCGGACAAATCCATCACAAGTTAAACGCATCATGAACTGATGAGTTTATTGTAGTCTATACTGTATCATAGCAGAGCCTACTACACATTAACACTTACAATTAACCTACAGTTTGCCAAAATCATTAAACACAGCTTATTTTATAATAAAATGTTAAAATCTCATGTAATTTAGTGAGTAATCGATTGAAAGTGAAAAGTAATAGCAAAACACTTACTTCACTGGTGAATTCAAGATGCTAGCATACCTGCTAAGCTAACTGCTGCCTGCGTTTTGGAGGATTCAGTTCCTGTTTTCCTTTCGGTTGGCTCTGATAACTAAACTTTTTAGGACCCATGGAGACTTATGTGCATATGAATCACTCTACAGAATGGTGAATCATGAATTGTAAATACGACTAACCAATGAAGCCACCAAATGAAGCATGACTGCGATTTGCATTTATTCTATGTTTAATCCAAAAGACTATCCAAGCTCAAGATAACGAGGTAATGCACATGCTGCAAGGGGGATCATTGGTCATGTAAGAAGTTCTATTCGACCAGTTCTGTTTCATGTCATGACATAAAATGATTATGAAAACTCCAAGTACATCTTGGATTTTATTTTTCAAACACCTCATTACTTTCCAAGTTCTGCAGGATCTCTACGAACCCTGCAACAAGAACTGAAACAAAACCATGCAAATGGATTTCTGTTGATCATCATGAACAGAAGAAAAACAGTCATTATCAGTTAGGATGCTTCACATCTGTATTACATTTGTTTTGTTTTTAATGCAGCTTGGTTTCACACTGCTGACATTTAAGTTTACAAGAAAACAACAAGAAAACAGGAAATATTTGCTGAATATTACAACCCTAGGACCGTGTGCACATGCAAAAACACACATTCACTCACACTGGGACCCTGAAGACACCCACACTGATATAATGGAATGTGACTAAGCCTCGAGTGTGAAAAGGGGCCTGCAGGTGTGGGCACAACCCAAAATCATGGCTTTATGCGTATTTTTCAAACCTTTGAGGCTTCCAATACAGCCCCAAGTGGAGTGGACTGTAGCTGTGGGATTCAAGTGAGCTTCCTCACAAAGGCCCTTTGAAGTACCTGAGCTTCACGCCAGAGCACCAATTATGTTATACTGACCTCTTGCTCTGTTTGGGCTAGTGGACCTTGAGGTGCCAGGCAAGCATAAATTCCCCACGTGACATTTGGGCCATTCAGACCTACAAGGTGTTTTCGCCTGAGCGCAGAATGTTGTACAAACCTTAACACTCTTTGCTTCCTGCAGAATGTATTTAATATGACAAAGCCAGCAGGCGAGCAGTGGAAGGTTCGCCACGCACTTCTTTCCTGGAATGGAAATGTTTGAGACTTACGACAGGTTCTACGAGTTTTATGTCATCCCGCAGGCCGAAGGGGAATTTCCGGGTCCCTCTGCAACTATGAAATTTGAATTGGGTTTTTCGGCCTACGTTCTCTGTCTGTACCCTTATTGTTGTTCCTGCTGGCTGGATGGTGAAGAATTTGAATTAATTTCCACCGGCGCTTTAACGAAACCTGCTGTATTTGTGTCAACAATAACCTTGAAGCCGAAACTGTACAGTATTGTTTTTTTCTGGATATAATCACATGGAAATAATAATAATAATAAAAAAAAATCACTGGCTGGTTGCGTGTTTGTGTCTTTTTATGTCATTTTATAAACTAGACGTTTCTCTGATGAGCTCAAAAATGTAAAACCATACAAAGTATATACATAATATTTTAACATGAAGAAATACTCCAGTCCCCCCATGCCTTGCAAGTGGTACGATCCAAGTGATGGCTTTGTGGCTCACAGCTCAGCGTCAGTGGAAGTTTGTTAGATGTTCTTCCTTCACAAGTTTGGGAATGACAATCCAAGTCTCGACCCTCCAGTTCCAAGTCCTACAATTCAGATGTTCTTAGTTTTTTTCTTAGGAATGAATTTAAGAAAAACACACAGTTTAAGACAACTTTCTTTCTGAGGACACTTTTGTGAATTCGGTCTCCTGGCCAGTCTTTCTCTCCTTCCACTGAACTGAAGTACAACATGGAGGTTGTGTGATAGAGCTGCTCTGCTCTGGCAGAAAGACATGGTTTGAAAAGGAAAGAAAAGGTTTGGAGTTTTTTTTACTCTAACAAACATTAATGAAGCAAAATGTGAAAATACTGTGGCAAACCTGCTAACCGTATGAAAGAATGAGAAGCATGAGGAGGCGAAACCGATACTAGCAGAGTGCACCACGGCATTTTAGGGTCACTGAACAAAACAGGTGTTGGATTTCCAGCATAAGCTCCTAACACTGCAGCCTCACTGTGGGAGTGAGGGACGGAAAGGGTTTGATAAACTTTATTAGCATAGAAGTTGTACGTTCTCGTAGGTTTTATGAAAAATAAAAAAATCCTACATGTCCTGGCTCATCTGAATCAGACTGTTATAAGAACAAAGGTTCAGGGTTTCAATTTTATTCTCAAAATACTGAGTTTATTATTGAAAAATCCTCACAATATTACGACTTTATTATTCAAGTGTTACCAGTTTATTCTGGAAACACGAGTTTATTTTTAACATATTACGATTTTCTGGAATACAAGTTTATTTGTGAAATATTACGACTTTAAAATGCAGGAGCTGTGATTCAGAAGAGAACAGGTGCTTTCTGGAGCCTGGTTATCCAACAGGAGCCGGCTCAGGAACCCGAATTCATTCCACTGCTGCAGCGAGATTAAAGCGGCTGCTTTAGAAATCCTTCTGTGTGCATCACTTAAACAAAGTATTGAGACTAGAAATAGGAAAAAGTAAGTGTAACTGAGTAGTGTTCAGTGCGTTGATCATTCATAGAATGCCCAGAACAAATGCCTTAAGGCTCATTTTTATTTATAAAAATTAAAACCCTTAAGTCTTCTAAGATTTGATGTGGCTCATTCGTTAATAACAAAAACATCTTTACACAAACACACACCACCTTATAAAATACCGCACACAGATTAGAAATGAACACTTAAGCATACCTTCACTTTCAGTGAGAACAGTTAAAGAGACTTCTTCAAAAAGCAACAAGGATTAACCCTTAGCAACAATGCTATACGGAAACATTCGGATTAGCAACAATGCTATA
This sequence comes from Ancistrus triradiatus, assembly GCA_025084515.1. NCBI lineage: Eukaryota > Metazoa > Chordata > Actinopteri > Siluriformes > Loricariidae > Ancistrus > Ancistrus triradiatus. The sequence continues at coordinate 11,343 of JAJAGP010001029.1, forward strand.
CAATTTCAAACTGTTTGCTACTACTGTCCGAGTGTGTGCAGGATTTAGGTGAGGATCAACAAACCGTTACCTTTCCAGCACACACACACACACACACACACACACGTATATACACTCACAGTACGTTAAACATACACATCCATGGCTATAAAAGGAACATTTTACACATATTGCACATTTACGTGTGATGGAGATTGGCTCAATTACTTCTTCATTTATCGAATCATCTTCATAGCTGGGTTGGGACGGGGTCACTCTGACACCCCTCTCCTCATCTTCACCTTCAGCTTCAGCTCCTTGTTAAAACCTGCACCGACAGAACATAACCTCAGTACTTTGAGCGCAGGAGCGTCACAGATGTCACACCGAGCAGAAGCACTGCGGTTTTACAGAGAAAACCAGCCACACACTCATCAGACGGACTCACTCTCAGTCAGGGGGTCTGGGCCGGGCAGGGGCGGCAGCGGGCGCGGTTTCGGCTTCAAGTCGGGCGGCGCAGAACTTTGACATCGCCTGTTCGGTGGAAGCAGAGCCCCACCTACCAACACAAAAGCGGAATGTAACTGTCATGAACCCAGTAAATCATTAACAAAAAAGAAATGTGGGATCGCTGTAAAACTCGGCCTGCAGTTCAGTCTCAGGCTAGAGGCGGCCTAACAGGGTACTAGTGCCTCCTTTCGATTGGACAGTTTTCCCCATTAAATTTATGTTTTCGCTTTAACATTGTAATCATGTACAGATATCATCATTCATACAGATGAAGATTAAATCGATTCAGCAGCTCCTTCTTGGTGACCTATGTTTATATAACTCGGAACAAAAGGTCTAAGGTGGAGCTCCTTACCCGGACCGATTCGCAGTTCGGGCAACGTTTTCTGATGGATCAATTCTTTCCCTGCCCCACACACACACACACACACACACACACACACACATATATACACATACACACACACACACACATACACATACACTCTTACACTTAAAGACAAACCTTCTTCCTCTCTAAACATGTCTACCACCTTTTAGTATTTTTCACATGATTTTGTCGTTAACGTCGGCTCTTTAATGGGTATGGAGCTCCACCTCAGACCTCAGGACCGTGGTAGCCTAGCGGTTAAAGTACGCGCTGGATATGGCTGAAATGTAAATGATTACCTTGGAGCCTTCCTGGGACGCTATCGACACTGATCTCATCTTCATCTAAAGGCACAGACACAGATCATTAAAACACGGACCAGAGGAGCCAGCAGAACACTTCAGATTAGCTGAACACACAGAGAAAGGAAGAACTCACCGGAGGAGTTTGCATAGATATTTTCAGCCTTCTTGGTCCTCCCTACGGAGTCAAAAGCAACGGTTTATCGAACGTGTGTGTGCATGTGTGTCCTCTAAATGCCTGAAGTGCAAGGACTTTGACTGAGACTTACAAAAAACAAGTGCACTTTTACAAGAATTTAAGGCAGTAATACCAATGTGTGTGTGTGTGTGTGTGTGTGTGTGTGTGTGTGTGTTCATGCTTAGTGAAGCCTGAAAGTACCAGGTTTGGGGGGCAGTTCAGGGGGGGCCAGGAAACTTGGTGCAAACAGCAAACTCCTCTCCCCGTTCTCCTCGTTGGCCTTCACAAACGCTGAGACAGAAAGCACGACGTGTTACTGAGCGTGCCCACAAAGTCTAATTTATTTCTAGAGCGCTTTTTATGATGGAGCATTGTCTCAAGGAGCTGTACACCTACACAAGCCAAAATCCCTAACCGAGCAAGTCTAGGGCGACAGCGTCAAGGGAAAACTCTCCAAACTCACAAATGGACCCATCCAATACATTGGACCAATTCCACACCACCATGAGAGGAGCTTACAAGGCCCTTTCCCTCCCCACATCGCCTCCGATCACATCAGTGTCATGCTAATGCTAATGCTAATAAATTAATGTTTCAGGAGATTGGAGTTGTCAAGTGGAAGAAATGGTTCATGAGTTTAAATCTGGATTAGAGCTGCATTGGCCAAAATTCAACATTTGTTTGCCAATATTCACATACCTCAACATGGTCTGCAAGAAATGGATGCTAGAACTGTGCAAGTTGTGCGGAAATGGCTTAAGCTAAATACGCACTCAACCAGATGCTTCATGTTTCAAAGTCGGAAGGATGGAGGCCTGGGGATTCCAAATTGTATGTGGTTATATACTGCCACCCAACAAGCACATCTTATCAATATGCTGAATAACGATGATAAGTTTGTTCGAGAAATGGCAAGAGCCTCTCTACTTTTGGATTGTAAACGAAGAAAAGTTCCGTTTGCTTGTGGAGAGGAGGATCATTTTTTGGGATTTAGAAGGAAGGCAAATGGGAAACTGGATGGGCAAGCACAAGGGTTTGGTGTATCATCAGACTGGCCAGATCTGAATGATCTGTGTAAAAGAACAAATACAGAATTAAAATGGATAACATCTAGTCAGGAGTTGGTAAATGTTTCTGAAGCAGTAGTGAAGGATCCATCAGTTTCCGTGAAGGCTTGTGTGAATGTTGACGAGATGTGCTATCAGCTGCAGAACAAAACATCAAGAAACGTGCTGCTGGAGGTTCAAAGAACAAAGCAGTTACAATATTGGTCCAATCTGAAGTTTCAAGGAAAGTTAGCCAGATTAACATCTGCTGATCATTCAGCATCTCATATTATCTTTAGAAATGCTGTAGTCAGTGAGGAGATTCTTATATTCTGTGTAAAAGCACGTCTGCAAATTCTTCCAACTAAATATAACCTTGCACTTTGGTGTCCATTGATTCATTCACCCTTTTGTTTGCTGCATGGCTCCTCTCAGCAGATGGAGTCTGGTGCACATATTTTGAACGGATGTAGTTCTTTACATTGCTCGGCATGACAGACTGGCGGACCTGATTGCTGCCCAGTCTCCAAGTTTAAGAAGTGAGAAAATCTATAAGCATTCCACAGTTAGAGCTGAGTGGTTTAATGTAACACCTGATATCTTCTCAGGAACTGCAAATACACCAAATATTGTCTCTGTTTCTCTGAGGCAAAAGAGGGCTGTGATATATGAAATATCTTGTGCATTTGATTGAGTCATATACCTCACAGATTATGAAGTATCAAGCCTTGGAAGTCTTGGACATGTGCACAGACTGGCAGTAGGTGGTCTCTGCCTTGGAGGTTTTAATAAAGTAAAAGCTAAACAGGTAGTAAAATATTGTTCTGTATCAGCGATTATTGGAAGTCTGCATATTTGGAAGAGGCGTTGTTTTCTTTATCCTTGATTACATTGATTAAATGCTTCCTACTTAATAATGTGATTAATGAAATTGTAATATTTTGGTGAACAATGAACTGTGTATCATGGTGGATGTATTTTAACAAATTTGTTCCCTGATGAAATAATTGATTTTATATTTGGAAACAAATAAAGTATACAAGTGTTCATGCTTAGTGAAGCCTGAAAGTACCAGGTTTGGGGGGCAGTTCAGGGGGGCCCAGGAAACTTGGTGCAAACAGCCAACTCCTCTCCCCGTTCTCCTCGTTGGCCTTCACAAATGCTGAGACAGAAAGCATGATGCGTTACTGAGCGTGCCCACAAAGTCTAATTTATTTCTAGAGCGCTTTTTACGACGGAGCATTGTCTCAAGGAGCTGTACACCTACACAAGCCAAAATCCCTAACCGAGCAAGCCTAGGGCGACAGCGTCAAGGGAAAACTCTCCAAACTCACAAATGGACCCATCCAATACATTGGACCAATTCTACACCACCATGAGAGGAGCTTACAAGGCCCTTTCCCTCCCCACATCGCCTCCGATCACATCAGTGTCATGCTAATGCCCGCGTACAGACCCCTGGTTAGAGTCACCAAACCAGTTTGCAAGCAGGCACGAGTGTGGCCAGAGGGGCGATCAGAGCCACTTCAGGACTGTTTCAACACCACAAATTGAAATATGTTCAAAGAAGCTGCTACCAACAACAACATTACAGATCTCCAGGAGAACACGCATACTGTCTGTTCATACGTCACAGAGTGTATTGATGATGTAACTGACCTCAAGACCATCACTGTTCAGGCAAAGAGGTCTCCAGGCTCCTGCGAGCCAGGAACAATGCCTTCACAGCAGGAGATCAGGTGGGCCTGAGGACAGCCAGAAACAACCTGTCCCAGGGCATCAGGGAGGCTAGGAAACTGTACTCCAGGAAGATAGCTCATTGCTACAGCGACAGCAGAGACACTCGGAGTCTGTGGCGGGGAATACAGACCATCACAGACTACAAACCAGCTCCACAGACCTCCACCAGCACCAACTCTGCGCTGAAAGAGCAGAATGTCTTCTTCGCTCGGTTCGAGGCACTCAACAGCTTACCTGCACAGAAATTCAGACCCTCCCGGCGACCAGGTGCTGAAGCTGTCCCCGCACAATGTGAGGCGGTCATTCAGCAAGATCATTGCCCGAAAAGCTCCTGGTCCTGATAACATACCAGGTCGTGTGCTGAGGGACAGATATCTTCAACATCTCGCTGAGTCAGGCCATCGTCCCCACCTGCTTATATTCCAAAGAAGGCGTCGCCCTCCTGCCTAAATGACTACCGCCCGGTGGCACTCATCCCCATCCTGATGAAGTCATGAAACATATCAAGTCTTCTTCCTGCCTCTCTGGACCCCTTCCAGTTTGCATATTGGCAAAATCGTCCAACCGATGAGCCATCTCCTCTGCCCTCCACACAGCCCTCACAGACCTTACAAATCTATGTGCTCATTCATTTTGCACTACTAGCTATATTTGCACCACTGCTTATTTTTGCACTAGCCTTAACCCTCCACATGTCACTTTACTTCTACATCAGTATCGAGGACTTCAGACTTTTGACAATAAAGTTGACTTTGACTTTGACACTAGGTTTGGGATTGGCCTTGGATATTTCTAAAGCTGCTTTGAGACAATGCTCCATTGGTAAAAAGTGCTATAGAAATAAATCTGACTTGAGAAGTCTCAAGTATCTGCCATGCGAGTCTGAGTCGAGTCTCTAATGTGTGAGTCGACATTAACTGGTGGTGTGTTTTAATTTGTGATCCTTACTGATGTTTTCTTCGTACGTGTGCTCCAGATTTAACGGTTTCAGAGCTCCTCCGGTCTTCTCCACCAGACAGTTTAACACATCATGCAGTGTGTTACAAGGGATCTGGAAGAAACAAGAGCACACCAATGAGTCTGAGCACACCGCGGTATCTCTGCTCTGAAAAAAAAAGCACCTCAAAGTACATACGGGTACAATTCATATGGGTATAATAATAAAAAAAAGTCAATGCCATGTTTGGGAATATGTCTGAAATCACCATCTGCTTGCTACAGTGTCCAAATACTATTGACTCTAGTGTTAGAAAGTCAGTTATATGAGAACACAGAGTGTTCCTGTCCGCAGGGCTTCATAAACTGAAGATGTTTTTATGTTCTATAACAGAATGTTGTTACTGGGTACGTTCACTAAGCGCCTCTCCCCAACCCTGAGCCAGATTTATTTATGTTGCATATCTTGTGTAAGCTTTTTTTGAAGGCTTATCTCTTCGTCCTTCATCATATAACAATAAATCGGAAAATATTTTTTTACAACACTCCAGTAACACATCACTTGTACCAATACATAGTGTTTGTTCTTCGTCCGAGTTTGCATGGGACCTTTGATATGGGAAGGACTCATAAACTCTCAATTCTTGCACAACTTTTTTCCCACAGAGTCCAGAGCTTCAGTGCTTTCTTGGGGCTCTGGACCTAACCCCTCGTACCCTGATTATGTGGCAGAACTCTGGAGCTAAAGAGGATTTTAAGCTGTGAAACCCGAAAGCCATCTCCTGCTTTGAAACGGTTACTGATATAACTGGGTCTTCACAAACTACAGAGATACCAACTTAGAGATTGTGTTAATTGGTATTTTTAATAATTTAATCATTACGACATAGTAAATGCAGTTAGTGTGTTTCTAGCTGGTGTTTACGTCCATTAAGGGTGTACCTGTTATTGTTAATCCTGTTCTTTGATTTGTTTTGTTGTCATGTTTTCCATTGTTATATTCTAGTCTTGGGTCTAATCTACGGCGGTGCTTGAAAGTTTGTGAACCCTTTAGAATTTTCTATATTCCTGCATAAATATGACCTAAAACATCATCAGATTTTCACACAAGTCCTAAAAGTAGATAAAGAGAACCCAGTTACACAAATGAGACAAAAATATTATACTTTTGGTCATTTATTTTACTGAGGAAAAATGATCCAATATTACATATTAGTGAGTGGCAAAAGTATGTGAGCCTTTTGCTTTCAGTATCTGGTGTGACCCCCCTGTGCAGCAATAACTGCAGCTAAACGTTTCCTGTAGCTGTTGATCAGTCCTGCACACCGGCTTGGAGGAATTTTAGCCCATTCCTCCGTACAGAACAGCTTCAGCTCTGGGATGTTGGTGGGTTTCCTCACATTAGCTGCTCGCTTCAGGTTCTTCCACAACATTTCCATTGGATTAAGGTCAGGACTTTGACTTGGCCATTCCAAAACATGAACTTTATTCTTCTGTAACCATTCTTTGGTAGAACGACTTGTGTGCTTAGGGTCGTTATCTTGCTGCATGACCCACCTTCTCTTGAGATTCAGTTCATGGACAGATGTCCTGACATTTTCCTTTAGAATTCTCTGATATCATTCAGAATTCATTGTTCCATCAACAATGCCAAGCCGCCCTGCCCAGATGCAGCCCAAAAACAGCCCACATGAAACCATAACTAACTACCACCACCATGTTTTCACACAGATGGGATAAGGTTCTTATGCTGGAATGCAGTGTTTTCCTTTCTCCAACATAACGCGTTTCTTTTAAAAAAAACCAAAAAGGTTCTATTTTGGTCTCATCCGTCCACAAAAAACATTCTTCCAATAGCCTTCTGGCTCGTCCACGTGATCTTTAGCAAACTGGTTCTTTTTGGAGAAGCAGTGGCTTTTCTCCTTGCAACCCTGCCATGCACAGTACCATTGTTGTTCAGTGTTCTTCTGATGGTGGACCTCATGAACATTAACATTAGCCAATGTGAGAAAGAGGCCTTCAGTTGCTTAGAAGTTACCCTGGGGGTCCTTTTTGACCTCACCCAACTATTACACACCGCCTTTCTCGTGGAGTGATTCTTTTGTTGGTCGACCACTCCTGGGGATGGTAAACAATGGTCCTTGAATTTCCTCCATATTTGTACAAAAGTCTGTCTGACTGTGGGGTTGGTGGAGTCCAAACTCTTTAGAGATGGTTTTGTAACCTTTTCCAGCCTGATGAGCATCAAACAACTCTTTTCCTTAGGTCCTCAGGAATCTCCTCCTTTGTTCGTGCGTGATACACTTCCACACAAACATGTTGTGAAGAGCAACTTTGATAGCTCCCTGTTTATTTTAAAAAACAGGGTGCCCCCTCACACCTGATTGGCATCCCATTGATTGAAAACACCTGACTCTAATTTCACCTTCAAATTAACTGCTAATCCTAGAGGTTCACATACTTTTGCCACTCACTAATATGTAATACTGGATCATTTTCCTCAATTAATAAATGCCCAAGTATAATATTTTTGTCTCATTTGTGTAACTGGGTTCTCTTTATCTACTTTTAGGACTTGTGTGAAAATCTGATGATGTTTTAGCTCATATTTATGCAGAAATATAGAAAATTTGAAAGGGTTCACAAACTTTCAAGTGTATACACTTTACCAGTGTATGTATTTTGGGGTGTTCTTTCTCTTTGCACACACATTTCATGGAACTACTTCTGTCTTAGCTGTTTGGACTAAGCCTGAGAATTGACTTTGGATTTGTTGCACACAATAATAATGATAGACTTCAGACTATGTAAGCTCCACAGTTAGGAAGAAAAAAAATCTGATATTCAAATCATGACTAGAGGATGAAAAAGAAGCCGGAACGACTCATTCAGAGCAACTTACAGCTGATACAAACTTACAGCCCAAGCAGTTGTGGGTTAAGGGCCTTGCACAAGGTGGGATATGAACCGTGGACCACAACCTGGACACTTGCCACAGAATATCAGAATATTATAACCATGCTTTGTTTCTACACTCAGTGTCTATTATAACATCTCTGTTTCCCATATAGGAGCATTTTGTAGTAATGTAACTACAGACTGTAGTCCATCTGTGTCTCTATGTCCTTTTTCTCCTTTACTCTGTTCTCTAATGGTCAGGACCAGCACAGATCAGCTACTGATTGGGTGGTGATGATTTGCATCAGAATCAATTAAAAAGAAAACAGTTATGCGTATATAAAACACATAGCAAATAAAAAGCAATAATCGGTGAGATTCGGGGATGGCAGCAGTGGCTGAGCGCTGTACTCACCGGACTGTCAACGGCAATGGAGAATCCTCCGTCAGGCGAGCGCGTCACTTTGTAATGTTTAAAAACCGGCCTGGTAGGAAGGACAAACACAGAGAGAGAAAATGAATAACAGTTCAGCAGTGCATGGATCTCTGCTCAGCGTGGAATCATTCTGACTCTGGTTTGGACTTATCTGCTTTCATTTATGACAAAGTAATAAAAGAATTCGTGACCGTGCTTGAAACCTGTGTGTGTGTGTGTGTGTGTGTGTGTGTGTGTGTGTGTGTGTGAGAATTACTTGTCGAGTTCCTGTCGAGTGGAAACAGCCACTGAGGTGCCGTCTCGGCTCGGTCGGAGCAGCAGGTTTCCTTTGTCTTGATTCCTTTCCAGAAGGACCTCAGCATCAGCACGAGACACCGGATGAAAGCACCTACACATCCAAACAAAGATTAATAAATACAACACACACACACACACACACACACACACACACACACACACACAGATCACAGTATAGGTTATGAACCAGTCTGAGATGATCTGAGCTTTGGGACATGGAGTGTTATCCTGCTGGATGTAGATCAGAAGATGGTACACTGGGCTCATAAAGGGGTGCACATGGGCAGCAACAATACTCAGCTAGGCTCTGGGGTTTAAACCAGGTATTAAGGCGCCCAAAGTGTGCCATGAAAATACCTCGGGAGGATCAAGATTCAAAGTGATCCAACCTCCTCAGGCAGCCTAGGTGTTATTGGCTGAGAATTAAACTGTTACCTAATAAATACGTTTATAGTAATAGCTTAAAGACAGAAAAGTTATACAGAATAATTATAATTATTAGAACAGATTCAAAGAAAATATAATACAAAAATAACATAGAATATACATCATAATAAATTCGTTTTTGTTCTTTTACAGTAAAAGTAATGTAAGAAAGAATAAAAAAGACTAGACATAAATGACTGTGTATATATATATATGTGTGTGTGTGTGTGTGTGTGTGTGTGTGTTCGTACTCGGGTACTTCAGACAGAATGGACAGGTAATGCTCCGGTACAGGTATAGCCACAGTTTTCGTAGGAGGTTTCGGTTTCTCAGCGATTTCTTTTAGCCTCTGCTTTTCTTTCTCCACAATCTCTCTGAGCATGTGCACCTGACCGGGCAGCAGGTTGAGGTTGGCGGGCACTGCCAGCTGTGATACAGAGAGATCCCTAATTAGGCCAGTCTGAAGCAGTGTGGCACTCCAAAGACTCAGCAGCGTATAAAGTCTAAACAGTATTTTATACAACCCACTGAACTCAACAAATAAAACCACTGGAGTCTTGTCCAAAGGATAACACCATTAGTTACAAACCTTTTACTACCAATAGTTATTATACAAAACGGAATAAAAATGTCCTACAGTACAGAAATAAGTAAGAAAGAAAGAAAGAAAAAAGAATTAAAAAGCAATAAATCTATAGCAAAAGAAAGATAGAAAGAATAAAAAAATAAACAGAGAGAGTAAGAAAGAAAGAACAAAGAAAAATAGTATGAAAGTAAAAACATACGAAAATAATATAAGACAAAAAGAAATTAAGAAAAAAAAAAAGTGAAAATGCAACAGAGAGAGGAAACAAAGAAAGAATAAAAAGAGCGATTAATCCGGTAAACTAAATGATGTAAAAGTGAACAAAAAACCCTATAAAATAAAGAGAACGTGAAGTAGAGAAACTAAGAACATAAGAAGGAACAAAAGAAAAGAAGGAAGAAAGAAAGCCTGAAAGCAAAGTAAGTGTACAATAATAATAATAATAATAATAATAATAATAATAATAATAATAATAATTAAGTAAGTGAGCACAAAAAAGAAACACAAAATGTTTCTTTACTGTGCTTGTTGGTCTTTATTAATGTTTATTAGTGCTTATTAATGCTTATCATTGCCCTTGGAATTAGATCCACCTGTGAGGACTAATATTTGCACTAAATATTTCCATTATAACAGCAACAAGATTAAAGAAAACAACAGCAAATAATGACAGGTTTAATTTTCCAATAGAGTCAGCCTCCTACAGTAAACCTAATTAAGACTGCATCATAAAGTAAGTAAGAAAAGAAAGGATGCATGAAAGAATGAAACAAGAAATAAGAAAGTGCAGCATACAAACTAAGTACATAAGAAAGAGAGGGGAAGAAAGAAAGACAAAGAGGAACGGCCAGCATGCAAAAACCAAGTACATCAGAAAGAAAAGAACGGGGGAAAGAAAGAATGAAAAAATAAAAGAATATAATAATAGGGGACCGAATTCGAAAGAAGAGAAGAAGTAAAAGTGCAATGGTGAAAGTAAAGCTTAATGCGTATGAAAAGGATTGAAGAAAAGTCAAACGAGAAAAAAGAAAAGTGCAGCATTTAACCCCAAGTGCATCAGAAAGAAACGGGCAAAGAATAAAAGAAACAAAAAAGAAAGAAAGTAATGAAAGAGGAAAAGAAAGTAAGAAGTAAAAAAATGAAAGAAGGAAAAACTGTGGAATAAGAGAGAAAGTGAAAAAGAAACTTAAAAAAAAAGGAAGAAAAGAAGGAAGCGGAATGTAAAGGACAACAAGAGAAGAAAAAAAAAAAATCATAGAAAAGTAAGGAAATGGAGAAAAGATGAAAGTTTAATGCATTGTTAAACTAAATTAAGAAAAGTTGAAAAAAAAGATGTAGATAATAAAGTTCAACATAAATACATAAGAAAGAAGGACAGACTGACCAAAAGAAGGAAAAAAAGAAAGCAAAGTGAAGAAAGAAAAAAGAAAGAAGAAAGAAGAAAGAAAGAAAGAAAGAAAAGAAAGACAAGAAAAAAAAAAAAAAGTAAAAAAGAAAGAAAAGAAAGAAAAGTAAGACAAAGAAAGTAAATACAAATTTGAGAAAGTAAAGAATAAGAAATAGAAGAAATGAAGGCTTGTATGCTATGTTAAACTCAATTTAAGAAAAGTGTCAAAGAAATAAAGAGAAAAGCATAACATAGTACAAAAGAAGAAAGAAAAGAAAAAGAAGAAAGGGACCATATGTAAAATAAAAGTAAGAAGTACAGAAATACAGAAGGACTAAAACGAAGAAAAAAGCAATAAAAGTAGGGGAAGTGAGAAAACCAAACAAAGAAAGAAGCTGAAAGCAAGAATCCGCGAAGGGGACAGAAAAAAACGATAAGAAAGCAACAAAGAGAGAATAAAGATACAGTCTAAGGAAAAGAAAGAAGGAAAGCTTCATGGCCAGTTTTAAACTTACTTAAGAAAAAAGTGGCAAGGCAATAAATAAAGCGACCGATAAATGATTAAAGAAAAAATGGACCATAAAACCAAACACAAGAGGAAAAAAGAAAAGCCTGAAAGCAAAGTGAAGTGTATTCCTAATAATACTAAAGCGAGGCCTGCATGCGATGGAGCAAAAACAACCGGCATGTTTCTATAAACAGATTCTGGATCCTAGAGCAGCAGGGACAAACTTCCAAACATGATCAGATGATCAGGGAGTTCCAGTCAGGAGGAAGGAATCAATCATCCTGCGTTAGGCTGGGGTGAGGTCCATCATAATAGTCATGTGGTCAGTAATGTCAGTCATTCGGGTTTCTCCCTGCCACTTGCCGTTATATAAACGGGTCAGGGTCAGTAGTGCTGGGAGCTCTCTGACCCTGCAGATCTGATTTGCATCCAAAGCCTCTGTTCTACATGGACGGATGGATATGGATGGATGGATGGATGGATGGATATGAGAGCCGTCTGCTCCGCAGCTCTAATACACACTGACCCCTTCACCTACATGATAAGATGTGTATTTAGCCTTTCCACAGCTCCCGGGCCTCCCAGACTCTCGTACCTAAACATCATCAAACACACCTCTCCCCCATTACTGAAAGTAGTGCATTAGTAAGTTGTTAGGAGATGCTTGGGCCCAGTCGGAAAAGAAAGAACAGAAAGAGAAAGAAAGAAAAAAAAAAAACAAAAGAAAAGAAACAAAGGGAAACAACAAAGAAAAGACAGAAAGAAGAGACAAAAGGAAAAAAACAAAGAAAGGGAAAAAAAGGAAAAAAGAAAAGACAGAAAGGAAGAAAGATGCAAAAATAACTAAGGAAGAAAAGCAAAAAAAGAAAGAAATATATTAAAAAAAGATAGAAAAAAAATTAAAGAAAGAAAGAAAAAAAAGAAAGCCAGAAAAAAAAACAAAGGCAAGGAAGGAAGGAAAAAAAAAGAAAAGGAAGAAGGACAACTTCCTTTCTTCCACTTTTCTTTTTCTATGTTCCCCAGCTCCTTCTTCCCCTATCTCCTGTTTCTTATTTCCTTTCTCTGCCCCTCCCTCCTCTGATTCTCCCGCGCTCTTTTTATTCTTCCTCTCTTTATATTCCTCTTCTTGTTTTAGTCCCCTTTTCTTTCTTCAATTCACTTTCTTTCCACTTCTTGTGTAGGCCCTCTTCCCCCCCCCTCCTCCCCCCCCCCCCCCTCCCTCTCCCCCACCTCCTCCCGGCCCCCCCCCCCCACCCCTCCTTCCCTTCTCCCCACCCAACCCTCCCCTCTCTCCCCCCCCCACCACCCCCCCGCCCCCCCCCCCCCCCCTCTTTTTTACCACCTTTTTTCCCTCCTCACTCAACCTCTAGAAAGGAAGATTCAAAATAACTAAGGAAAAGCAAAGAAAGATTGGAATATATTAAAAACGATAGAAAAAACATAAAGAAAGAAAGAAAAAGAAAGCAAAAAAAACAAATAAAGAAGGACAAATAAAGTAAGAATGACAAAAAGGACAATATGAAAGAAAAAACGAAAAACAGGTCAAAGAAATAAAAGAAGGACAAAGAACTGAAAGAAAGTAACAATAGAAAGAATCAAAAAGAAAGTACAAAGTCCATACAAAAAAACAAAAAGGAGGAAAGACAAAATAATGTACGATGGAAGATAGAAAAGAGAAGAACGAAAAAGAAAGTAGGAAAAAACAAAGAAAAACAGAGGAAAAACAAACATACAAGAATGATACATGAGTACCAATAGTACATAAGAACACAGAAAGAAAGGTGGAATGTGGGAAAGAAAGAAGCCAAACAAAAAACATAGAAAAAGCAAAGAAAGAAAAAGAAAGAAAGACGTTAAGAAAGAAAGATGGAAAAGAACTGGAAGGCACAAGAAGGAAGGACAAGGTTGCATGACAGAAAAAAAAACAGAAAGAAAGGCGAAGGAAGGACAAAAAAAAAAAAATAAAAATATGCAAAGAACATAAAGAAGGAAGAACAAACGGTTTTGCATGACAGAAACAAAATCAAAAAAAAGGAGGAAAGAAGAAAAACATGAAGAAACTATGCAAAAACAAAGAAAACAAGGACAACAAACAAAACAAATAGAAAAAATGTAAGAAGGAAAAAAATGAACAAGGAAGACAACATAAGAAAGTAAGAAAAAAAATAGCAAAAAAGAATCAAAGAAAGAAATGAAGAAAGAAGGAAATGAGAAGGAAAGAAAGAAAGAAGAAGGAAAAAAAAAAAAGGACAGAAAGAAAGAAGCAAAAAAAAAACAAAATAAGAAGAGGAAAGATGAGAAAGAAGGAAGGCAGACACAGGCGGAGAGAGATAAAGGTGGAGGGGTGCTGCTGCGGATGGAGGTCTGGGGGCTGAGCTTTCTGAAAACATGGGAACAAACAAGCTAAAGCCGGTTTGGGTTAGTGTGATGTTAACAGAGGATTCCTCCTCCATTCTGATCATTAAGCACATTCATTAGTAATTAGTGTTGTGTGTGTGTGTGTGTGTGTGTGTGTGTGTGTGTGTGTGTGTGTTGTGTGTGTAATTAAGAATGAAACCGACACCTCCTTCACGTCCATTCATAAACATCATCATCCCTGAGGCGCAGGAGGGAGTCCTGGCTGCATCCAGATTACGGTCATTGGCTGGGGTCATCAGTCAAAGAGAGAAAGGAAACCCGACAGGTCCAGCTTCTCCCACATACTCGCAAACCACAAACAACCACACACCATACAACACACACACACACACACACACGCCACACACGCACACCGCACACCACACCACACACACGCACACACAACACCCGCACACACACACACATTTTATATAAAAAAAGCGTTTGTAGTTAGGATAGTTAAAACAGTAGCAATAAGCGTTACACAATCCCACTGCAGGGGAACTCACATTGTTGTCTCCTTGCTTTTTTTTGTAGAAGAAGAACGTCTGTTCCCACATCATAAGCGGCGCCCACAGCTTCCCGACCCCAAACCTGCACAACACACACACAACAACACAATAAAACAAACATTCATATGTGTGTAACACACACCCACAACACACAACACACACACGGTGAGGTGTACAGTACAATAATCAAGCTCTCCATACAGGCTGCAGGGTTACAGCAGTAAAGATTCACTCTGGGTTTGTTACCCTCTATTATTGTTTTGTGAAGGAAGGAAGGAAGGAAAAAATAGAGAAAAAGAAAAAAGAAATATAGAAAGAAAGACATAAAGGAAAAACTAAGACAAACAGAAAGAAAGAAAGACAAAAAGACAGAAAGAAGGAAAATTAAAGCAAGCAAAAAGTGAAAAAAAGAAATAAAGAATGAATGAATGAAGGAAGACGTACAAATGAAATAAAGAAAGAATGAAACACAGACAGAAAGAAAGAAAGAAAGAAAGAAAGAAAAGGGAAAGCAAGAAAGAAATGAAGAAAGAAGTAAAAAAGAAAGAAGGAAGGAAAGGAAGGAAGGACAAAAGACCATAAGAAAGAAAGACAGAAGCGAGGACACAAAAAGGACAAAGACAGAGAAAGAAGTGCAGCAGTGAAGCTTCTCTTGGGCTCTGGTTTACTTATGCTGTGGGTTTTTCACACATCATACACAGCCTTGGGCAAACAGTTTGTGCTCGTTTCCAGTTCCGTTGATTTGTTCAGGCCATTTAATGACAGACGTTCTCGTTAAGCAGCTTCTTGTGAATCTGGGTGTCGGTTCTGAGTGATCGGCCCGAGGCGGCGATGAAGAGGAGGAATCCTGTATGATGGCTCCTGCATTACTGCTTTTGTCCCCGATTATATTTTATTCTATTTTAGCTGGTAAACGGCTGGCAGGTGAAGCAGCAGGACGGGTTTGAGCTATGAGCGGCATGAAGGAAGAGGTCGTGAAGAACAAAGTTCTCTGCACAGAATGCTGTCATTAGTGGCCACGTTCTTCTTTAATTAAACACAGAGCATGGAGGAACATTCCTGAAAACATTCCTAGAACTACAATAGCTTAACTTTAACCTTCTGCAAACCATTGGCATCGCTAGATAAAGTATTATTATGATTATCATTATTAAATGTACTAATACTATTAATCATAATACTATTAAATCAGGTTGTCACTTATTATTATTATTATTATTATTATTATTATTATTAGTATTAGTATTGTTATTATTATTATTATTATATATTTCCATGCAATAATAATGATAATAATAATAATAATAATAATAATAATAATAATAATAATAGTAATAATAACAATAATAATAATAATAATAATTATTACTGTTATAATTATTATTACATGGAAATATATAATAATAATAATAATAATAATGATAATAAAAATAATAATAGCAATAATAACAATAATAATAGTAATAATAATAATAATAATAATAATAATAATAATAATTGATTTTATTATTATTATTAATGTTGTTGTTATTATTATTATTGTCATTATTATTATTATTATTACTATTGTTATTATTATTATTATTATTACATGGAAATATATAATAATAATAATAATAATAATAATAATTCCTTTTTTTATTATTAATATTGTTGTTATTATTATTATTATTATTATTATTATTATTATTAAATCACAGACTTATTGTTTTTGCTGATGTTGTTTACATGTAGACTGAATTACTAGCAGTATTTATTATTCTTATCATGTAAGTTATTTCTGTAATTGCTGTGTTTATTATTATTAGTTATTATGTGTCCGTCTCTAATCTGTTTTTATGGTATAGGGAGCGTATAAAAGATTATCTAATGGTATCAATCAATCTGAAATCTCAGTAAACAGAAATGCCCATAAACAGAAAAAAGAGGGCAACTGTTGCATAGGAGTTAAATTAAACCCTGAACATCCCCACAGAATCATTTCTAAATGAAACCAGCCCAGTGTTAAAGAGATTCGTTCATTTGATCTTATTGTAGGGCATTACTGCTTTTACACTCTTTAGTGAGCTACCTGGAACCCAGATTATATTCCAGTCTCCATGTCTGCCTGCTCCCTGCTCTAACTCTTAGCCATGTAGGACATAGCTGTGTGTTTGTGTTTGTATGTGCGAGCATGCTGAAGGTTGTTAAACCAGTTCTTGTTGTTGTGTGTGAATACTGGAAACCAAAGTTCACAGCTGCCCCGATTACAACACAGCAGCGCTATCAGCCACTTCCTTGAGCAGAATCTGCGTTAGAGCAATGAAACAATAGCTATAAAACAATTCACAGCATGGTGTGTGTGTGTGTGTGTGTGTGTGTGTGTGTGTGTGTGTGTGTGTGTGCGCACGCTCAGCTGGCAGTTACACAACACATTTTACATTTTTTTCCTGCGTTAAAGTTTTATGATCTTGTTTTTGAAAGAATGTATGAAGCCGTTCTGTTCATTAACTCATTTGAGGTATCTGCATGCACCGCACACTTTTGATGTCCCTGCTCCAGCATCCCTCGATACCAATCTTTAACTGAATGTTACAATACAGACCTGCTACCTACAGCCAAAAAGCTTCAAAGGTCAAATCGGCAAGATCACAGGTTCCTTGTGAAGTCTGGACCAACTGGTATTCCTCCAAATCCAGGAATAACTATTTGCCCTAGGCTTGCTCAATTAGGGATGGGCCCTAGATATTAGAAGAGATGATGCTCCATTGTAAAAAGAGCTATAAAAATAAATCTGACTTGACTCGAAGTGGCCTCTTACTTAAGACTTTGCAACGAAACTTGCAAGACCATTATATGTACAACAACAACAACAAACACTGGTTTTCCAATAAGATGAGGACGTTCTGCACAGCATGTATAAAGGGATACATACACACTCAACAAGACATAAATACAGGAGCATCGCTCCTAAATCGACTGTTCTTCCATCTAGAATAGCTTCTGAACAATCAGACACTATATATTTATAATTTATAATATATACACACTGTTGCGTTATATTCTGCAGTTTTATAGTCTCTATTTTATTATCTTCTCCATACTGCTGTATTCTCTTTAATTGATTGTGGTCTATATACTATTATAGTTTATTTATTTTACTAAACAGTGGTACCTCGGTTCTCTTTCTTTTACTAGAAAAATGTGTCTCGGTTCCTGACGTTCGCTCGGTGCTCGGCGTACTTGCTTAAACTTGTATGAGTTGAGCCACACGACTCATTTCAGCCGAAACTCAATTCATGATTCACGATTCAGTATACAGTGATTCAGATTCACAATATCCCTCGCTCAGTGCGGATCTGCTCTGTGTTTTTCTTTATTTTTGCATCTACAGTACTAATAAGGTTAGTTTATAAGAGCCAACCGAAAGCAAAGCAGGAACTTAATCCTCCGAGTTCACTGAGTAAGTGTTTTTGCGTTTACTTTTCACTTTCGATCCATGACTCACTAAATGACATGAGATTGTTCAACCCTTTATTATAAATAAGCTTTGTGGTAATGATTTTGAGTGACTGTAGCTTAATGTAAGTGTTAATGTGTAATAGATACAGGACAGACTATATTAAACTCATCAGTTCATGATCCCTTTAACTTATGATGGATTTGTTGAACATATCCCCATCATAACTCAGGAGCTCCTGTACAGTACAGCTCCATTAATGCTGATCATCCTATACAGGGGGATTTTCTGGGGATCTGGAACCCATTCATTCAATTTACATTATTCCTTATGGGAAACATTTGCTTGGGACTCGTTGTGTTCGGTTCTCGACGAGCCTTCTGGAACGAATTAAAGACGTGAACCGAGGAACCACTGTACTTTCCTTTTTATTATATTATATTAGCTTCTGTGTATTTAAACTATGACTATACATTTATTTAGGTCTTTATTTTTTACATATAACATCTAGGCTGCCCGAGGTGGTTGGGTCCCTTTTTAAGTGTTATTCCTCCCTAGGTTTCTTCCTCTTCATAGTTAGGGAGTTTTTCCTTGCCACTGTCGCCCCAGGCTTGCCCAGTTGACCCTGAGACAGCTGTAAGGCTGCTTTGAGACGATACAAAAAGCACTATAGAAGTAAATCTGACTTGATTGCAACAGTGCCATTAAAAATCGTCATACCACTTTGAAATTGTCACTTCATAGTCTTACAGAGTAAACTTTATTTTTATTTGTTGTTTTAACAATGGATTCGTCACTCTGTAATCCTCTTTTCCACTGATCTTCATTCCAATCTTTGTGAGATTTAGCACATCTTAGCCTCTTCAACCTGCTTCTCTTCCGAAAAAGTGGTTTCTTGGCTGCCACCCTTCCAAATAACACCATTCCTGATCAATTCTTCAGACTGTAGAAGGGTCAACTTCAGTTTGTTTTTAACACTGCATGCAAATGTCCTGTATTTTTTGCTTGTATTCCAATAACGAGACTGAGAAATAATTATCAATGGTCATTACTCCGCTGCTAAAACAATTGTAAATCTTGTCTAATGGTGGCTTAAGACTTTTGCACAGTACCCTGTGTGACACTACAGGTACCATACTCGACCCTAACAACAAAATACTACACCATCCTACAGCCTAACTGGTAGATATTACACACGGCAAGTTTCCAGCTCCAGCACAAAAGCCTTTGTGAGTTGGTTTAGGCGTGTTGGTGGATTAACCAGTGCTAGATTAGTCCTTAAGGTCATTGTGCCACACAGGTGTGAATTAAAGCACCGCTCAGCTTTGTTCTGGGATCGAAAGCTATCTGCTCAACAAGAACCCTTATCGGCTGCACTGTGAGCTCACTCAGGTGTGATAAACTGGGGGAATCCTGCTCACTGACCTTTGGATTCTCTGGATTTACTATCATCATGTACTCTGCCCTCCCTCTGTGTTCCTACTATCTAACCTTCAAGCACAAATCCAGGGTAAAACGTATTGGACCTTATGACTTCTTCAGTTGCTCAGGGCTCCAGGGTTTGTTTTTTACACCAAAGTATGAGTCCCTTATATGAATGATTGGTTGACTGTCCGGATCAGGAAGGAAAAATGAAAGCGACACGTGAGGTTCCAAGAACGAATGTCACCTGATCTAATCTCAGCATGCATCAGGTTGTTCCCCTGACGCAGCTCACGCTCGACTCAGTCCGTCAGCAGACTGAAGCAAATCTCCATATCACCACTAACGTCAAGGACAAGGGTGTGACACACGAGCTACGACAACGTGATCCCCGTCCACGCCATGCACGGATTCCTTCGAAAACCCCTGTTTTGAAAGCTTTCCACTCACAGTAAAACTAGTTCTGTTGTTTCCTACAGTGACTACTGAAAAACACCACACCCTTCAGAACTGAGCATGAACTCTTGCTTTGACTGGAGCAAGCCTGGGAGGACAGTGGCAAAACCTAAACATTATAAGGACCAAGACTCAAAAAGAGACCGCTTAGATGTTATATGTAAGACTTAAACTAAAGTACCTAATTAATACGTTTTAGTAATAGTTTAAATACACGGAAGTAATAAAAGTTATAAGACAGAACAGTCCAGTTTGGGATTGGATAAAAGAAAACAGACTCGGATTTGACTCCAGCGGTGTTGACAACAGCACTAGTGGGTTGTGTTTGCTGCTTGGATTTCAGTCCAAACAGTTCAATCTTGGTCTCATTTGGCCATAAAGGTTTTAGTCACATGGAAGACTTTCCATACATGTCAGCTTTGTGTAAAGCTTGTGAGATTGCACGGACAGACTGATCACAGTCATAAAAACTTGGAAGCCGTTCAAAGTTGCCACCGGCCTCTTGGTAGCTTCCCTGATCGATATCGGCTTGGGCCGGTCATCAGTTTGGAGAGGCGGTCCAATTTAAGCGAGGTGTTTTTGTTGTTTGTGCTCTTCTCACATCTCAATGATGCTCTGAATGGAACTCTAGGGTGAGCAGTGAGATCCTCTGAAATCTCGTTGTGTCCTTGTGTCCACAACTTTACAGAGCAGAGCTCTTTTGAAAGCAGCTTTCCAACCATGAAGAATTATTTGTGTTTCCATAAATTACTAGCATTAGAATCATCAAGGAACTGCCACTTACATTCTGAAGCAAATCAAAAACACTACACCTGATGTCAGGTGGAGGTCTGGTGTGTGATCTGGAAGGTGATCGGTTGTACCTGAGCATGTTTTTAAAGGTCACTCTAAAGAGGCTGATCACTTATCTGCCAAACAAACCAGATATGTTTCTAATTACATTGTGATATTTGGTCCAAATGATTAAAATGCTGTTTTCACGTTGATGTTTTGGGCTATAACTTATATATACAGCTTGAAAATCGGTTATGTGGCACAAGGTAAGGGTTCTGACAGGGTAAAATCGTTTTGTATAGATACTGCAGATATACAGACAGGTCTGATTGTTTACATTGAGATCAGTTTTAGGAAGAGTTTTAGGAAATGAAAAATATTTCTGCATTATAAAAACAATCCTCTACCAATAAAGGTTCCTAATATTCAAATCCATCATGAGCTGGTTAGGTTTCCAAACCTCAAAAAGCTAGGCAAAAACAATCATATAAAACAAACAATGCACGTAACAATTCCAGCGTTCCGCTAAAGGATTGGAAATGGCTCACAATGGGCCTCAATCATCAAATATTCGGGAAAAAGATGAGCAAACTACGCGTAAATCGGCATTTCCGAAAACTATTTGCCAGATCCATGAACATGGCGTAAACACCAGATTTATTAGTAGAACGTGCGTAGGTTAACGAATACCAATCCTTTGTAAATGTGTCGTGCGTGCACAATCCTTTATAATTAGCATACATTTACCATAATGCACGCCCACGAATAACAAACAAAGACCATACAACGAAGACTTTGGAATGAGGATGTGGAAATTGGTTATGTTGAACAAGCTGCATTCCACAGTGAGACCAGCATGGGATCTCCGGACCTAAAAAGCAGATTGGCAGCAAATGACATGCACTGTTTTACCAGAACAGTTCAGGATTGGATTGGACATGAAGCTAGAACCTAAAATACTTATCAGCTGCACACTGCACCCACCAGCCGGCACTTTTTAAAACAGAATGCTGTTTCATTCATTCACTTTCTTATTAGACCGCTTAATCCTGGACATGCCGGATGCCTAGTGTCGTGCTTCACTAAGTGGTTCTTTGTCAGAAATAAATACCAAGCTTAGAGAAATGTGCAGTGCAATAAAAGTCCAGCAGAGTCACATAAAATGTGTAAGGTACAAAGGTCAGTGTGTGTGTGTTGCGCTTGCATAGCCTGTGATGCACAATTCCAGAAACGTCCAAGTTTCTCTGAATAACAGGCTGTGTTATTTAACAGAGGGCTTGTTAGGTGTGATTTCATTTAGTTTTATTTTTTTATATATCATAGAATTATAATAATTATTATTTTGTCAGCACTTTAATTAAATTGCACTTTTGGTGTCTTTCGGATATTATGGATAGTTTATGCGTGCTAACATTTTGGGACTATGAAGATTTTCATGAACCTGGACATTTACGGAAAAGTTGTTTTACGAATGTTTTACATGCAAATTTGTTCTGCTTGCATTTCATGATTCCCTGTGTGTTTAATCGAAATCACTCCTACAGTGATGCTTGAAGTTTAAAAAATGTTCTATATTTCTGCATAAATATGAGCTAAAAACATCATCAGATTTTCACACAAGTCCTAAAAGTAGATAAAGAGAACCCAGTTACACAAATTGAGACACAAATATTATACTGGTCATTTATTCATTGAGAAAAATGATCCAATATTACATATTAGTGAGTGGCAAAAGTATGTGAACCTCTAGGATTAGCAGTTAATTTGATGGTGAAATCAGAGTCAGGTGTTTTCAATCAATGGGATGACAATCAGGTGTGAGTGGGCACCCTGTTATATTTAAAGAACAGGGATCTATCAAAGTCTGCTCTTCACAACACATGTTTGTGGAAGTGTATCAGGGCACGAACAAAGGAGATTTCTGAGGAGCTCAGAAAAAGAGTTGTTGATGCTCATCAGGCTGGAAAAGGTTACAAAACCATCTCTAAAAAGTTTGGACTCCACCAATCCACAGTCAGACAGATTGTGTACAAATGGAGGAAATTCAGGACCATTGTTAGGCTCCCCAGGATTGGGGTCGAGTGGTCGACCAACAAAGATCACTCCAAGAGCAAGGTGTGTAATAGTTGGTGAGGTCACAGAGGAGCCCATGGTAACTTCTAAGCAACTGAAGGCCTCTCTCACATTGGCTAATGTTAATGTTCATGAGTCCACCATCAGAAGAACACTGAACAACAATGGTGTGCATGGCAGGGCTGCAAGGAGAAAGCCACTGCTCTCCAAAAAGAACATTGCTGCTCATCTGCAGTTTGCTAAAGATCACGTGGAAGAGCCAGAAGGCCACTGGAAGAATGTTTTGTGGATGGATGAGACCAAAATAGAACTTTTTGGTTTAAAAGAAAAGTGTTATGTTTGGAGAAAAGGAAAACACTGCATTCCAGCATAAGAACCTTATCCCATCTGTGAAAACATGGTGGTGGTAGGATCATGGTTTGGACCTGTTTTGCTGCATCTGGGCAGGACGGCTTGCCATCATTGATCACACCCAGATACTGAAAGCAAAGTTTCACATACTTTTGCCACTCACTAATATGTAATATT
Organism: Ancistrus triradiatus; assembly: GCA_025084515.1. Taxonomy (NCBI): domain Eukaryota; kingdom Metazoa; phylum Chordata; class Actinopteri; order Siluriformes; family Loricariidae; genus Ancistrus; species Ancistrus triradiatus. The sequence continues at coordinate 34,543 of JAJAGP010001029.1, forward strand.
GGATCATTTTCCTCAATAAATAAATGACCAAGTATAATATTTTTGTCTCACTTGTGTAACTGGGTTCTCTTTATCTACTTTTAAGACTTGTGTGAAAATCTGATGACGTTTTATGTCATATTTATGCAGAAATATAGAACATTCTAAAGGGTTCACAAACCTTCAAGCACCACTGTATATGAGAGCTGCTATATGTTAGGTAAAGTGTTTTATTATTAAACAGTACATGGGCGAATGGCAGCTCTAAAGAAATGCTCATCTTTGGAAGAAAAATCTGTTTCATCTCTGTGAGTCTCCAGGAACCTCAGTATCATTTATGAGATTTCCTGTTTACCTGGATTATGAATAAGTGCTCACACGTGTGTAAAATCCCTCTGTGATTCATCAACATGGGCGAAACAGAAAGATCTGTCAACCCGGATTAGGTAATAAAGAATTAGTCACCCTAACGATTTATTATTACCATTAAACACAGATCTCTGTCATTCTATAGTTTACTGTATTTCTTGTCTGATTATTAAGCAAGTAAAAAGACATTTGTTTATGTAAATCAGATAGAGAACGTTACAAGTGCATGAGGACTGAGATTAGGTTTAGGATTTTGGATGAGACTTCATGACTAAGGAATCTCAGTTGAATTAGTCCTGAAGCCACCTGAGAGAAGCTCAGATATTCGTACGATTTTCTGTGGAAGGAGGATCCTGAATCATGATTAGTCACGCATCCACTAAATGGGACAAACCTACATTGTTTAGACATATCAGCAGCTATAGTTTAGCTTAGCTCTAATTTTAGGTATGTGCCATTTTATGTCCCCATTACATTCTTCTCATTACATTACAGAACATAGTAATAGTCACATAGTAGTGTAGATACTTTGCACACGATGTTTTTTAAAACAAAAGTAATAGTTAAAACACAGTATGAAAGCATTTAGTACAGTACAGTTCTTATCTTTGTGTCTTTTATAAAGCTTGAAACACTTACTGAAAATGAAGAGTTTCTTCTTTTCTGTCAGCAGGTGTCACAAGGGTTTGCTCGTACTAGTTTTCTGTCATTCAGGCGTGAATTAGATGTATATAAAGATATATTAATATCTGGTGAATACCTAGCCTATATATTGGTGTTGTGTTAGTTTTACAGCATTATTATATTAATAGCTTTCCTACAATACACAGTTTTATGTCTTGGCTTTTAAACACTAATGCATGCTCTCCCCCTGAGTGGACACATAACGGAAAAGTTAATTAACGTGAAATAAATCGGGACGCGACGCTGTATCTCAGCTCCAAAGCCCTGGGACTCAGGGACTGAATACAGACACACAGCCCTGCCAATAACAGTTGTGATGGAGTTTGTGTTTTGCTTCGTTCTTTTTGATTTAGGTGGAAGCTTTGACATCGCTTGTTCGTCTCTGTTGTGTCTCTGTTATCTGACGATGCAGACTGTCCGGCGCAGATGCACTTTAGCATTTCCGAGTTCCAGCTTATGCGTTCTGTCAGCATTATGTTATCAGTTAACTTTTACATAAATGATTATAAGAATCATATTAAAAATGTAACAAATCTAAGCATAGATCATTTCCCCACCCCTACAAGAAGGTACTGCACAGTTCATAATAAAGTCCAAAATTTCATTCTGCAGGTTGGTACAGCAAAAAAAAGAAAATACATCACCATATAATCCCTATTATGAGAGCATAACAATAAAACTGGGCATTCAGGTGGCACAGCGGTCTAACACGCTCTCCCACGGCCGCTTTCTCTCAAGAAGGGGAGGCTGGTCAGGGGATCATCCCCTGCAATGCAGTACCACCTCCACAACGAACAAGTGTCCCTTTCTGCGGGGGTTCTTTCAGACCAGGATAAAAGTCAACTCCATAAAACTAATCAAAGCTGTCAGATTTATTTCTATAGCACTTTTTTTTAAGAACAGAGCATTGTCTCAAAGCAGCTTTACAATTTTAGATTATCAATCCCAAACTGAGCAAGCCTAGGGCGACAGTGGCAAGGAAAAACTCCCTAAACGTTATACAGAAGCTGCCTTGGGAGAATCAAGACTCAAAAAGGGACCCAAGCCTGCTCAGGTTTCAACGTCCTGCTTATACTATACAGGCAAAAGTACATAGACACACCTTCTAATTAGTTATCTCTGAACTTTGTTCTTATGTTCACAGACAAAGAGTGGCAGCAGAACAGGTTTTACTGAACATATCATTGACTTTCTTCATCTTATACTCTTCTCAACAACTTCGTCCTGCCATACTAAAACGAAATACTATAAATAAAGAAACTATCAAGACTTAAGGGGGACCTTGGCTGGCTTGCACAGATTCCTGGCCATCGCTCCAACAGACGCCTCTAGTGAGCCAAGAAAACCGACCATGATTATTGGTGTAAGTTTTGGGTGTCCACAAACTTTTGGCTGAATAGTGTAGAATCTTCTCAGAGAAAAACAAACCACAGAACATCTCCATAATTTAATCATTACTTTTCTTAATTTTTAACCTACTGTAACTTGCAGACCAATGGATTTTCAGAGGTTAACAGTTCTTGAATGACATGCAGAATTTACCAAAGACTAATTTGTTGACCCAAACTGATCCATTTGATTCTGTTCTCTACCCAAAACTGAGATCTGTTCTACCTCACATGGTTCCCCTTGGCCATACAAAGAGCTTTTGGAAGAACCAGCCCTCTGATACTGTCCTGAACAGTTTCTCCCCTGCACAAACCCTTTGCTAAAGCATAAATAAGCACGGACGACTTACTTTATCCTTAAACGACCTCTTTTCCAGCTGTCCTTCGTGATAGAAGGTGGGCAGCTGAGACCTGGAGCGTGGGGCACGCCTCTGACCCTCCATTAGCACGAGGAAGATTCACAGCACGGTCCCTCCAGTCGTACACACTCACAATGGCATGCTGATTCAGCTGCGTGTGCTGAAGAGTGCAGAGGCGTGTACAGGTGAGGCGATCGTCAGGTAGGGGGAGGAGCTCGGAAACTGTTTCCGCCTGAGTGCTGATATGGTTATTACACAACAGAGCCGAGAATTTCCAGAGTAAACATTACTGTAAATGTGTAATATTTAGGCCAGGTTGTTTTGTCGTGTCTTTGGATTTTCCCAGATTGTTTCTAAGAGTAAGGACGCAAACTACAACCCCAGGTCAACTTCATTTCATTTGTTAATTTACATCCATTCCTGCATTTCAGGCCTGCAACACATTCCAAAAAAAGTTGGGACAGGGCCAATTTAGGGCTAGTAAAGAGGTAATTAATGGTGCCATCACGCAACCAAGGGCCCTGACCCAACCCCATACCATGACAGAGCCTGGCTTTTGGACTTGTTACTGATAACAGTCTGGATGGTCCTTTTTTGTCTTTGGCATATATTTCTTCCAAAATAATAATAATAATAATAATAATAATAATAATAATAATAATAATAAATTACATTTGTATAGTGCCTTTCACAACACCCAAGGTCGCTTCACATTGACAGTACAAAGTATACAGATGAAGTAGATAAACGAAAGTGCTGAGTAAAATGATAAGTTTTAAGGTGAGTTTTAAACTGAGAGAGAGATGTTGTAGAGCGTAGAGAAAGAGGGAGCAAGTTCCAGAGCAGGGGGGCAGACACACTAAAAGCTCTGCCTCCCATTGTGGAGAGTCTAAGCCTGCGGGTGACCAACAAACTGGAATCAGATGACCATAAAGAGCGGGGAGAGTGTAGTTATCAAGCAGACCAGACATACAGGCAGGACTCAAGCCACGAAGTGATTTAAACGTAAGCATTAGTATTTTGTATTGGATACATCGATTGATGGGCAACCAGTGAGTTCGCTCGAGCACAGGAGTGATGTGTTCACTTTTCCTCGTGGATGTAGGAGCATTTTGAATAAGCTGTAATGGGCAGAGAGTTTTTGATGGAAGGCCATAAAGGAGAGAGTTACAGTGGTCAAGCCGAGAGACCACAAAGGCATGGACGAGTGCCTCAGCGGCCTTAGGGGATAGCAACGGACGGAGACGTGCAATATTGCATAAATGGAAAAAAGCCGACTTAGAGAGACAGCGTATGTGAGGTTCAAAGGACAGAAGAGGAACAAAAAGGACACCAAGATGCCTACAAACAGAGGCAGAAGGAAGGACCAAAACATCACCAATAAAATGACAGGGTTAGAAAGAGATGATAGAGCTGATTTTGTGCCAGTACAGGAGTTCCGTTTTATGGGTATTTAAGAGAAGATAGTTTGACCGAAGCCAGTAATGTAGATCGTTAAGACACCTAGTGAGACAGTCGGGGGCTTAAGACTGACTTGAGTGTCATCGGCCTAGCAGTGAAATTTCAGGCCATAATGGAGGAAAATTTCGTCAAGAGGAGTGATGTAGATGATGAATAATACAGGCCCGAGTACTGAACCCTGGGGAACACCCTGACGGATGGGAACAGAGTCAGATACCAGGCTCCCCATATGAACAAAATAGCGCCTATCAGTTAAATCAGATGTGAACCAGGATAGTACTGAGCCAGAAAGTCCAATGTTAGAAAGTCTAAACAGAAGTATGTTGTGGTTTATGGTGTCAAAAGCAGCAGTAAGATCAAGTAGAAGAAGTATAGAGACCTGACCTTTATCGGCTGCAAGAAGAAGGTCATTAAGAACATATAAGAGAGCAGTCTCAGTACTGTGTTAGGGACAAAAACTGGATTGAAAAGTTTCAAAAACATGGTTCGAGGACAAAAAGTCAAGGAGCTGAGAGACTACAACTCTTTCGACAACTTTGGAGATGAAAGGAAGATTTGAGATAACGGAAGTTACCAAGAACAGAACTATCAAGGTTGGGCTTTTTAATAAGAGGAGTAACAGCAGCTAGCTTACATGAGGAAGGAGCACAGCCAGTAGAGAGTGAAAGATTGACAAGATGATAAGATAGGCTCAGATACAGAAGATGCACAGGACTGTAAGAGAGAGGTAGGAACTGGGTCAAGTGTTGAGGTAGTGGGCCTAGAATTAGTAATGATTTTAGAGATGAGAGTTGAATCAACAGAAGAGAAGGTGGTAAGAGTACCAGACGGAGATACAGAAGTGAGAAAAGGAGGTTGAAAGGGTGGAGCATCCTGTAGATCCCGGTAAATGTTTGAAACCTTGTCACTAAAAAAATTTAGAAAGGCAGAGCACAAATCAGGTGAGGCAGTGGTAGAGTAACAAGGGAGGTAAAGAAACTTATTGGCTATGGAACAAACCCCAGCTTTTTTAAATACCTCAGTGTAGTAGGAGGAGCAGGTCTTATTTAGCGCTTCCTTGTAATTAGATAGATGTTCAGTAAATGGCAGAAAATTAACATGTAACCTAATTCTTGTAACGCCGCTCTAAGAGCCGGAACATAACCTTTAAGGTAAGAAGCTCTGGAGAGAACCATGGGGAGGTATGGGAGGAAGGCACAGATCTAGTTTTGACTGGTATAAGTGTGTCAAGGATTTCTGCTAACGTTCTGTTATAGAATAGCTCCCCTTCATCTAGAGAAAAAAGAGAATTGATATATGAAAAGTTGAATGAGTCAATCAGAGCTGTAAAGGAAGATGGCCTGACAGCAGAAACATTACAATAACAAAGTAGGACCTTAGACCGGGGCTTAGGAACAGGAAGAGAGACACAGCATGAAATTAATAAATGGTCAGATAGTGCAGTACAATGACCCGATACGTTACTGACAACTCCTGTGGTGGAACAAATTACATCAAGAATGTGACCATGCTTATGAGTTGGAAAGTCAACGTGTTGAGATAAATCAAAACTGTTTAGGAGTGACAGAAAGTCTAACGTCGTGGAAGCTCCGGAGCTGAGATGGATGTTGTTATCCCAGAGCATAATCAGAGAGGAGGAAGAGGAACTGATGCAAGTGAGTACCTGACCAAGTTCTGACAGAAAGTCAGAAATGGAGCACTTGGGAGGACGATAAATTAGTAGTATGGAGATCGGACATGGGCCAACAACCTTCTAAGCCAAAAGCTCAAAGGATGAGACCTCATGAACATTGCATAGAGTCAAATTAACAGCAGAGTTATATAGAACAGCTACACCCCCCACCCCGACCCAAACATCGGGGGACAGTATAGTATTTAAATCCAGGGGGGTAGCAGCATTCAAATGGAAAAAATAACCAGGCACCTGCCAAGTCTCAGTCAAAAAACATACATCAAGATGGTGTTGTCCAGTGAAGTCCTGGAGAAATGTAGCTTTATCGGTGAGTGATCAACAGTTGAACAGGCCAACATTGAGGGTACAGCGTGAGGAAGATGGGAGAGTGTATGACGGAATGCTGGTCCGAGGCACCACCTGCAGAACGCTGAAGTCCACTGCACGAAGTGTTCTATATGGGCATCTTCTGGATCCCAGAGCTGTAATCCAAAAGAAAATCTGTTATACTGATCGTTCTAAGCACAATCCCCGTTCCCACAGTGTGATGGTCCATCCCAGATGCCTCCGAGCCCAGAGAAGTCGACACCCCTTCTGGACATGGTTATAACATGAGGCTACTTTTTAGCACAGTAACGTTTTAAGTGGCATTTGTGAATGTAACTCTGTATTGTAGAGCTTAATAAAGGTTTGAGAAAGGAATCCCTTGTCCATGTGGTTCTATCAGCTACTGATGAATGATGGTTCTTGATGCAGTGCCATCTGAGGGAGTGGAGATCATCCCCCTTCAGTTTATGCTTTTACCCTTACCCTTTATGCACTGAAATTCATCCAGATTCCTTGAATCATTTAATAATATTATGCCCCGTAGAGGAAGAAACATGTAAATCCCTTCCACTCTTTCTTTGAGGAACATTGTTTTTAAACAATTCAATCATTTTCTTACACATTTATTGATAAACTGGAGATCCTCTGACCATCTTTACTCCTCAAAGACTCAGCATTTTGTACCAAATCATGATTATAATCACCCTTGAAATCACGTCATTAAAACGCTTAACGTAAACAAAGCTTAACGTGGCTTAATGTACGAAGTAATCTATTGGTGAAAGGATGAACCTGTGATCCAAAAAGAACGGAATCATTTTTACGTTACGTTTTTTTTACTTATAATAGGTTTAAATGGGAAGAAAAGATTCCGTCTTCTACGTTAATCGTTTTCCTAATATGATTTATTTTGGTATTAGATTTAAATTTTATTCCGTGAATCTTTCTGAACTTAAGAATCCTTTAGGTTTCTGAACTTTTTCTCTACTAGGTTGTAAGTAACGCTTGGTTTTGTCGCCACCTAGTGATTAAACGGCAATAATCAAGTGCTTTAGCTTTGCTTTACCGTAATTCTCCTATAACTCACACTACTGTGCCTGATCGACTTTAAACTGGCGCGAAATGGCAATCGACTGTAAAAATAATAAGCAATGAATACCATCTAATCAAATGCAGAGATTATAATCCTTTTCTATGTAACTGCACTGTGCTCCAAATACCGAACACCAAATCGTATTGGATATTTAAATTACTTTACTGATGCTAGAACATTTGCTGTTTTAAGGTAAAATGTACCTATCTGTACACCGACTGTAGACCCAGTATCTCTCTGTTGTGGTAAACACTTGAGAATAAGGAAACCCTGACCAACAAGCAGAGGCAGAGTAGTGAAAAAATGATACTCTATCAAAAGTACTGATCCAAATAATGACCTGAGTAACAGTAATAAAGTAGCTTGTGAAAATGCACTTGAGGCCTGCCTCACCTGTTACATTAACTAAAATAAATAAAGAAAAACATTGCCTGAATGAAATGAAAAGATTTAAACCTATATAGCAATACATGCTACACTGACATAAGCTGCTGTGTCAAAATGGAGCCCGCAAAGTGCAGCATCCAGTCGTGTTTGGAAATCGTTTTAGTCTGGACTTTGCAGCCGAACAAAGTAAAAAAAACACACACACACAAAGGACTCATTATGACGTTTTTAAATATTTAAATATCCTTACAGTTAAGCCGAAAAGGCTTCCTATTCATATGTAGCGCACTATAACGAACGTAAATGCCCTCATTTCAAGCTGCGTGTAGTGCACTACATAGGGAGTAGAGACTCATTTTAGATTCAGCTCGGTTCTATTTGTCTTTTGATTATGCAGTAGTCACAGAAATCAGCTCAGGGGTCTCGGAGCTCTGCATGCATACCGCATTATAAATGAATTACACAAACACAAACAGCTGCACAGGAGCACACACAGAAAACAGCAGATAAAATAAGAAATATAAACCAGGATCGGTTACCTTTTAAACTCCTGTCAGTATTACAACCTCGTTTAGATTTAACCAGATGGAGAATCCATTTAAGGAGATGCATTAGGTCAATTCGCGTCTCTGAAGTGAGCCTGAAATTAATCGAGCAGGTGTAGGGAGTGAGAGAGTGATAAGCTGGCCCTGACACTGTGCGTACAGCGGTAGGTGAAATGCTAGAGCTCAGCCAGCAGATGGCGCCGTTATGCATGTTATTATACTTTAAAGCACGTAATACTCGCGCATTAGTGTTTTTGGGCGGATTATATTTTTACTGAACAGAAACATGGCGGAATGACGGTCAGGATAATAAAAGGACTAAAGATAGATACGAGAAACTACAAATCCAGAGACCTAAATAACACACAAATACACACGCCTTTGTTTTACCGTGACGCAAAAACTGCATGTAAATAACGGCTATGAGGGTCGCCATGGCTACGAGCCAAACCGCATACTACCGTACTAAAGAGTACGCCAAATTAACCGTGCACCTTACACAGCGTGCTGGTTTGGCGCACTGCTTAGTAGAGTAGTATGCGGTTTGGGACGTAGCCCATAGCTGTTTGGGTAGCACGCTAGTGTAACGTTAGCTTTCATCAAAGGGACGGAAAAACAGCATTTTATTATTGCGGAACTGGAAAATAACGACGATTCTGGAGAAATGGGTGAGAATTAATGATAAATAATAATATTTAGATGAATGAAAGTGTAGTAATAATAATTATTATTAGGCCGCGCAGAGAACAAAGATGAAACGGGTCCAACAATAGCATCACTCATTTATACCCTAATATAACAGAATAAGTCATTATTATAACATTTTAATCTCTTATTGGGCTAAAGTGAGATTATTTAAACTGGATCTAACTGGCAGTCTGAACAGAGCTTCGATTGGCTGCGTGCATTAGAATATGAAATGGGAGTTAAAGGTCCTTTTTGAGTGTCCGTTTGTCTTCACGGCATGTTTTAACGGGTTCGTAACACAACGCGACATGTCTTTCTGTGGCTACACACACTGAGGACGGCTGTGTGTGGTTTGCTGTTATTACATTCCCTGACTCAGTCATTCATAAAATAAACAAGCTACATAAGATAAACACACTACACGTCATTAACACACTGCACAACATATACAAAAGAAACGTACTACACAACATAAACACAATACACAAAACATAAAATAGCACACTACACAACAAACACAATACATAAGATGAAGACACGACACTAACACAATTCACTTCATAAAATAACGCCACACAACATAAACACAATACATAACACATAAAATAGCACACTACACAACACATAAGATGAAGACACGACACTAACACATAAACACATAAAATAGCAAACTACCCAACATAAACGCTACACAACAAACACAATACATAAGATTAACATACTACACAACACTAACACACTACACAACATGAACACAATACACGACAAGCACAAAACATAAGAGAAACACACTACACAGCATAAGCACAATACATAAGACTAGCATACTACACAACTACTCTGCATAAAATAACACACTGCACAACAAACACAAAACATACACACTACACAAAACAATACATAAGATAAACATACTAAACAACAAACAATACACTTCAGAAAATAACACACTACACAACACACACAGTGTTTCTAATAAACATGCCTAATGAAAGGAGTAATTTGTGTTAGATTTATTAGTGTTCGCTGTTTTATTAGTGTTTACTGATTTGTTTTTTTTAAATAAAACAAAGCCTTATAAATGCCTGAGTCACAAATGAGCCCCCCTCCACCCCTCAGGTTCGGAGCCTCCGTCGCCCCCTCAGCTGGTGGATGAAGGAGTGGATGAGGATGACGAGGAGCTGAGTGGAGGAGAGGAGGCCGAGCTCCGAGTGTCGACAGGCCGAGGGTCCCTGCTGACCAGGAGGGGGATCACGCTCCGGGTGCTGCTGAAAGATGGCCTGGTGGAGCCGGGGGACGCCGTCCTGTCCATACACTACCTGGTAATGGTGACGTCCCCACAGCGGGGCACAGCGGGGCCCCCTAACCGTCACTCCTGTAGGTGGGGAAGCAGAGGGGCCGTGTTAGTGCCTGTATACAACTCTGTGCAGGAGGAGAGCTCAGCCTGCATTCACATGAGTTATACCTCTAAGTCTAGGGTTGCCAGATTTGCCATAAACACCTCTCCCGGTGTCAATGGAAAGCCAAGTCAAACAAAGCCAAGTGTCAAACAAAGCCAAGTTTTTTGAATAAGAGGACCTGGCAACCGTGTCGGTTACACCCCTGTTCCTGTAGGTGGTGAGGCAGAGGGGTTGTATTAGTGTCTGTTTTTTAACTCTGCATCTTTTTTTTTTTAAATCACTAAAATAAAAACAAATCTGAATCAGCGAACCACAGCAGCTTTAATAGGAAATGGGGGGTTTTATTGGTTTTCATTAAGGAGGAATTAAAATAAAGGATTTCATCTAATGTGCCCCATTAAACGTGTAAATTTCATATAATAAGTGTCTTTTTGTTGAAATTACTCAACACTGTACACATCCCAGCTCGAAACAACAAGAATAACTTTTAGAAGGTTTGAAAACTTGTAAAAACTTATATAAAGGGTATTTTCAGAAGAAACGATATGTGTGCAAACGATATGGTTTAGAGATACGGCTATAAACACGAGTGGAACGCTACCATCTACACAGCAGTCCAATGCCACTCTGGCCGAAATATAAACTGTAATAAACATAAACCTTGTGTAATTTATGGAAATTAATCTATCTAATAATCTAATAAAAATATTAGATAATAAAATTCTTCATTTTCTCAAGGATATATTGAGTTTCAGAGTCTTCACAAAGTGTTCGATAGCCGTTTCCGTGCCTTTAATTCTGTGGCACATTTCATTCCGGGGTTGCCAGATCCCAGGTTAATGGAAAAATTGCTCAAACAAAGCCAAGTGTTTAGAATAAGCAGACCTGGCAACCACCTGTGTGCATGCTCAGACTGAGAATACAGGGTGAAATCAGGTATACATGCACTGAGAAATCTGATTACCGAGACAAAATCCAGCTCTCGTTATTGGATTTCTTAATCGATTTCTTAATCAAAGCAACAAGAACAGCTAAGTGTATGAGAAAGCTTAGGAGAAGCCCCAAGAAAGAACAGAACTGCTTACATAACTGTAGCAACATTAGATATTTTACTTGATGAATAAGAGGCAAAAGAAAAGGAAAAACAAAGAAACATTCATATCTAAGTGTAGGCCTGTAATAAATACCGGTTATAATATCTGACCGATGACAATAACCGATAGATTGTGCATGGCTGTTATTAAGTGCATGTTGACTCAGGAGGATGGCACGACGGACCGGATACTTTGGTTTGATAGGCAGTTGTCTAATGTGTAAGACCTCGATTGTTGAAGTGATCTGACGTAGGTTGTTTAGTACATGTGGTTCCTCCGCAGGGGAAGGACTTTGTGGGTGACCTGCTGATCGATGGGAAGATCCGCTGGGTGGAAACGGGGCAGATCTTCAACTCCCCGAGCGCCTGGGCCACACACTGCAAACGGCTGGTCAACCCGGCCAAGAAATCGGGCTGCGGCTGGGCTTCGGTACGGTACCGCGGCCAGAAACTGGCCCAGTATAAAACCAGCTGGCTGCGTAAATACCAGCCCAGCGCCGACATGGTGAGTGTGGACCATTACAACACGTACAGGCTCTCTGAAGCCACAGTTCTCACAGCTGACCCCGTCCCCAGAGCGAGCCTCATAAACACTGGTATTTATGGAACTCATAGAGGAGATGGAAGTGTCATATGGTCACCTGCTTCTGTGCCACACCAGAGCCTGGCCAGTGAGGGGGAGGATGAAGAGTTGGGCGACGAGGATGAGGACGATGGCAAGACGGCCGTTCAGATGGAGGACAGACCCAGGAAGTCCAGGCCGGAGTTACACGGTGAGAATGATGAGACTGTATGGATTGTGGCAGGAATAAAGACCGAGCTGTGAGTGAGTTCCTGGAGCTGTTCCTGTGCTACAGACGCGAGTGTGGTTTCCAGGAGAGGCGAGAGGGAGCGGGTCCCCATCAGGTACTGCGCGCTGGGGAGCAGAGACATCGCCAGGTAACGACCCGCCACAGGGCGCAGTGCGGCCCAAACGCTTTGTTGTCCCTGCTCATCAGTGCTTTCTGCTCAGAGATCCTCACACTCTGGTGGAGCTGTCCGCCTTCTCCGCCATCAACCGCTTCCAGCCGTTTAACGTCGCCGTCTCCAGCAACGTCCTGCTGCTCATGGTAACTCCTCCTCTGAAATCACGCGGAACATGGCCGAGCAATGCCTAGCGCCGCTTCAGTTTCTGGATTGCAGGCAGTGGAGTAGCGAGTCTCTGACTCGTGAGATATTATTTAAGGCAGGGTTTTAGTCGTGAGTGTTGTGCATGCAGGTCCAGGTCCACTCTCTGTTCTCCGAGTGCCGTCTGTACGTGAGCAGCTGGACTGCCATTGCTTACTCGCTGTGTGTTGTAGAATCCATACCCAGCCTCAGAGCTGCTCAGCCTCACTGCTCACATGTCTCTTTCTCAGGACTTCCACTGTCACCTGACCACGAGTGAGGTGGTGGGCTATCTAGGAGGCCGATGGGACACGACGACACAGCGTAGGCTCTCTCACCACTATTCCTATCTCTCTCGTCTGTCGTGACTTACATGTGTGCTGATGACATCATCCTCCCGCAGTGCTGACGGTGTTACGAGCCTTCCCCTGTCGCACGCGATTGGCCGACAGAGACGCGGCGCCTGCGGTGGAGGAGGAGGTTAGTGCCGGCGCGATTCTCTGTCACAAAGCACTCCATCAGGTGGTACACTCACTCGCTCACACACCTGATCTGAGGGAACGAGTGTGTGTGTGTGTGTGTGTAGATTTGTCAGAACCTGTTCATGCGAGGCCTCTCATTGGTGGGCTGGTACCACAGTCACCCTCGAGGCCCCGCCCTCCCATCGCTGCAGGACATCGATTCGCAGATGGACCATCAGCTCCGCCTCCAGGGCAGCAGCAACGGCTTCCAGCCCTGCCTGGGCATCATCTGTGGTGAGACCACGCCCACACCCACTTGTAAAATAAAATAAACTCTAAAGCACAGATTGGAGGTTATCTACCTCTCAAATCTGAGAATTGGTTCTTTTCAGATCATTTGAATTTTTTTTTCCACACTGGTTCTTTTCAAAGCATTAGAATTTCAACTTTATTCCACACTGGTTCTTTTCAGATAATTAGAATTTACATTATTTTCACACTGGTTCCTTTCAAATCGGGAATGTGAAAAAAAAAAAACCATGAAAAACAAAAATGGGAAAAAATAAAATGGAATTTGGGGGATTTCCTAGATCCCTACACCCCATCCTAACCCCTGACCCAGACCTGCTATAATGAACGATGATCTGAATGTTAAATCTTGGGAAATAAAGGTCCTGAGATTGTTTCAGAAGAAGTAATGGTGAACCCACTTATATGAATATTGACCGTCCAAACCATTCTCTGTAACGACGTACACCCAGATACAGGGTTCAGCTCTAAACAAAACCTTCAGTGTTTGTGTAGCGCCCAGTAGCTTCACTCAGACTGCCTTAATGTACATGTGTTTCACATCCAGGACCTTATTACCACGGAAACCAAGGCGTGGCCTCCACCATCACTCCATTTTGGGTGGTTCCTCCTCCAGAAGTGAGTGAAGATCATTGTCCAAGCTGCATGTTTACATTCCTGTGACAAAAAATGCTCGAGTGCGTAAAATCTAACTAATAACATGAACTTGTTTAATAAACACAGGATCTGACCTCTTACCCCCCTCCCCCTCTCCCCCCCCCAGCAAAGGCCTAATGATTACGGGATCCCGGTGGCTGTGGAGGTCACGTACGTACAGGACAATTTCCTCACTACAGACGTCCTCAATGAAATGGTACGATCATTTAAATAACGAGGCCTATTTAGAAAGAGGAAGGGTTAGGATGTGTTACACACGGTTATGATCCCTCACCTGCCTTCCATCAGAAGCGCCCCAGTGAAATGTTTCCATGGAGCAAGCAAGACATGAAAATAATCTTATAGAATCATCACCTAATACTAAATGCTGTTCATGTAGAGCAGAGGCAGACACACTGGACTACTGACCAAAATGCTAAGGATTCAGGTCTGCCAGGTCTTGGTACTGCCAGGTGCCACTGTTGGGCCCTTGCCCGAGGTCTTTACCCGTCAGGTGCCTGGACTGTAGCTTGTAAGATCGTATCAGTTGTATTTACTCGGTACTCGTCGTTTTGGGTTTTCAACAAGCCTTCTGGAACGAATTAATGACGAGAACCGAGGTACCGCCTTATGTTAGTGTTAAACATACAGTGGTGCTTGAAAGTTTGTGAACCCTTTAGAATTTTCTATATTTCTGCATAAATATGACCTAAAACATCATCAGATTTTCACACAAGTCCTAAAAGTAGATAAAGAGAACCCAGTTACACAAATGAGACACAAATATTATACTTGGTCATTTATTTATTGAGGAAAATGATCCAATACAAACATATTAGTGAGTGGGCAAAAGTCTGTGATCCTTGCTTTCAGTAATCTGGTGTGACCCCCCCCTGTGCAGCAATAACTGCAGCTAAACGTTTCCTGTAGCTGTTGATCAGTCCTGCACACTGGGTTAGAGGAATTTTAGCCCATTCCTCCGTACAGAACAGCTTCAGCTCTGGGATGTTGGTGGGTTTCCTCACATTAGCTGCTCGCTTCAGGTCCTTCCACAACATTTCCATTGGATTAAGGTCAGGACTTTGACTTGGCCATTCCAAAACATGAACTTCATTCTTCTGTAACCATTCTTTGGTAGAACAGCTTGTGTGCTTAGGGTCGTTGTCTTGCTGCATGACCCACCTTCTCTTATGATTCAGTTCATGGACAGATGTCCTGATATTTTCTTTAGAATTCCCTCTGATGATATCATTCAGAATTCATTGTTCCATCAATGATGGCAAGCCAGTCCTTCCCAGATGCAGCAAAACAGGCCCCAAACCATGATACTCTACCACCACCATGTTTCACAGATGGGTAATAGTTTCTTATGCTGGAATGCAGTGTTTTCCTTTCTCCAAAACATAAACGCTTTTTCTTTGTAAAACCAAAAGGTTCTATTTTTGTCTCTCCCTGTCCACAAAACATTCTTCAATAATACCTTCTGGCTCGTCCCCGTGATCTTTAGCAAACTGCAGACGAGCAGCAATGTTCTTTTTTGAGAGCAGTGGCTTTCTTCCTTGCAAAGCCCTGCCATACCCCCCACCATTGTTGTTCAGTGTTCTTCTGGAGGTGGACCTCATGAACATTAACATTAGCCAATGTGAGAGAGGCCTTCAGTTGCTTAGAATTTACCCTGGGGTCCCCTTTGGTGACCTCACCAGCTATTACAAATGCCTTGCTCTTGGGGAGTGATCTTTTGTTGGTCGACCACTCCTGGGGGGGAGGGTACAATGGTCTTGATTTCCTCCATTTGTACACAATGTTCTGACTGTGGATTGGTGGAAGTCCAACTCTTTAGAGATGGTTTTTGTAACCTTTTCCAGCCTGATGAGCATCTCTTTTTTCTGAGCTAGTCAAAAATCTCCTTTGCTCGTTACCATGATACAACTTCCACAAACGTTGTTTGTGAAGAGGCAGACTTTGATTAGATCCCTGTGCTCTTTAAATAAAACAGGGTGTCCCACTCACACCTGATTGTCATCCGTTGATGGAAAACACCTGACTTTAATTTCACCTTCACATATCTGCTAATCCTAGAGGGTTCACATACTTTTGTTTTGCCACTTACTAATATGTAATACTCTGGATCATTTTCCTCAATAAATAAATATTTAGACCAAGTATAATATTTTGTCCTCATTTGGTGTAACTGGGTTTCTCTTTATCTACTTTTAGGACTTGGGGAGAAAATCTTGATGATGTTTTAGGTCATATTTAATGCATTAAATATAGAAAATTCTAAAAGGTTTCACAAACTTTCAAGCACCACTGTGTCAAAACAGAAAAAACCCCAACAGAATTTCGATACCACTTGTCGGTTAATACTAACGCATTTCATACTTCAACAACACGTCTGGGATTAGTGCAGAAATCGGTCTGTATTAAGGAGGCACCTATTTGACACGACCATAATCATGTCGTTGTGTTTTGATACGCTCTGCCTTAGGAGCACTACAGACGTGGCTGTGTGAATCATACCTAATAAATAACCATTCAGCCCACCAGTTTGAACATTTTGATGGCTACATCGCTCATGTAAACAGAAGTGTGTTTTCCCCTTTTAATTATTGTGAAATGTGAAATCTTTGAGCTGAGAGTCCTTTCCAGCAGCTCCAGCATGAATTGATCTCAGATGTCTGCTGTTGTACTTGGATGTGGGTTCAGATTAGTGCGGTAAATAGACAAACAAAGTGAACTAGATTAAAGTGAACAGTCTTAGTGTGTTAAACAGAAAACCATCTCCCTGTACATTTAGGCCACACAGCAGAGAATGATGCGCTGTCCCATTTTAGTCCTTGTTGGCTTGGCGTTCTTAACATCTTAAACAAAAGCCACGATTGAAAAACATACTGATTGGAAAGCATTTCTGACGTTCTGTGATCTTCCCAAAGTTTCATAACCTTCTGTGACTGTGTGCTGAGCTAAACACGTGTGATTTAATACGTGCTGCTATTTTCACCATTTGTAATGGAGTCAAAGCAGCACCAGGATCTCCTGTTCTGAACGCATGCTGCAAGTAGAGGGTGGTTAGGACGCCTAGACTGACGTGTAATGCTCAACTTGGCTCCTATAACGAAAACAAGCAGGTTTGATTGAGACTAGCAGGCTGGGGTATGAACCGCGGTCAGTAGTCCAGTACCTTACCCTTACCGGCCGTCCCAATACCGTCCTGTTACTATTACTGTCAGATCTGTGTGTGTGTTGTGGGTGTATGCTGGTTGTAAACGCCTGTGTGTGTGTGTGTGTGTGTGTGTGTGTCCTGTAGATGATGCTGGTGGAGTTTTACCGAGCAGCTCCGGATCTGGTCAGCTTCAATCAGATGTGGTGTTCAGATACCTCCATCCTGGATAAAATCAAGGTCTGTTCCTCTCTCCCTCACTCCTATGAACAGGCCTTTAATGACCTCCTGTTTTTGCCCACTTTAATTATATATATATATACACACACACACACACACAGAGGTGTGAAAAACTATTTGCCTCTTTCCTGATGTCCTATATTTTTTGCATGTTTGTCACACATTTTTCAGAACATCAAACCAATTTAAATATTAATCAAAGACAACACAAGTAAACACAAAATGCAGGTTTTAAATGAAGGTGTTTACTATTAAGTGAGTAAAAAATCCAAACCTACATGGCCCTGTGTGAAAAACTGATTGTTAAAACATAACTATGGTTTATCACACCTGAGGTCACCGTCTCTAGCCACACCCAGGCCTGATTATTGCCACACCTGTTCTCAATCAGGACATCACTTAAATAGGACCTGCCTGACAAAGGGAAGTAACCAAAAGATCCTTTAAAAGCTACACATCAATGCCGAGATCCAAAGAAAGTCAGGAACAATTGAGAAAGGAAAGTAATTGAGATCTAGCAGTCCTGGAAAGGGTTATAAAGCCATTTCTAAAGCTTTGGGACTCCAGTGAACCACAGTGAGAGCCATTATCCACAAATGGAGAGAAGTCATTGAAGCAGTGGTGAACCTTCCCAGGAGTGGCCGGCCGACCAAAATTACCCCAACCAGAGCGCAGCGACGACTCATCCAAGAGGTCACAAAAGACCCCACAAACAACATCCAAAGAACTGCAGGCCTCACTTGCCTCAGTTAAGGGTCAGTGTTCATGCGGCCTCCAGCATAAGAAAGAGACTGGGCAAAAAGGCCTGCTGAGTTCCAGATTGAAACCACTGCTCTGAGCAAAAAAGAGCATTTAAAGTTCGTCTTAATTTCTCAGAAACATCCTGATGATCCCCAAGACTTTTGGGAAAAAAACATTCTGGTGGACTGACGAGACAAAAAGCTGAATCTCTTTGGAAGGTGTCCCATTACTCTGGTGTAAAAGTAGACACAGCATTTCAGAAAAAGAACATTATAGCAATCAGTAAACATATGGGGGTGGTAGTGTTGTGATGGTCTTGGGGCTGTTTCTGCTGCTTCAGGACCTGGAAGACTTGCTGTGATTAAAATGGAACTATGAATTCTGCTGTCTACCAAAAAATTCCTGAAGGACAAATGTCCGGCCATCTGTTGGTGACCTCAAGCTGAAACGAAACTTGGGTTCTGGCAGCAGGACAATGATCCAAAAAAAAACACACCACCAAGTCCACCTCTGGATGGCTGAAGAAAAAACAGAATGAAGACTTTGAGTGGCCTAGTCAAAGTCCTGACCTGAAGCCTATCGAGATGCTGTGGCATGACCTTAAAAAGGCCGTTCATGCTGGAAAACCCTCCAATGTGGCTGAATTACAACAATTCTGCAAAGATGAGTGGCCAGCATTCCTCCACAACGCTGTAAAAGACTCATTGTGAGTTATCACAAACGCTTGGTTGCAGTTGTTGCTGCTAAGGGCGACCCGACCAGTTATTAGGTTTAGGGGGCAATCACTTTTTCACACAGGGCCATGTGGGTTTGGATTTTTTACTCACTTAATAGTAAACACCTTCATTTAAAACCTGCATTTTGTGTTTACTTGTGTTGTCTTTGACTGATATTTCAATTGGTTTGATGTTCCGAAGCACTTAAGTGTGACAGACATCCAAAAAAAAATAGGAAATCAGGACGGGGGCAAACACTTTTTCACACCACAGTGTGTTTTTTTACCTTCAGTGTAAACAATGCCCATTTTCTTGTACAAGTTTAACAAAAAAAACTTCAGTCACCTGGAATTAAAAGAAATGACTAGAACCGGGGGTAGAAGCAGTATGCTCTGCTGTAGCTTCAGCACATCTTTTTGAAAAATTCCTTTTTTATTTCTGAAGCATAACAATTCAAAATATGTACTTTATCCCCTACAATTAACAGAAATTGGAAAGTTACTCCAAGAGTATGTGCTGCTGTAACAGTCCCTGAATTCCAGTAACTGCAAATTTCAATTGAACAAAGCAAGCAATGACTGCGCCCTCTGGTGTTAAAAATGCAACTGCGCTAGATGGCGTAATAAACAATAATCCATTTTCTTAATCTTTCTCATATTGCAAATATCGTTTTTAAACACAGTCATGAATGTATTAATGTCATAAAAAAATACAAAACCGATATAATTGCCAAGATTACATCGGTTAATGCAGTTAATGGTTCAGAATGTCAGTTTCTCTTGGTTTTCGATGACCTGCCCAGCCTTAACCCCAGTACTTATTGTCATTACCTGTGCACTTGTGTTAAAAGTAAGGACTTTAGCTCAGTCTCTGGGTAGTTCAGGTAACATCTGGCTGATCTCTCTTGCATATTGTGCTCAGCACGTTTCCAGATTTTCTCACCGCCTCCCACTTTGTCTCTCAGGCTTCTCTGAGTGGCCACGCCCCCAAAGACCAGGCCTACTCTCAGATCCTGGAGCACATCTACAACCAGCTGCGCAGCCTGCAGTGACCGGACCGTCCTCCACAGGTGTGGGTCACCTGAAGTCACGCTGAGTCGGCACTCGAGGCCGGAGGGACAGAGCTCCTGATTGGCTGGCTGTTCAACAAACCAGTGCAGGGGGAAAGAAAACACCAAGTGCAGTCAAACCTCGTTACTATAACAGGACCCCAAAGGCCATTAGCACCTCAGTGAAAATCCCTACCTGGATCTGTTAGAGTCAAACTCCGCCCACTTTCAGTGACGTCAGCGCAAGTCTAGGAGCACGAGCGGCACTCTGATTGGCCGTCCTGCCTGTCCGTTATCTGCGTTACCTTTTTTTTTACAGCAGGCCCGAACAGCTGTTAAACACTACAATGTAAAATAAACCATTGCCTTAATCAGCTCATAATTAAGCTCTGAATAAACTCAGTGAGGGCTGGAGGAGGTAAGGCTTCCATTTAGCTCAAAACGTTCATCTGAAGGTTCTATTTCAAGGTCAAAGTTATAAAATAAGCAGTTGTACTGAGTGAGAGGCCTGGTCTGGTCGCTGCAGCTGGACGGTGGATGACGGGGTTTGGCTGCATCTGGTGTTACTTCTTATTGAGTGTAGTTAGAAATGTGTAGATATAAAGTAACGATGACCATTGCTGTAGCAGAGTCCCAAGGTAGTTTGACTGCTATATTTACCCTTTCTGATACATGCTCAGAACAGAAGCGGGTGTCGGCTAGACCCGAGGACTCATGACCCGCCCTGTTACTGAGGGGAGGCAGGGCTTCACCTGCTGTAACATCTGGATGAGAAACCCCTTCTTTATCTGTGTTAGACAGAGAAGGACATGTCATGCTGCTGAATGGTAAATACACACTGGAACCCGTGGAGTTTCCCATGAGCCTTCCTTTGGTTGAAATGACACACCCCAGAGGCCACGCCCTCTTCAGGCAGAGGAGATAACTACAAGTAGATCTGATAACCTTTTGAAGTAATGTTAACATGGTAATAAACAGAACCGGAAGGTGGTTTGTCTGGTAGTTATTCACATCCAGGCACATTCATCCTGGGAACATTTAGAGTGACCAATTAACCTAATGGCAGGGTTGGGTATCGTTTGTATTTGATCGATTCTGGTACTTACTGATTCCAAGTTTCCAAATTCCAAAATGGTGAAAAAACAAAATGGGCCAAATGTTTAGGTATAAAACATCTTCAATATTTCAACTTTAAAAAGCTGTTTTAACGTTTTTCTTCTTAAAAATCTGGTAACGTGGTTTAATGTACTAAAACACGTCCCAGGAATATGAACACACACACACACACACACACAAGTAGTCTGTACTGCTGAAAAACCTATTTTACTTGTAGTGGGTCTAAATGGAATCTAATGTGAAAAGGATTCCTTTCCTCCTGGACCACTGGATACACGACATAACCCAAGCACGGCCTGATGAAGGAGATTCTGATCAGCAGGAAATGCGTTCAGTCGTTTATTTTCTTAAAAGATGGGGAGGAAGCAGGTACAAATATTTAGGAGTACAGGATATTTAAGAATACAGGATACTCGAGTTAGTGTTTCTTTTTTTTTTTCCTTCAAGACAAACCAGATGTTTTTTCCAACTAAAACATACATTAGCAAGCTATCTGACAGAGCTAACATGCAGATAATTCATTAAAAAAGATCGATTAAAAAAATAATATAATACTAAACAAGACCAGAAGGATTTTGGTTTGTAAAATGATTCTGGTTCTCTGTGGATTAGAGAGAAAATAGATGTTTGAGTGTTGTATTCTCCGTTTGTAGAGCTGCAGGGAAGGCACGTGAGTACTCATGCTGGTACGTCCGCGCACTGCTCATGCTTAAGCCGCAAACACGCCCAGCCCTTCGTACAAGAAAACGCAACTAACGGGACTTCATAAAAGTAGATATTTTGGTCTAGCTAGATTCTTGATTCTGCAAAAAGTACACAACCCATCTGCAGACTCTCTCTCTCTCATGCAGGGGAGAGTAAGGTGCACTGTAAACAAGAGTAAGCAGGTGATCATCGTTCACCATGGCAGCACAGAGGCTCGAGCACATCGACAGCGGCGAAGGACGCAAGTCCACCTACCAGAACACGAGAAAACCTGAACCTGACAGGAAAATTCAACACCATGATCCCGTTACTCTAAACAGAACCCATCAGCCATAATCAGTCACTGTGGGAGGTTTGCTTCTCTAGTTTAGATCTGCTAAACTATAATAACTACCGTTATTAATGACTAAATTAATACCATGTACGGAATCTACATCTCTAAAGGTGAACCACCGTCCTGTTTAAAGGCCTTTTCACACAAAGTCCGAAACTGATGGACTGATGTAAAATGTTTAATCGGAGCCTGTTCTCATTTCTACATTAAAATCAGGCTGACCAATCAGAGCTTGGTCGCTGGGCAGAACAGTCCAGTTCCAAGTCTTGCCCTGCTGGTGTATCGATTCCTCTGCCAGGCCCAGCATTTCCTTAGTCGTCCTCTGCGGTTTTATCCTCTTGTCTGAGGAGGTCAGGTGAGGCCACGCACCGGCAGACTTTGCTTTTGCACCGGGCTCCAGCCTTTGTTCCCTAACCTCCCTTTGCCATCTGTCTAACGTTAAAACCTTTCAGGTAAAAATTTCGATTTCTCTCTTTCCGCTGAATATTCCGTGATCATATTTCAGCTGATAATTCTTAGTGGCTGAAATATCACTGCTAATTACAACTACTCCATCCTGTAGCTGCCTCTGAACTACAGAAGCAAACCTGATGTGATAAAGGTCTGGGCTGACCGAGTACCGTCCAGTAACAGGAGCATGGTGTACATGTGATGTCTGGCTGAACTATTCCTTTAAAAAACACAGCCACGTCACAGGATACACAGAGACGGGTGAGGGGTCGGCTCCTCAATGATCATTAACACACACACACACACACACACGTCTTGCTATCCTTGTGAGGACGTTCCGCTGACATATGGCAATGATGAATTAATGCTACACCTAACTAGAGCTCCAGCGATCAATCAGCCTCCGGAATCAGAGGGTTTTTAGTGGGACGACTGACCAGTGATGAGTCTCATAACCGATCCTGTGCCGGTCACATTGGACTTGTCCAGCTCACAACAACGGATTTAGTGGCACAAACAAACAGAACGGTGCTTTTAGGAACTTTAATTCATAATTCAGCTGAATTTTGTACGGAGCTTTAAACCCAGCTCAGCCACTCTCGGGTTTGTTCATGAGATCGCGTGTTCAGGATGAGGAAGTGTGGAGTGCTACTCAGTCAGCTAAATAATCTCTCTCTACATAGGTGTGAGGGAGTAGGGATCCATGTCGGACACAGCCGTAGCCACAGTGTGGAAGCTCTTCAGAGCGTGCTGTTTGTAATACAGATGTGGCCAAAATACGCCGTTTGGAACAACAGATTTAATAAGAGGTGTAAAACAGCATCACCTCAGCGAATATGTGGAATTTGACAAAGCTAACAAAGGGAAAGAGGTTAAAGCTAAAGCTAGAGAGAGCCAGACAAACCAGCAGCTCGGCTATCTTTCTTTAGCAATGAAGACGTTTCCATTCAAAAAGAGTTGAACAGACATGTTTCTGTATGCCGTCACTCATAATTCTTAGACGGAACGAAAATCTGAATCGTCCGATCATGTGTTAAATTGGAAATCAGACAAGGAAATTGCACTTCTATTAAACATGTGTTACTATTTTATATTTTGTTTCTAAATAAAAGGAGAAGTAACATATGAGAAAGTACCTTTTATTTGTTGAGAGCATATAATTCAACATTAGAAATAGACCTTCATGTGGTCGCTGTAAGAAAAAAAACCTATTCACTGAATAAATGTGCTATATCGTGATACGTATCGGTATCGTTATATGATATTTTGGTCGTATCACACAGCCCTAATTCTTAGAGAGAGATGATCAGAACCAGCCAAGACCATTTCTAACCCTAACCCTGGCTACATGGTGTTTGCATCAAAACGCCTTGTGTATTCTCCACTGAATATCCAGGTGTATCTATTGTTTTTTTTTCATTATTATTATTATTATTATTATTCTTAACTTTACATCTTTGGATGCTTTATCTTTACACACTGGACGAGCTTTAGAGGACCTAGGCCTCAAACAGCATTTCACTGCCCAACTTTTCAATGTACACTTGATAAATAAACCTGAGACTTGCACTTAACCTCAGTAACTGAAAGCAAATCTTTTGGCTCTTTTAGTTTTCTTGTTAAAAATCATCCATAAAAGACGTGACGACCCCCAACATGGTCCTCACAAGTATATCAAGACAAGGTACTCAGACACACACAGAGACACACTCTACAGGCTCTCTGTAAACAGGACACAGAGAGGAAAGGTTCAGATTACCGGTGTGTGCTGTAGTGATACAAACTCTCTGAACCCTGGGGTCACTGATGGAGCGTAATGTGGGCGTAGCATGGTTCCTCTATCGCCGACCGTCCCGTGAGCGAGGAGGAACCGGCGGGACACTGCCAGCAGCATCGGCTACACAACCACAGGCTAAAGGGGAAACAGAGCGGCCGAACGTGTTCCGTTAGGCATCCTGATGGTGTCGTGCTCACACAAAGTGACGTGTGGTGTCTGTCCGAGTCCTAGTGTTTTAAAGAGGGTGAGCTAATGAGATCGAAAGTAAACTGGACTCTCCGTGCCGTAGAGGGGTGGCCGAGCCAAACGCAGCCGCACAGGTCAGCGTCACACAGCTACTGCACACACGGCGAGAAAACACTAATGTGTGCACCGCTCTCGCCCCCCCCCTCTACTTCAGTCCCTTCTGTCTAGGTGCGATTCCACATGGAAACTGATCACAGGGATATACACCGGTGATGAGGTGTTTCCAAAGCTCCTGTACTTGTGTGGCTCAGGAACGCTTCCACACCCAGCGGCTGAACAAGGGCAGCCCACAGTGCCGGGTCGACACGTCCAGTAGGTCCGGGTCAATGTCACAACCTGACAGCAGGAGGCAGTCAGGGGGATCGTCACAAGTCACAGTCGCGGTCTGTCCAAAGGTTTAGTGTAGGAAACTCTCTACCAGATTCCCTCCGATCAGCACACTGGCCAGATTCCCACCTCAGAGTGGGACCACAGCCCTTAAAGCTACACCGAGGAAATAGTTTCAGGGTTCAGCAATCAACTAACTGCTAACCCAACTGTACTGTTCAGTTTTTTGATAGGATGCTCGAGCCATTAGGAGATATTTGCTGACCCTAAACATGACCCATAGGCTTAGTATTCTTGAGTTAAATGGAATTGGTTCGTCCCTGCTATTAGCTGCAATTCTGCTCTAACTGTAAAAACACAAGTGCATGCAGAGCTTCATCCTGGTCTCACTGGGTGCAGAGACTACCCCAGAACCACTGGGGCAGGAACATGCACACGCACATACGGGGTGCCGATACGTAGCAGGGCATCATGCTCGCCAGCCTAAGCGTAATTTAGAGCAGCTACCAGGCTTGGGCTGATAACGAAATTTAGACACGTTGATCGTATGAAAAATGGGTCTGAGGTCTTGTCTGCTCTGAGGTGCTCTGAGTTTGTCAAAATACAATATGTTAAAAAACATAATAAAATATACTTTCACTCAAAAAGAGAAAAGAAATGGAAAAAGGGGGGAAAAACTATAAAAGCTGTATTGTCAATAAAGATTCGCAATGACTCACTTTCTTCTTTTGGTCTTGGCGTTGGTCCATGATTACGCAATCATTCCCCATAAAGACAGCACATGAATTGGACTCTGAATGAATTTACTGGACTCTGAAAGTGTATACTTTTCTCATTGAATCTACAGACGTTCAAATTTGTTGGCAGCCGTAACCAGTACATTCTTCTAGTGATATAATGTTCTGTTTCTATAGTCTATAAAAGGTACTCAGTTCTCATCTTTAATTCGTTCCAGAAGGCTCGTCGAGAACCGAAACGAGTACCGAGCAAATGTTTCCCATAAGGAATAATGTAAAGTGAATGAAAGGGTTCCAGACCCCCAGAAAATCCCCCTGTATGAGGCATTATCAGCATTAATGGAGCTGTACTGTACAGGAGCTCCTGATTTATGATGGGGATATGTTCAACAAATCCATCATAAGATACATGGATCATGAACTGAGGAGTTTAATATAGTCTGTGCTGTATCTATTACACATTACCACTTACATTATCCTACAGTTACCCAAAATCATTACCACAAAGCCTATTTATAATAAAGGGTTGAAAATATCATGTCATTTAGTGAGTCATGGATTGAAAGTGAAAACCACTGTGCTGCCTTTTCTACTAAACCACTAATATTAATAATACTGTACACTAACCTTAGACTGGCATAACTGCAGAAAAGCAAGTTAAATAAAGCTGAAAACAAAAAGTCGTTGCACGTTAATCAAAGTGAAATGACGCCTGCTTATTAAAGTGGCTGCAACATTCATTATCAGCCCAAGCCTATGAGCCTGTGCATGTGCTCTCATTTTTCGGGAGGTGGGCAGAAACCACAGTACATTACATAAACCCTATACTGGAGACTGTGGGTAAGGTGGGTGTGGCTGAACCCTGGGTCCTGTGCTGTGCTTTTCAGTGTCTATATTTGTTCCCAGGCTCTCTACGACCACTTTATGGGTCACTGCGTGCTGGTCTGGGAATCAGTCGGAGGCTTTACGTTATAAATAGCTGGTGGATGTACATGACACATTCTGATTTCTGTACATCTTATTCATTAATCAGGAGGATCTGGCAACGCTGGTTTCTGACAGTAAGTCATGTACGTCACTGTACGTCTGAATCGGGTCCGAGTCATGCAGTCCGTTTGTGTCCGTCGTTTGAAATTTCTTCTTCTGGAATGTAAGAAAGAGTTTGCTTCAGAAGAGAAGAGGAGTGCAGGAGCTCAGCCGCAAGACCGTGAACTCCTCCCCCCTCCCCCTTCTCGTTCTCCTTCGTCATGATGATGAGGATGATGAGGGTTAGCGTGGCAGCGGGACCATCACCTCCACGTAGTTGAGAGGGAAGAATCCTGACTGCCCGCGTAGCGTGCCCTCGTACCAGTTCTCGTCGATCTGATTGGTCAGGGTGATGATGTCGCCCTCGCGGAAGCCCAGTTCGCCCTCGTTCTCCGGCTCAAAGTCATACAGAGCTTTACAGCACGGCTGCTCTGCTGGAGAGACAGACAGAGAGAGAGACAGACAGACAGAGAGAGGGAGGAAGGAGGGAGAGAGAATGTTGTTTGTGATTAATAAGCACATCAGGACTGCAGGGGAACTGCAGCATCCAGTCAGACTGAGAACCCCCACAGCTTAATCAGATGGAGATGAGCTCACCCTTACACCATTCAGGACAGAGAGAGTTTCTTCCCAAAGCCCCAGACTAACCATAAGAAAGAAAGCTGCAGCATGTTATCCCTAAAACAAGGACAGCAGACGGCCTTCACGAAGACCTCGCCTCCCAAAGCACCGAGTGGAGCAAGTGACACACCACAGCATGCTTCTGCCAACACCGGAGCTCAGACGCCTCTGCAGTACAGGACTTCAGAAATCTGTGCAACTGGGGCTCTTTACTACAGCTTACAGCACAAAACCACTATACACACATTCACATTTAGGCATTTAGCAGACGCCCTTATCCAGAGCGACTTACTATTGGTACAGTCTTACAATCCAAGCAGTTGTGGGCTAAGGGCCTTGCTCAAGGACCCAACAGTGGCAGCTTGGCAGAGGTGGGATTTGAACCCTGGACGTTTAACATTTAACACATTTTTTTAGTTTTTCATCTTCACTCATGTGCACTTTGTATGTCAAACTATCATTACTTGGTAGTGCTAATGATAAACCTTTTCTATAAACCTTCATCACCATGACCCTGACAAGAACGCTTCGTTTGTTGAAAGTCACTTTTAAATAGGATTTATTTAGCTAATTAAAGACTTATTAATTCGGAGTCTAATTAAATCAATTCGACTGATGCCTCCTAAACAGAACTCTTACATGAAGCCATAATTCTGCAGTAACATCTGAATATATTTTGCTGTGTACATAGTTATCATGTTACAAATAAACCTTCTGAATGCCTCTCAGACTGAGGATTTAGCAGAGAAATGAATCACTAGCGTATTTAACTATAGCGAGTTCCTTCAGTTTAGGCACCATTATACTAGTTCTTGTCTCTTTAAGAGAATTTTTAAATCATTGACATATTTCTTTCTGGCTGATCTCTGGAGAGAGCAGATCTCCAGTAACCTGGTTGGAAATCGGAAAGCTCCTGCGTTCCACACCATCCACCCGAGCCTGGTTTTGGTTAATGAAGGAGCTTCAACCTGCCAAGAATCCTGAAGCTTAATAAATCAAAAGCTGCTGTGCAGATCATAAAAGTGCAAGCGTGTGTTAGTCTGAGGAAAGGAACCTTCTCGAACCCACTGCAGTCATCAGGAGTTAGAACAGAGCTGTGATTTACACACCGTGGTAGTGCGAGCGTAAACCCGGCACTGCGGCAAGCAAAAGCGGCCATCATGTAAGCATGTGCCAGTGTCACTGAAACGCTCAGGTTAGGGTACGGTAACGAAGGCTTCCTCTAAGCACAAAGCCACGCTTACAGAGGTAACGTTATGGTACGGCAACTAATAACCTACATTACCTCGTCACATACAGTGGGGGTTAAAAGTTTGTGAACCATTTAAAATTTTCTATATTTCTGGATTAATATGACCTAAAACATCATCAGATTTGCACACAAGTCCTAAAAGTAGATAAAGAGAACCCAGTTACACAAATGAGACCAAAATATTATACTTGGTCATTTATTTATTGAGGAAAATGATCCAATATTACATATTAGTGAGTGGCACGGTTGCCAGGTCTGCCTATTCTAAAGACATTGCCCCTTTTTCCCCTTGCAGGATCTGGCAACCCTGGAACGAAACACCCCACGGCATTTAAGGCAGCAAAACTCACAGTATATACTCGAGAAAACAAAGAGTTTTGATTTTTTACGGTTTAAGTTTGAAGTTTATGTCACATTTCTGCGAGATTATCGGCTGGTTGCAAAATAGAAATCCGATTATTATCCGAGTCATATAAACCCGGAGGTTTAACATTATCTGATTACTCAAGTGCCTGTAAACTCGTCGATGGGATTAGTGACAAAATCTGATCTTCTGCAGTTATCGGATTATTTAGGTATTCTCAAGTACTAAAGAATCTGTTTAGCCTTTACAAGAAAAGTACATTTTGAACAAAAGTATTTTGAATTGTTATTCTACAGAAGTAAAAAAATTTCTCTCACTCAGTTATTTAAGATATATAGGTGAAGCTACAGTAGAGCCTTTTGTTTACAATTTTAAACCTGTTTCTAGTCTTGCTTTTAATCACAGGAGACAATTTTATTGGCTTTAAAACCTTTACAAGAGTTTATTACACATATTACTTACACTTCAGAAATTAAAAAAAAAAGTCTTTTATTGAATGTAAAATCAATAATCGTGATAAAATCGAATCCTGAACTGAATTGTTAGTGTATCGATACAACCCTAATATAAACATAGCTAAGAGAAAAAAATGTTGGTTTAAAATATCGATGTTGAAGCGAGCCCTAGTTTTTAAACACTTTAAATGGCACATGCTTACAGACTCTGGAGCAATCTGTAAATGCAACACCGTGCTTATGAAAACACACACACACACACACACACACTCCCAATCTCCCCATGCTTCACCCTCCTCCCCGGTGACTGTGCGCCTTCACAAAACTTCCACCCCCAACAACTAACTGTGCTAAACACTCCGAAATGATGGACTGAACTCGCCTGGTCTCCACAGCGCCGCTCTTAATGAAACCCACAGGTCTGGAACGAGTCCAGGCTCTGACAGAGCCATCAGCTGAGCTGCTGCACAGATGGATGCAGCTCTGGATTTTATTTGGCGGTTACGTAACTCCGTAACTGGCACGCAGTCTGCAGAGACTTTGGAGTGAACAGACCAAATCTCTGAGCAACACCAAAGCCAGCGGCGCTCTGCCTCGGTAACTCGACTCATCTGCTGTACTGACTGTTCTCTGTCATATCTAATATGGCTTTATCAGATGTAAGCTGTAGCATTCGGCTTACACCGAGCCTAGTCTCGTCCCCAGGTTGGACAGAAGAGGCCCGGTTTGCTCACAGAGACCTTCAGACTGAATGCTGGACAAAATGTGTTGTCTAACTCGGCTGCTTTCCCCATCAGATCAGTCGTCACACACTCCCAACACACATCCACACACAGGCGGCCCCGGACTCACTCAATCTGGGTTTCCATGATGATCTGAAGAGCCAGAGGGAGGGATCTGATGATGTAATAAAAGAATACAAAAACAAGAGACAGGATGACGGACGCCGGCTGAATGCTGCCCTTCTGGCCTGTTCAGTTTACACTCTCTCTTTAGCACGACCAGGCGGCGTTATCACACCCTGCCACCGACTCACGACCACGCACACAGCGGGCATTGTGTCCGCCCCCTCCCTCAGCCAAGTGTGTGGGAGAGAACCAGCACACTGACTGGATGGAGATCCGGTTTGGTGTTCAAACATTAACACAGGTACTCCCTGTTTTACGATGGATCCGTTTATGATTTTGCCGATAACACACACTAATACATACACATTCGGCCATAATCTGCAGCTCTGAATGAAAAAGGGCTCCAAACTGGTAAAAGCAAGGTGTACCTAATAAAGTGGCCGGTGAACGTGAGTGTGCATTACACACACACTACTCTATTTTAGGTTTCTTTATGAAGTGCCTTCATTAGATCTTCCTTCTTCATGTAACTTTTTGATCTATCAATAATTTTGACCAATAAGTGAATATGGAAAATACTCTGCGCCATCATCTGGGATATTCTGAGCAGGCGTTAGGTTCTGGTCCCTGAAAAATGCCGAATGGCCACACTGTCCAGGCAGAGCTCCGTCTTCTTTGGATTGCCAGGTCTGCATTTTTTAACACCGACAAAAAAACAAACAGATTTTTTATCTGTTCATACATTCATGTTTTAAAAAGTTAAAGCCCTGTTTAATAAGTGACCTCATATGAAACCCTAGTAGAGCCTAATTAAAGTAGATTCAGATATTTCAAATCTCGTCACAGCCTCATCATGGAACATATCAGGAACATTAACAGATACCTCAGTACTGACTGAGTGGTCATTAAACACAAACTCTCAAAAACGTTTCAATTAAATACAGACTAACAACTGCAACAAGACTAAACGTTTGATTATTAAAGAAAAAGATGTTAATCTCACATTTTCTCTGCATGAACGCCGTCCCAATAGAATTTCATTCCTTGTGTTAAAACACCCTTGTGGTGATTTATTCCTTCATTCTTATTCCTTTTATCCTACCCAGGTGCCTACAGCGAGGCAGGAACAACTCTAGACAGGGCGGGAATCCGTCATGGGCCACATACACGAAGGGGCTCTTTAGAAACCGTGGGAGGAAACCCACGCGAACTCGGGAAGAACATGCACACTGGGTCCTGGATCGGGATCGAACCGGGGACCTCGGAGCTGTGAGGCGGCCGTGCTAGCCTCCGTGCTGCAGTTGTAGTGACTGAGCATTTTATTTGTATCCCAGCATGTCTGGTTTCACACCAGGGTAAGATCAAAACTAAATAAAGCACCGAAATTAAAACGAGCCATAATCTGAAAAATAAATCCTAAGCAGGTATGGACTTTGTTTCACAGAAAACAAAAGTTAGAAAAGTCAATAAAAACACTAAACTAATAGAGGTGGCTTGGAATTACCCAGAAATCCTTTATCACCACGTCACCGAATGCTTAAACTGATGTCAGACCCTTTCAGCTCATCTTACTGCTGCTGCCCCTTACACCCACTGTAATACTCATTTCACTTTTAATACTCATCTTATTCTGCCTGTCTACATTCTGTTACTAAATCTGCTTTTTAAATCTCTGGATAACAATAAATTGTGGGAAAAAAGGAGTAGAAAAGCTGTAATGAACCTGGTCACATGGCTTACCTGCGTTACGGGTGGGCGGGGCAGCAGTGGGCGTGTAGCCACCATTTGATTGGTTGTTGGTTTCTCCGAAGTCGAAGACGGGTTTGGGTTTGGGGATGTACTCTTTCCGCGGACGAGACTGAGCTTCATGAATCCTACAAATGAGATGAGATGGACACACACACACACACACACACAAATAATGAGGGCAAGGATATGTTATTTCTTTCTGTCTTTTATTTTTATTATTATTTTTTTTTTTTTAAATACACCAATTTTCACCAATTTCCTGCCGTTATCCACTCGAGTCTTTTCTCCATACCTATTTTCTAAATTTCTCTCCGTTCCCTCCAACCTCCTCACTTCTTCCCTCCTCCATGTTTATTAACCTTTCCTCCTCTCCCTCTGAAAGCCCCGTCTCTAACTATTCATCCATCCCTCTCTCCCTGTACCAGTCTGTATGAAACCCTTTGCCACACTTTAACCACTCGAACATGCTTTTGCCCCACACAGTTTTAGAGGCTTTTTTGGTGTGCATTTGAACCATTGTGAGAGGCTGCCGTGTGACGGAATCAGGCTGGCCAATCAGAGCTCGGTTGTCGGGCAGAACAGCTCATCAAGAGCTTATAGGACGTGCAACATGCCGACTATGAAGACATGGATAGCTAAATTTCAGCTAAAAATATATATATTTTTAAATAAATAAAAAAAACCCAAAAAAACACATTTTAAATGGAGTATAATCTACAATCTCCGCTCCTGTAGATGGCGTAGTACAGGGTTTTGAGTCAGTTTCTCCGCTGAATTATTAATATTATGTGATGTATTAAAACGACTCACAAAATATCATAATATGCATCGTATCACAATGATATAATCGTATTACCCAATACCCACCCCGATCACATTACTGAGAGATCATCACACACACACACACACACACACACACACACACACACCTGTCTTTCAGTTTGTCTGAGAGCTCTTCGAGGATCTGTACAGCCTGTCTGTGATACTGTAGCTGTGCCTCCACCAGTGATGAGAGCTGGCTCACCTGCTCTATCTGCAGAGAGGAGAACAACAGGTCACACACACGCACACACACACACACACACACACACACACTAAACACCCCTGTCTTGCTTAATCGGTCAGACAGACACCATTCCCTCAGACACCACACACAGAATCTCCCCTCCTGTTCTAATGATCCATCATAAAAACAACCAGAGATAAAGAAACTTTCTGTCTGAGAACAAAGAATACACACACACACACACACACAGACCCACACACGCACTCAGGAATGTGAGCACTATGACTGTCCAGAAAATCAGATGAAAAAATAACACAACCCAAAAAGTTTGAGAAAAAAAATCCCCTATATAAGCAAAGCAGTAATTCTTCTGATGGGTGGATTTTACCGTCCACCAGGTGGAGCTGTGTTTCATTAGGACAAGCAACAGTAAAGGAAAAACAAATGGGATCTTCTTACAGAGTGTGAATAAGATGCGTGGCTGCTCTGGAAAGGGAGCTGTGCTGTGACTAAACCCCTCAGAACACAGAAACCGGGTATGGAAACAGATCTAATAAAGCAGAGCTGCGTAACCCTTCAGCCTCCCAATACAACACAGATCCGATCACACTGCAGCTAAAAGTGACACGTGGCCTCGGACCTCGGGTCTGCACAGCTGGATCAGAAATCCTGAGACTTGCACGTCATCAGCTCCAGCTGTTGTGCTATACAGATTTATGAGCGCATACACGGCTTTGCAAGACTCCTGGACGATCAATCAAGCAAGCCTGGAGTGTGGTGATGCTGAAACTGGTTGAGCCGCATGCAGTGACCGGAGAGATCGTTCTGTAAAAAGCATCAAGATCTCGGCCCCACGTCTCATTTACGTTTGTGAGAATGCTGAGGAACTTACTACAGATGAACGTGAATAACCAAGTTCCATTTTATTTATTTACACCCGAGGATCTGGTGGGTCGGTTCATGAGCGTGATCTGTTCACGCCAGTGTTTGATACCGGATTTAGTGGGCGGAGCCTGATCTGCAACTTCTTGCTGAAATGGCATAGAGTGGCACGAAATCCGTGATTCTAGTGAATAGAAATGTTGAACAGACTGAGCTATTTGTTTACTAGCTCTGGGCCATGGATCTTCCAGCACTTTGACCATTTTTGGTGACCAGAATTCCAGTCCAGCTCTAGAACACTGATTTTTGCTTGCCAGGATTCCAGTGAATCTCTATAATCAAGTGTTATAGCTTTTGGAGCATGGACGTTCCACTGTTTCTGACCACTTTCGGTGGCCACAATCTTTGGTACATCTATACAGTCCAGTGATTGAATTGTGGATCATGGACGCTTCACCACTTTTGCCCATTTTGGCGGCCACAATATCAGGGGATCTTTAAAATCAAGTTATTATAGTTGTGCCGTACGCACCTTTTGCCAGTTTTGACCAGTTTCAAGCCATCAAGTGATATAGCTCTGGGACATGGACCTCTGGCCCTGTTTGGCAAATGTCAGTGAATCTATAGCGCCAGGGCATGGATGTTTCACCGGTTCTGACCCGTTTCAGTGGGGGCAATTTGGTGCATCTCAGTTATCATGTGCTACAGCCATGGAGCATGTACCTTTGGTCAGTTCTGACCAGAATGTCAGTCCATCTCTATAATCAAGTGATGGAACCTTGGAGCATAGACGTTTCACCGGTTATGACCATTTTTGGTGGCCAGAATTTCAGCGAATCTCTCCAAACACACCGATAACAGCCATGGGGCATGTACCTTTCACCATTTTTGTCCCCTTCTGGAGCCAGAATTCAGGTCCAACTCCATAATCAAATGATAATAGCTCTGAAGCAGAGAACATTCAGCATTCAGCATTTCTGACCATTTTGGGTAGCCAGAATTTCAGTGCATCTCGACGTCATTGGCTGGCAGCTGTTAAAACGTGAGATTGTTTAGTTTTGCTCCAGACAAACACCAGGTTCAGCAGATGACAGCTTTTGATCTGTGAGTTTTTCTCTGATTAATAATGAAAGAGGCTGGTGTAATCCTATAACGCTGCCATTTTCATCCCTGCACGGGTGAGTGTTGAAGGCCCTTTGCCTGTGGTTAGTTCCATGTGTCTGTAAGAACAGACTGATCCTGTGAACATGGCCTCTAAGGGAGCAGCACACCAGTAATGAGGAGGTACGGTGCAGTACAGAAAGAGAGAGAGAGGACGAGGGCTTACGTCAGTCTCCAGCAGGTTATACATGCTGATCTCGGCCACCTCCTTAGACTCGTGGAATTTCTCCCCTGCCTGCTTCACCTCCTCGTCCGGGATCTTACCCAGGCGCTTCTTCTTGTAGTCGTAATCCAGACGCCGTCCCTCGAGCTTCTTCAGGTGATGCTGCAGGACAGGTCGATCAGAACACGGCGCGTTGAGGAGAACATCACAACCTCATCAGAACGCTTTCGCCTCACCTGTATCTCTCTCAGTTCCTTATCACACAGGCCTTGCAGGGGGTCGATGAAGTTCTGTTTGACGTCGATGTCCAGCGAGTCCTTCACCTCGGCGAGCCTCTTCATGGACTCTCCAGCGTCGACCAGAGCAGCTCCTAAGAAGACAGATCTTCAGTTGGAGCAGTTTGCACAGTGTAAAAGAGCAGCAGCTGACCATGTTGACTGGACATTCCCACAGTCACACAGTCTCTCTATGGTACTGCAGTGCAAACAGAAAGGATCGTTTCACACAAAAACTGTACAAACCACATGGGTATGCGTCATGTTCACTAACAACACTAACACCACCACATTTTTACTTCATGGAAATTCACAATAATTATAGTAAATACAGAAACGTACTGTTCCCAGCTTTTAGGTTAATGCCGTAACACTTAAGAGGACGCTATGATGGACCTGATCAAAGCCAAAAACATCAAAACACAGCATTAGGAGCAACACGGAGGATAAGCCGGATGAAGCAGAGACGCACCCAGTGAACATAACCCAGTTTATATAGTTATAGGTTAGAGAGAACATACAAACAAAGCAGTACTACTTACAATAGGACAGGTACATACACTTACAAACTCCATGTACAGCTCAGCACAAATAAGTAGAGGAAAGTCCTCCACACAAACATGAGGAACTACAGAAAAGTCTCTAAACACATCAACCGAGTTACAACAGGAACTACAACAACGTGAACCAATGGCGCTTACAGCTCACTCGCCAACTGTGATGAGCTTAGATCTTAGAACACAATATTCACAGCTTGGTGTTTTTAAGCTCAAATGCAGGCTTAAGCTTAAGACTGACTTGAGGTGGAGAGGGAAATGTTGCTTGGATTGTCCCATAAAATAAATTTAGACTGGGTTCAGACTGGGACAGCTCAAATGTGACCTCAGACTGGACAGATTTGGGTCAGTCTGCATGGCTTAAAGTGACAGGGAATCAGATTATCACAAATCAGATTCAAACTAGAGACGCAGTGATCCCTGTTCATCGGTTCTGATAACGACTCTGATACCTGAATTCTGGATCAATATGAATTAAAGTCTAACATGAGGCTATAACTAAAGCAAAAGGGTAACAAACAGACACAGAAGAAGGAAACAAGACTGCTGTTTACTGATCGGAGGCTGATTTGGACTTCCCAAATGGAATTTGACGGCTTAGTCGGTTAGAAATGATTAGTGGAAGCAGAAAAGCACAAGATACCCAGTGTTATGGGTCGTGGGCTACAGCTGTGCTGGTTTCTGATCTCCTGTACGCTTATACCAGGACACTGCACTTTAACGTTGGTACATGTGATTGTTGCGAACGCACCAAAGTTTGTCTCCTCTCCGAGGTCACGTCCGTATTTGCTCATGCACTCTCCGAGCAGACCCTCTGCCTGTGGATATCCGGGGCTCTTCACCTGCCCACGGATTTTAGACATGGTGTTCAGCATGGA
This sequence comes from Ancistrus triradiatus, assembly GCA_025084515.1. Taxonomy (NCBI): domain Eukaryota; kingdom Metazoa; phylum Chordata; class Actinopteri; order Siluriformes; family Loricariidae; genus Ancistrus; species Ancistrus triradiatus. The sequence continues at coordinate 71,373 of JAJAGP010001029.1, forward strand.
CAGCTTAGCACGGGATGCTGAGAGAGAAAGAGACAGGGAGGGAGAGAGCAAAAACAAGAACTGAAACACTACCCAAAGAACTGAATTTCCATTTTGGGCTTTTTGGATTATGAAGCCCTGGATCATAACGCACCCTGTGAGAAGCCTCCTGACTCTTACCTGGATTGGGCTGCAGGTACTCAGAGGTTTTGGAGATCACATCTATGACAGCTTTACTCGTCACATCCACCTTCTACATAAACAGAAACACCAAAGTGTGTCACTACACAAACGAAGACACCCGCGTGCACCTTATACTTTTATATTCTTAACGTCAATGCTAATGGTGCATCGAAATTTTGAACACGACGAATTCAACCTGAACAGTTTGTTTATTTATTTATTTATTTATTTGACCTTTGTGTTGTTTTCTTGCACGTGACATATTACACCCCTTTTCCACACTAACAGTTCACTGGGGTCTTAACGAACACAGCAACTGTGCAACACCCAACCATGCTGAAAGGAACTGCTCGGATTCGAACTCTAAACTTGCAGAGTTATTACTGTTAACAAAAAATGTAGATTCTAAAATATTCACTCGTGTTACCTGCGATCATCACAATACTAAAACAGAGACGTTACATAAGGCGGAGGTCACTGGTTGAAATATGAATGGGACTGTAGTACAGAAGCCCCGCCCCGTCATTAGAAATAACCAATCGGCATATTAGTAAACGTGTCAGAGATGGAGGGCAAGTCTTGGCCCCTTTGTAGTGGCGGGATGCGCATGCGCAGTAGCCAGAACAGCCTTAAAAATCTTATTTTTCTGTGTTATTTGAATCGGACAACACAAGTATGTAATATAATTTTTGTCAGATTATACCAGCCATTCTAAATACGCATTTTAAACGTTAATTTCTCTTTCGGTTTCGGATATATAGGTCTCCATTCAAAGAGATAGGGGTCTGTTCTCGTATGGCTGGACATAACTGCCCGGTGGAGTTACAAAGATGGAGGCGGAGTGAACAGACTTTGACTAAAAGCAACGCTAAGAATAGGTCACAACTAAAAATGTCCACAGACAGAAGTAATAAACATTTATAAACTCTAACAAATCTGACACCATCACGCCGTGTGTGTGCAGTGCTGCGTTTCGCTGATCATGCCAGTTGCTCGGAGTTGCTGTAACAGGTGCATTAGAGCAGCAGGTTTAGTGCAGCTATAATTCACTCAGAGCTGTTTGCTTCACAAGCAATAGATTACACATTACTACATATTACGTACCTCTAGCGTTCAGAACCCGGTGGAACAGCAGCATAATATGAATGTAGGGATAAATGACATCACAATATGCTTCTGTGGGCTTATAAGTGATGGGATCTTGTAAGGCCTAACTTGTGGCTAGGAGATGATTACTGAGCTTCTTTATCAAAGACACTACGCAAACACACCGAGCTGAAGCAGACAGACAGATGAGCTCAGGATCTGTACATTCACACACGATCCGCTTCAGAAAGGTTCCCTGCAGAACGCATTTAATAAACAGCTTCATTTCTGAATAAATGCCAGGGTTTAAATGCTTTGTTTATTATTATAGCCAGCCAGTATCAAGGAATCAACAGTTATCATGAAATAAATGATACACTGCTAACAGACCTAGCTCTGCAGGAATGCACCTGTCGAGTGGAACCTGACCAATCGCTGCTGGGTAATAACTGTGTTCAACATGGGACGGGATTATAAACATTAAAAAAACCTTCCGCAATGATGACCGACCACAAAGCAGAGCCTGGCTAGTGAGAAACGAATGCTCTTACTCTTTCCAGGTCTTTGAATTCCTCATCGAGCTTGGTTCCTTCTGCTCCACCGACCTTCTCGCTCACCATCTGCAGACAGAAGAGATTCATCAGGTCTGAGCAATAATTAAATGATCACTAAATCCCACTGTCTAGGTTACAGCACTGTAAAAATGCCTTACTGAAAAGCCCTAATTGAAGTTTGGTGCCAGTGAAACATCACAAAAGCCCAGAGGTGATGCTTTATTAGCTGTAGGAGTGTTTGAAGACATTTGTATAGATGCAGGTTTAATACATTTACATTCAGTCACTTACAGATGTCCTTATCTACAGTGACTTATGACTGATACACTCCTACAAAGTACAATCCAAAAACCCGTGTGTTAAGGGGCCTGCTGAAGGGCCTGACAGCAACAGCTTAGCAGTGCTGGGGCTTCTGGTCCATATTAGGGATATCACCAGAACCGATACTTCGGTACTAAGTCGATACCAAGCTTCTGAAACGTTACGGTTCTTGTTTCCTGTGGTACCTGAAAGCATCAAAGATCTCCCAGACCTCACGAGGGCAGCATAATAAGCCTACATGTGGAGAGGCACGCTACATCAACAACAACAACATGAGGAATGGGGTCGGCGCAAAAGCTAAGCTACATGTACTCATCAGTGCCTCTGCTGCTTCAAATCTTTTAGAAGCATTATGAAATCGAAGAGGGTTTTTAATGAAACAACGGATGAAGAGCAAAAAAAGTGGCTTCATGACTCCGAGCACTGTTCAATTCCTCATCTGAGACCGAGACCACAGAAAGCCACAGTAGGTCACTGTGTTCCGGTACCAGTTCCTGCCCCACACATGATGTTCATCCGCTTCAGCTTCACTCGAGATGTTTCCGTCACCAGCTCCAGCCCCACTATACCCAGGCCACCAGAGGGCAGTAACCCTCTCCCTCCTCTGGTTATCTGGGGACGAAGTGCCGCCAAGGACTTTCCTGCTTAGACTCAGGATCCTAGAGTGACTCTGTATCGGACTACCTAATGCTGATGTGCGTATTTTACACTTTACTTGAACTATGTCTCCATGACCTATTAGTTATGATAAATTAGTTCCATTCTTACATTTATCATCTACGCCACCCAAGGAGGTTGGGTCCCTTTTTGAGGCTTGGTCCTCCCAAGGTTTCTTCCTCATAACGCTTCGGGATTTTCCTTGCTACTGTCGCCCTAGGCTTGCTCAATTTGGGATTGGACGTAGTTATTAGGAGATGATCTAAAATTGTACAGTTGCTTTGAGACAATGCTCCATTGTAAAAAGCGCTATATAAATAAATCTGACTTGACTTGAGTAGATCACATGTGACTTAAAATTCACACAGAGAAAGTCAGACAGTTTTCAGTAAACAAACAAATGCTTAAGGCCAAGTTAACTTGGCTACCGTTACTGCTAAGCATGCTAAGTGAAGCTGAACACTTTATTTCAATACATTTATTTGGGTAGAGTTTAAAATAAATAAACAGAGAGACCCATCTTTGTGGGTAAAGACTGCATTCGTGCAAATGGATGTAAACACATAGTTAAAAAAAGCTTGGTTTTGCATTGTTGTTCATCCAGATCTATTCTGCTATGTAACAGTTCCTAAATTTGGTATCACGTCATGGAGGTGAGGGTCTCTGCTGAAACAAATCCCAGAAGAAACGCCGAGCTGTGGAAAAGATTACTATAAACAATAAACATCCCTAGTTTAAAGCTCTTTAGAGTTTCAATCTCATTTAAATGCATAGATGACTATTACTGGTGGTTGAAATACACGTCGATGATCATTGCACAATGACCTGGAGTCCTAAAGTGTACAAATCCTGCTGAGTCACAAGCAGAGGAACGGGTTTGTGGCCCAACACCAAAGAGCTAAATGGGGTGGATGTTATTTTCCTCTCGCTCATAACCTTTGTGTGTCTGTGCACACTGCACTTTTTACCACTACAATCATACAGCCATATTACACATGTACCCAATAAGTGTGGGACCTCAAACACGAGGAAGAAGGGTTATTATTAGTCATTCTATAGAGAAACTGAAAACGTGTCTGAATCTGCAGATCCTGGGAACTCTGTGCACTCCCCATTCTGCACATGGAAGCAAAAAGCTCAGTTGTGCTAACTCACCACAGAATATAGAACTGGGTCCCTCTTACTAAAGCATTAGAAACTGTGCCAAGACCTTTAACCCCCCACCCCACCCCTTTCAACTCTTCCACATTCCACATACTATTATGAGCTGGAACTGAAACGTACTTCATGAAGATATGTCCAAATCTACACAAACACAACCAGAAACTACTTGAAAATACGAAAACATACTGTAGATTAAAAAAAAAAAGTAAATTAGTCACACAAACAAGGCTCAATGATAATGGCAGGCCGAATGCCCAGAACAAGTGAAATACAATGTCGGGACAACAGCACTAAACATCTCCCGGGTTGAGTAAGTTCGCGGGGGGGGTGTGTGTATGGGGGGAGGCAATATGTTAACAGAACAATAGGCCAAAGATGATACAGTATGCTTAAAAAACGGGGGGTTTTGTTCATTCAGGCATCCAGTCAAAACAAACCAATGATATTATCAGTTGGCAAAAGCAGCTTTTTACCAAGGAGCGCTGGTGCCCCACACACAAAAAAAATCCTGGAGCCCAAACTTATGAACTTTTTTCCAGTTTCTTCAGATTAGGCACAAATACAAATGTTGTTGCTTGAAAAGCAAGACAAAAACACATTTAGGCTATTTAATTTATATAAGTGTGAAACAAACTGGCAAAAAGAATGAAAAACCATATTCAGGATTTCGGCTTTCGGCCAGATGTTTCGTTTCGGTGCCTCCCTATTTGAAGGATCACTTTGCTGTTACATCTGTAAACAAACAAACTGAAGACAGCATGTCTAATTCAGATACATGTACATCAATCAGTTAAAATGTGGTTACCAGCAAAGAATTCAACATGCCCTAGTTCTAGTGAGTGCACCAACTTCTGCATGAATTCGGGACGTACCACATGCTTAAAATTTGTCCTAATTCAGCGCTACATTTACAAGCCTCCCCTGTATGAGGGTGAAGCCAGGTCACAGGCTTTCTGTTTCTCTCACACACACACACACAGTGGCCTTCCTGCTGTAGTCAGCATGTGTCAAAGCTCGTACTGTTCTTCATCTGCGATAAACTGTAAAGTTTCTGAAGTCACTGAGCATCACCAACAGCTTTAAGTAGATCAGCTTTTTATTTCTGCCCAGAAGGAGGTCAGGAGGTCTTATTTTGTATTATATTCATGAAGAAAACCCAACAACGGAGGACAAGCGTTCAGCTTTTTTGGGACAGGGACAACGCTGCGTGTTTTTTAGCACACGTCAGTTAAAAGCTAATTTCAAACACATGCTCGGTTGTGAGGAGACTGAGGACAGGCCTAATGCGAACAGCAGATCTGTAGGAAACACGGTTAGAGCCGTTTGGTCCCAGTATTAGTCAGGAGTTCACAAACTTCTCAGAACTGAAAAGCGTGTAAGCATTGAGTTAGGGTCGACAGCAAAAGATACAAGTGTTACAGTAACACGTACACACAGCGACCTGGCCAACGGCACAAAACAAAAATGGTTAAATGTGAGCAAACAAAAAGCGAATCTGACCGATAATTAATATATATATAAATGTGACAATTCTTGAATTCTCTATCAAACACAGACCACTACAAGCCAAACAGCAGTGGTAAACAACAGCACATCAAAAAGGCGTGCCAAGATCCCCACGAGACTACAGGAAAATTCAGAAAGAAGAAATGGAAGAAAATAAATTATAGTTAACTGAAAGACATTTTCTTGGTGTAACTTTGAAGTTTTGGAAATTAAAAAAAGGTGTGTAGGAATGATGTGGATGAGAGAAAGAGTAGAAACACGAGCATAGGATCAGGGAGAGATTGAGAAGAAATGATCTGCCAATAAAACGAAGCAAAACTAAAAAAAAAAAACCTGCAACTACCAATATTTGTAAGACACTTTAATAGAAAAATAAGCCTGGGAAGCACTGTAGTTCAAGTCAAGTCAGTTTATATTTCTATAGGCAACTTTTTACACTGTAGGCATTGTGTCAAAAAGGTTAGATATCTCCATAAGATTTTATAACTACGTTCCAATCCCAAAATTGAGCAAGCCTAGGGCCCGACAGTGGCAAAGGTAAGGCACTAAGGGGTCCTCGTGACTAGGGATTGTCCTAGAGATGGGAAATATATACCAATAATTTATCATCGTGACAGACCATATCCTCTGAGCATAATCGAGGACATCAGTGCTTAGGAACACTGGAAAGTCGCATAATGTTTCATTATAAAAGAGCGTAAGTTATCGCTTGTTCACACAAAATAAGCGTAGCAACATTTAGGGCTAATATAAAATCCCTTTACAAATTGTATTATTTGGAACTGACCACAGGAATTTAGTCGGTCCGTTTTGTGCGTTCTCCTGTAACACGAAGCTTTTCACTGGTCAGAATTAAGACTTCACTGATTACATATACCTATTTTATGATTGAAAACACAGATGTTATAAGATTTCTACAGAACAACTGTGTGGTCAACTTATGACAGAAATAAACAGTATCAAACCAAAATGAATGACCCTCATTTCAGGTGTAACAAGGAACCTGTAGCTGTCGAAACAGCCGATTTGTTTGATTTATCGTGATATATATCGTTATCGACGATAGAAAAAATTCGTTAATACTTTTTTTTTCCATTATGGTCCAGCCCCTACTAGTCCTGTGTTTAAAGGATGCCAGGGAAATACACGCAAAAAAAAAAAAAAGATGAACAATATCAAAAAGTTAAGAGAAAATGTCACAAACACACACCACACACACACACACCACACACACACACAACATCAAGAGCTTCAAATTTCATTTCTTCAAGAGTTGCTTGAAGCAATTGGTGGTAACATATGACCGACAGTAGTAATGTCAAGAACTTAAAATACTTTCACCCATGATTAAACGCTATAAAAAACCTGTGATAGAGAGCAGATTAAAAAAAGACTAGAGTACTTTATAAAAGTGCCTATAAAAAGTCTAACTTAAGACATTGATTTACGCTGTGTTATGCGCATTGCACAAGAACCACTCATCACTGCGAGCTAGGAGATGTCTCCACATCACACCCTCGCTAAGAGTCCCAGCAGATTTATTTGTAAAAATATTAAACTGTAAATGCAACTGTCAGTCAGCTCCCCTAACCAACGACTAACCAATCGGATAACTGAATTACAAAACACGCTGACGTGTTAAGTATGGAATGAAATTATTTAGTACTGAAGTCTTATTAACATCATGATATTCATTCATAACCGTGTTTAGAAGAGTAAGGATGGGGGTTTTAGCAGATTCGTAAGTTTTAACATTTGACTGACTTAGTACAAGTTTTTCGGCACCTCCCACAAACTGGGAACATACAGCTTACATTAGCCGTTTCAGAATTCTTTCCCCACTTCACTCCCTATTCAATAACTTAAAAGGCACATCCTAGAGTGTTTACAGCATGTAGCGTCACTAATAAGGAGACATCTGAATAGAATTAAGACAGCACTTACTAGGTTGCACGTCAACACACACTTAAGGACTGGTGGTCGGTCGGCATAAACAAAACTTTAAGTCACTAGAGGATACCGTCACAAGACGTTACAACAACTAAGGACACCGTTCAGCAATGTTTTGTTCAAATACATGTTCAGGCTTGGATTTAACGGTGAAGCTAGCCCCTTTCCTTTATGACTAGGGAGTGTTTACGTCACGCTGATGTGTGAGATCCAGGAAAACTCTTGAGCGTGGTAGGACAGATTATCGACCACTGGGCATTAAACTGACAGAACTGGGACTCCCATCGGAGCATCCTGAGTGCGTGTCATGTGGGCTTAACGCAGTTTAGTTCATACACTCATTGACAAAAAATAACTCTCCAAAGCGTTGTTGGAAACAAATGGACTCTTTATAAGAGGAACTGAATGACGATAAACTGTAAACGATTACAATATTAGAGCAAAAGGATAAGTTTATTGGTTAAAACTGTACAACTGGAAGGAGGCTCTGGTTACCCTGTTAGGCCGCCTCTAGCCTGGATACAAGATGAGATACGGTTGATCATGGAGCTATACAGGTTCTGTATGGTATCCTGTGGCCCATGTACCCACAGCTGGACCCGTACCTCCTCCACACACATTGTTTGCTGAAGCTGGCGTCCCTGCTGGTCCCATAACAGCTCGATTGGAGATAAATCTGGCAACCGGGCAGACCAAGGAAGTGTTTCAATCTGGCAGGGACATTCCTGGGAAACCCTCACTGTGTGTGGATGAGCATTATCCTGCCGACATGGTCACAGGATGTCCTGCACATATCGTCGAGTTGTTAGTGTCCCTCATATCACTACTAGGGGTGACCAGCTCATCACTGGGCCAGTGTTGCTCCACAGCAAAGGCAGGATTGAAGCGCTCATCATGAGGCCTCCATACTCGAACCCCAAACAGAACCTGCCCTCACAGAACCCCTGCTCCCAACACCTCCTAAGCTCCGACCATCCTGACTCTCAATCCAATGATGCACCACCCTCTCAAAGTCTGTCAACTGGGCAAAATGTTGAGTAACTCGTAGAGGCATGTCTAGCAGTCAACAAACTCTCACCAAGAGGTACACTGCCCAAAACCATGATTCATCGCTGCTTTTCCTGCTTAGGGTTTTGGGGGCTCAGGTGCCTACCCACAACGCTTAGTAGGGCCTGGATGGGACGGGTCTCACCTCCCCCTGCCACAGGTAACTGGGTCTGACCCAGCCGTACCACTTCTATCGTTGCACCACCTGAGCGCCACTTCAGAGCTTAAACAAATTGCTATGCATTGTGGGATGTGCATGTGGCAAGAATGAGTTTGATTCTTACTTAAATACAAATTAGGAATGAGAACAGGACAGTGAGGTAAATGTAATTATATTCTAATTTTTATTACCATTACAACTATTCTGAAAATGTTCTTCTGACTTTCTCACACCCTGAATCCCGGCACCAATCCCTCTGGCCTGTCCTGCATTTCCGTAACCACATCCTCGGCCATTTAAACAAAGATCATTTCATCTGTTGTTATAAATCATTCAAAATTAGCTGCCTCCATGTTGTTTCCTTTAATCTATTGGGGACTCCACCAGTGTCACCACATCTACAGTAACGTGCAAGTAGCCACAGAAGTCTGGTGTTTTGACTGGGTGTTTATCACACCATATAATTCCAGCCCTACAGTGGACATTCTGGGGAAATTATTAACTAGATTTCAACACACTGATAAGCCTGCTAAACCCTGATACTGAGGCTGTGCCGCTTCAGTCTTTGATATTAAAGTGGGCATTCATCCTGACATCGTTACCTGGCTCAGTTCTACCAGCACAGATTAAACGTCAGAGCTAACGTGACCTGCAGGCATCTACATAGGGTTCTTCTAGTGCAGTCAGACAGCACCTGTGATATGGTGTGCGTTTGTCAGGTGGCGAATGAATACCAGATTAATAATTAAAAGCCGTTTCTGTCGCGTGAGAGACAAAGTGAGCTGCCTGTACGTGTGGAAGCTGCTCGATAAAACCTGCAACTCTAAACCGCACCACGATTATCATGTTAACGACAGGAGATCACGGCTAAAAGATTCCTGCAGGGGTTCAAACATCTTAGAGTGAAGGATTAGAGCTTTTATTCATGAGCAGAAAAGGCAGCTTTCATCAGGATTCATCATTTAATGGTCTGCTTTAATGGTTCATCATTTAATGGACTTACTATCGCTTTTAACACCTACAGTATTGTTCTGTATTGGCATTTGTATTATTTACACACTGTCAAACTAGGGCAAGGGGTTATGTGATGCCCGCTGCGCCATCATCGTGGGCATTATTTATTTATAAAATGGATAGTTCTGGCTCTAAGATCTGATTGACTGAGCCATGTCAATTAACAGAAGCTTTAGCAAAGTTGACACTGAGCTCTTATCAAGAAACAGACGATAATGGCAGAAGAATGGCTAATGGTTAATATTATTTTAAATAAGTACTTGTTGCTATTTCTAATAAAGCAATGACAACGAGAGAGGCATGGCACGGCATCTTGGCTTACTGCCTTCATTTCTTTGTGCATGTGAAGGTTACAAGTGATATGGTGATATGTGATATGAAATACAAAAGCAATAAATATTTTAGGTTAACCATCGTTGACTCCTACTTTCAAGTGCCTGACAAAAAACCCCGAGTTGTTGATCAGTTAAGTTTCACAAGCGAGAGCGTCTCCATTAAATAAATGGGGACTTCTGACGACGGTTGCCAGATGTGCGACTACAGTAATCCACGCTCAGAGGGAGTGCTAGTGGCACACATTGTTCACATTGTGCTTAACCTGAGCACCCGGGCACTGTACGGTGTGGTCACACTGGTCACACAAACAGGACTTTGGGGGACAAACGTGCACTGTACAATCTGCCTAGTGAGAGAACTCCATTAATGTACTACCCACTACTTCATACACGCTCCCTTCATTGTTGCACTTTGTTTTTGTTCCTAACTCTTAGGCTAAACTACTTATTGAAAGTTAACCTGAATGTTTGTCTTTATGCCTAGTTACTGAGTTACTTAATATTAACATGTTGTGTTCTGATACACTTTGAAAAAGCCAAAGCAGGCCATAGCATAGTTACCGTATTTTCCGGGCTATAAAGCGCACCGGGTTATAAGACGCATTAAATGAAACAAAACTCTTAAGTTCCGTCAGAAGCTCAGTTGGTCTTTACCTGGTGCAGGGCGTCTTCTTGCTTCCTCCACTTCCGTACCGCTGATTCGGTAATGTTGAATTCTCTCGCAGCTGCTCTATGTCCATGTTGTACTGCGTGACTGATAGCGTTGGGTTTGAAATCCGCTTCGAAAATGAATGAATGAATGCACGTACCCTAATGCTGAAGCACATACCGTATTACTCCGCTATGCTGCGCACTACGGTGGCCGTGAGCTTCGTAACTTACCAAGGCCGTGCTAAAACATTTTGACAGATTTATGAGCGCCGTGTACCATCTACAATCGGTTCTAGCGCCGTCGATTTTTGAGAAAATTAAAGGATTTTAAGTGTGCCTTATGGTCCAAAAATTACGGTAGTATAATTATTCTGGCCATAGCTTTGCTTAAAGCAGTTGCTGTTTGAAGAATAAAGTTTTGTTTATTTACAACCAAACCAAAAAATAAAAATACCATCACAGCCCCATGCCAAACAAGTATGGCTGTTTCCTAATTTCTACGCTTTGCCTTAAACGTCTTAGATAACACCTAGAAAGGTTGAAAAGGATATTTCATTCACCTCTGTAATACAAAGTCATATTTCAACACTCATTTACTCACACCTATGATCAACTTTCACAAAGTGAATTCTGTGATAACTACACCGGGTCTTAAACTATAAGTGTTCACCATGCTGTTAGTTTAAATTGTTACAACATAACGCAAACTATTTTGGGTAAACAAAACTAAGCCACTTTAAAATGAATGATGTGGGCATCAAAATACACTCAAATCTCATTTCCTGAAAATAGCAGGTTGCAGGATATGGTTCAGATAACGAACCTCCCACCGGCACGTGAACGTGGAGTGGTACCAAACTTAGGAAATATAAACTACAGTTCAACTACAATGCAGAACTAACTTTTAAAGCTATTTATTTACATCCATGTGTACATATGGCAGCTTTACCTGCAAAGACTGCAGCCTGCCTCTGAGCACTCAATTTTACATGTTTCCTTTTTTGTTTGTTTGTTTTTTAAGGGCTCTCTCTCACAGGAAAACTCTCCCAGAGATGATTTTTTTTCCAATTTTACACCCTACTTGGATAAATTAATTGAAATTAAGTTCAGCATCACTTATCACTCTCTTCTCTCCTCTCCCTGTCTTTTTCCTCTCCCTTGGGAAACCATTCTCCACTTTCTGTATCCATCATTTCAAATTAAAAGCCCCCTGTAAAAGTTCTGTGATTTCATGACATTTCATATAAAATTAAATAAAATAAAATCGACAATAGTTACGTTACAGGAGCAAGGGTGGACGAAACTGTAAAAGGATATTTATGACAATATTTAAAGACATTTTCACAATGCACGACATTTATCATAATAAATGTGATCTCAGACAAAATGCATCAGTAGTGGCAGATTCTTAAAAACTACTATTCAAATTAGTAAAGTACTCGGTGAAGTGATTTTTATTCAAAATGTGCTGCACTTCATCCAATTAAACAGGACCAATTACACTCCTTATAAAGAAACACCTCATTGGTCCGTGTTCTTTAAGCGCTGACGATTTCCTCAACATTCCTAGAAAAGCATACAGTCTATCACTTTAATAAATATTGTCATACTGCCCAGCCCTATGTAGCAGAAACACTGAGCAGGAGCCCGATGTACATTATTGGTCACAGAAAAATCCATCCTGGATGCTGTATACTCCAAACTCCCATTCTCAATTAAGTCAGTTCCACTGATATGTTATTAGTAGATTGGACAGGGCTTCAGCTCTCTAACCAGGAGAGTCTCTTCATTACATGCCCACTGTCTGATAAAATGCTGCTTCAAGTGCTAAATGCAATAACAGAAACAAAGCCTCGGAGTTAAATGAAAGTGGAGGATGCAGGTAGAGGCAAGAAGCTGCTCAGAACGCAATCGACTATCATTCATATTCAGATCTCAGCATTTTATCAGATTAAAGTATTTAAAAAACAACGATTATAGCAAATATTCAGATAATAGGCCTCATGCTGGGGTTCAACTTAAGGACAATGTGTGTTTCTCTGTGTTCTCAGACCTGGTGTGCTAAGGAAATGTATTTGTTAGTTCAGAAACGTTTAATATCCCTGAGTGTGAAACCAAGAAGAGCACCTTGGGAGTGTGTGTTCGCAGAGCTTCTCTAATCTGATGAGTATTGATTATAATGGAATGCTGGCAAATGCTGAAGTACAGTGGTGCTGTGTGCAATCACTATAACTACCACACTGAACACACACACACACACACACACACACACACACACACTTTCACACTGACAGAGGCAGAAAAACATACACACATTCTCCCCTTTCCCTCTCTCTGGCCTAAATCCAATCAAAATTGGACTCCATTTTGTGTGGCTGTAAACTCTGCTCTTCCTCTCTGCTGGACACACACTCATTTCTCTGTCTCATGGGGAGCCGAGTGCATTCCTGACAGGAAGTTGGGAAACAGTTGGGCAGCTCTGTTTCCCACCAACATCAGCAGAAAGGAAACAAGAGGTTACACACCCCCAAAAACACACTTTACCCTGCAGTCCCCCGTTGTACTGTTTTATGAACTAAACTAACTCCTGACACAAGTGTGTGAGCAATAACTGGATTGGTTTCTTTCTTTAATGAAGAAACTAAAACAGTTCCCTTTCACACCAAACCGTTCTAGGGACGAATGTGCGAGGACAAATCTGACTGATTTAAATATTCTGCCAGGGACCTCTGTGGCCTGTCTGGTGCTTTGGGGCTCCCATGGCGTTGTGTTGTGTCAGGACATGACCCGTGGAATGCTATACTGACTGACTTTGGGAGGGTCTTTTCCCTTGCAGGGACATGTGCGCCCTGCCAGGGACTTCAGGGGCCCTATGTGGAGACCTAACCTAGACCAATGAGGTAGAGCTTCAGCTGTAGGGTTTCACAACTAAACAAATCAAGATCGCCATTGTTCAACTTGATTAAAGAACGTCACTCAGCTGAGAGGATGGTGAGTTTCTTACTAACCATATTTGTTAATCTTTCACAGTTGTTGTTATTAGATAGAGATGCATCAATCCGTACAGGTGTTGTTAATTTGATTAGTATTTCAAGATTTCTTTAGATCTGTGGTACAAGTCAAAGTATAACGTAATGCTCTATTACTTTACTGATTTGTAATTCTGCAAGCTGTAAATTACACAGTGTTTTTTTTTAAATAAACATTTCTATGTTCTATTAAAAAAGAAAGAAAGAAAGAAAGAAAATGGTTAAGAATTTGAACATCCAGTCCTACAGTGGAACCGAAAGCATTAGACACTGAAGTCAGACACTGGGGCGTGAACCTGTGCTTCCAAGAAACTGCAAGAAGTTATCAAAGTGAAAGAAAAAGTGTTCAATCTCTGATATTTGGACATGCCTGAGATGTAATGCCTTTCTATCCCAGAGTGGAGATCTGATCATTCCCACAAAGTATCTGTCACAGCTGATTTGTCTTATCTTTGAGGTGTCATGTATCCTGGTGAATAGTCCATTAGGCTAATTACACTTATTAACAGGTTTAAAACAGTCATCTGCACTAATAGCTGCACACAGCTCTGGTTGGCTTTAAGCCTCCTCTGGAGTTGTACAGCTGTGGTACATAGATAATGGTGTACCGGTAAACAGCTGTTTATTCCAGAGCACTTTTCGATC